>RXID01011058.1:0-518893 GCA_005019695.1 Trichopus zeylanicus subsp. travancoricus
GAGGCAAAGGGGGAGGGGCGAGGACAGGGGTGCCAGTGAGGCAAAGGGGGAGGGGCGGGGGTGTCGGAGCCCATCTGGGAGCAGGGGCAGGGACGGGAGTGGTGGGTGGGTCCGAGGCCGTCGAGCGGGGAGGAGGTGGAGGTGGGGCAGCAACGGCGCGAGGGAACGGCGGAGGAAGGTGGAGGCGGGGCAGCAACGAAGAACAAGATGGTGGCTTACCGAGGACGAAGGAGGGCAGCAGCGACGGCAGCGACGGTGTTCTAGCCGGCGGGGCAGCAACAGCGCGAGGGCAGACAGTGATGGCGACGTCGTGGGGGGCGCGGCGCAGAGCAGCGACGGCGTGGGTGACGCAGGGCAACGAGCGGACGGCGACGGCGAGCCTGTGGGGCAGCGACGGCAGCAGCTGCGCAGGGACCGATGGCGGCAGCGGCAGAGCAGAGCGGCAGCGCAGATGCGTTTAGGGCTACAGGAAGAAGAGGGTTTTATAAGAAAGTTCTGAACTTTTTTGTAATTTGAAATAATTTCGGGGTGTTATTTGCAAAAATTCGCGCCCGCGCGCCTAGGAAGGAGGCGGAGGCTGGGGCGCCGGCGAGCAGGCGACGGGAGCGGAGGCCGAGACCGAGGCCTTGGCCGTCCACGCCCACGTGCCGGCACGTCGGCCTCGGCCTCCGTCCCCGGCACGCGGGCGCGCCAGCCTCCACCTCCGCTCCTGCCCGCGCGACGGGGTGTTATTTGCAAAAATCCAAATTTCAGGGACTTTTCTGTAAATCAGAATAATTTTCGGGGGTTTATTTGCAAAAATTCAAATTTCGAGGACTTTTTTTATAAATCTGAGTTATTTTGGGGTGTTATTTGCAAAAATCCGAATTTCGGGGACTTCTCTGTAAATCGGAATAATTTTCGCAGGTTTATTTGCAAAAATTCGAATTTCAAGGACTTTTTTATAAATTTGAGTTATTTCGGGGTGTTATTTGCAAAAATCCGAATTTCGGGAGGTTAAATATAAAAAATAAGTTTTTAGGAGTGTATGTATAAAATAACCGGGGGTAAAATTGGAAATTTTTGTCAAAATTTTGATTAAATAATAATCAGGGGGGTGTGGGTAAATATTTTCGAATTTGAGGGGGGTGGGGGTAATTACGAAAATTACGGGGGGTTAAGCGTAATTAAGGCTAATTACGGGGGGTTATCCGTAATTATCCCAATAAATAATTATACATATGTAATATATAATTATTTAATTTACTAAATTTTAAGTCAAATTTATCAAATTTAGTTTTCCTCCTTATTTTCGTCCATATTTCAAATCAAACTAAAAAAGCTCATTCCAATAAATAAAGTATAAGTCAGACTTATATTCTTTTGATGTGAGACTAAACCTTAACATATAACCTACTTATAATAATAACTAACTGTAAAGTCGCCAAAGTGGCAGAGGTGCATGGTGGAGTCAGTTGGTGGTAGAGGCTTCAACTCTGATGGGAGGTGGTGGTAACAAGAGTATAAGGGCACAAGCAGCAACAAGCAGCCTCGCAGAGACAGATCAATAAATGAGGTACAGGAACAAAATAAAATAGAGATAAGATCCAAAAAAACTTATTGCCTCCTTTTCTTTATTTCGTAAGGCCTCTTTGATTGCTCTCCTACTCGTCCTAGGTTAATTCACCTCCGATTCTGATCCCTTCCCTTATATTTGAAAGAATATAGGATCTTATAGGCTCACAGAGATTGGATCGATTTTTATTCAAAATTTTGAATCATGGACATAGATGAGGATTCATTATTTCAATTAGTTATGAATGAGAATTTGCTGTTTTGATTTGAATGCAGATAAATATGATCTATTTGTTGTGGATGAGAAAGAAAATTTGAAAATTGTACCCACTCGTAATTTACAAGGGAGTTATTTGTAATTTTTTAAAAAAAAATTGGACCAAATTAGAATTTTATAAATTTAAAAAAAAATTCATAAAAAATACTTATTTGTAAAATTTTGAAACTTTCAAGATGCTTTTTGTGAGATTTTATTTACAAAATAATAAAATTTGGACTTATTTATAAATAAAAATCTTCAAGGACCATATTTGTAAGAAATAGAAATACTAGGGATTTATTTATAAATATAAAATTTTTTGAGGAATTTATTTGTAAACCTTAGATTTTATAAAAATTAATTGTAATTATCAATCATTGAAAAGTTTATTTGCAAACTATAGATTTTGTAGGGACTAATTTGTAAGTTTAAGAATTTTATGGACTTTTTTATAAAAATTTCTATATTAGAACCTATTCATAAGGAAAATCCACTAAGGGACCTATTTGTAAAAATTTGTTCATTCTAAGGACCTATTTATCAAAATCTTATATTTTTATTTTTAACCTAAATTTTTGATGAATTTTGAACTCAATTTTAGTTTAAATATCTACCCCACTCAGCTTATTTAAGCTAGATTTTGCTTAAGTCCAAATTTTCTAACAATTTAGATTCAAATTAAGCTCAATTTTAGATCAAATTTGATCATGATTTAAGTCCAATTGAGACCCATGTTGAGTCATAATTCAATGGTCTTCAAGCTTCTATTCTAACTAAATTTTGATTAAATTAAATTTAGTTTCAGCCAAAATTAACCCAAATAGCTAATAATGAAGCTTTATTTTGACTCGATATGCTTCTTATGATCATGGTTTGGAGTTTCAGCTGAAATGTTTCAGCTTGTACTTCTGGTTTCAATTTTCAAAAATATATTATTTATATTTATATGTTACAAGTATATCACAACCTATACTTATCCCAATGGTTAAGGATTTGATCAATCTGGGATCAAATTCTAGCTCTTATTTTTTTTATTTTTTAAGATTTTTTCCCAAAAAAAATTACATAATAATTTCAAAAAAAATATGCGAATATTAATTTTTTTTTCATTTTAAAAGTTTTTTTAATATTTTAAAATTTAAAATCAAATTTTAGTCAAAGAAAATTTTAAAAAATTATTTGACTGAAATTGAAAACAAATCGAAATAACCAAAACGAGACTGAAATGACCGAAATGTATCAGTTTTTATGGATGCTAAAATTAATACTTAAAACCTTGGTTAGAATCTGCGATGTCCCTTAATCGAAGGGTGTGAAACTCAAGGGTGGGATTCTGTGTAAGACCCTTGCTAGTTTGCCTCTTGTGCTTGAAGTCCTTCAGCTTGTTCATCATGTTGAACATATTGTTCGAGGTGATCCTCCTTGATGAGTCTCTTGATCTCATCCTTGAGATATCTATATTCTTCGGTATCATGGTTGTGACCCCTATGGAAACGACAATACCTTGATTTGTCTAGTCTCTACTTGTTGGCCCTAATAAGCAAGGGCCTCTTCAGAAAGTCTTAATGCTCATTCTAAGCTAACATTTTGGTCCTTAAATTATTCAAGGGTGTGTATGCTTGAAACTCAATTTTGCACTCCTTTCACTCAGTTCTTTACTTCTTCAGCTTGCAGAGTTTGACTTTTGGTGGACCCTTCTTTGGTTTACTACTACCCTCCAAAGCGTCGATGTGTTCGCTAACTTGTTAGATGAATTCGACTAAGCTTTTGAGAGGTCGACAAGCCATCTTATAGGCTACTTGGGCATGGCAGATTCCATTAATTATAGCAATAAAAATAATTAAGCTATTAAGATCGGTGACTTCCAATTTATCTCTATTGGACCAGGCTAGATACTCCCTCAGACTCTTCCCTTCTTTTTACTTCACCATCAAAAGTGTGAAGGGGTCCTTCCACTGAAATACTAGTGAGATGAACTTCTCCATAAATCTATCAATTAGATCATCAAAGCAAGTTATGGAATACCTTGAAAATCCGAAATACCAAGCTCAAGTTGGACCTTATAGCGTTTATGGAATACCTAGTCCACTAGAGGAGTTGTATGACTACCAATACTAGGGCTATCTACCCCCCAGGCTAATTCTTGAATGACAGGTCTTGTTGCTCTTGAAGGTATGGTCAGAAGATTATTAGAGATCTTTCATATCAACAGGAAAGAGAGGCAAAGTAGATCTTAATGAAAGTTTCACTATTAATGGAGCCCAATTCATTATCGACTTGGTCCAAGGGACTCCTCAAAATCATGATCCAATACACGCTCTAATCTATTTACGAAGCTTGATTTGTTACCGGCTTTAGTGTAAGAGACTTCTTGAGATCACGATCTACTAAGTTGCTCTTTCGCTAATATGTAAAAGGAAAAAATTGTGAAGAAGACCGTCAAAGACTTTTCGATGGCAATTCCCCGACACCCAAATTAGTTGAGATTGTAATGAAAATAGTGAAAAAAAAAACTAGATATTAATTCTTTATCTTTACAAATAGTATGTTATTTATAGAGCATGGAGGCAATTCAACATATCCACAACTCTGTGATCTCAGTCGTAATCGCTCTGAACTCTTTGTAATAGATTGTCACAAATTCAAAATTTCTTAGGATTAATCTCTAAAGATAAATATTTGTTAATTTTTATAAATAATCGATCACCTTCATCTATGGTTGAGATCATTGAGCTTTTCAAATTATCTCGAGACGAACATTCACCAAATGGACAATGCCTAGGCCACTGAGCTCACGTATCCCTCAATATCTCGTTATAATGACCTCGGTATCGTAACCTTGGTAGCCTCATTAATAGAATAGATAAATAACTCAATTCATAAATTGGATTTTGATTCATTTTTAATTTGTTGACCCGACCACTATAATTCAACATATCATCAATAATAATTTCTAATATCAGAAAAAAAAATAAGATCATGATTGGTAATTATATTACAAATAATAATTTCAATACCATGAAAAGGAGTCAAACATACTCGACAATCATATATTGTTCATCTCACCAAAAAGATAGTTACTACCTATATTGTAATTATCATAGTATTAACTTTCATATCATATTCTTTTAGCAAATTTTAATATAATATTATCTTTGGATCTTAATAATAAAAGTTTTGATACTAATCACAACATTGCAACAATGCTTTTGGTTCGACAAGGGAACAAATCATCAATTTTTATTTTTTTTTTTTGTAGTAATCATCATGTTATTCGTTGAGGGGAAATTGCAAGATAATTTTTTGGCAAAGAAATTCAAAACATGAACATCAATCAATATGGAGTGTTATTAATAGCAAAATTTAGGAGTAAATATAGCAGAAAGAAAAGGCTCCATAACATAAACAAACTATTGGGTGTTGCATGCAAAAATCCCAACCAAGAAAAGGCCAAGCCCCAGAACAAACGGAAAGTACAGCAAATCCAGCCGGCATTTCTTCCCAACCACCCAGCCGGCGAAACCGAATCGGATTCAACGAGAGGAGATGGCAGCGATAACGAGCGCCGTGGTGGCAATCGCGGCGGTGATCCTGGGCTGGATCGCCATCGAGATCGCCTGCAAGACCTGCCTGGACCGCGGCCGCGAGGCCATCGACCGCACCCTCGATCCAAACTACGACCCCGACTCCTCCCTCATCGCCCCCTCCCACACCCAGCCCCTCCTCGATTCCGCGCCGTCCGCCGCTCCCCCCACCACCGCCGCCGCCAAGATCGTCTGATCGGCTCGCATCTCGAGGCAGACCTAGACCCTGTATAACCATGTACCACCTTGTTTTTCAGATACTGTCGTTCCGGTGTTGCGGTGCTTTTTGATTTTTTGAGTGCGAGGTTTGTATTGGCGGATTAGTGTATTAAAATGCAATGTTGTGCTTCGCTTAATGTTTACACATGATTTAGAAACAAACAGTAGGCTGCATTTATGCGCAAACATGATGGATGAGAATCAGAAAAAATAGCCTTATTTGATTTAGTTTCCATCATCTTCTTGAGCACAGCCATCGTCAGGATTGCCAACATCTGAATCGGAGTTAATTTGATCTTGTGCTTCGATATCCATACCATCGTCGTCTTCATTGTTGTACGCTTGGGAGCTCACAACTTGACCATACAAATCTTTATGCTTCAGATTGCCTGCGACATTGTAGGCTGATTAGCAAAATTGAATGCAAGAGATTTGGGATTATGGAAGTGACTAAGAGAAAACAGATGTAACAGTTCTCGGTGCCTACCCATCCAAAAAGTGCATCCGTTTGATGTGTTGTGCAATAGAGCCTTAACATGGAACAAATACCGCTCCATGGATCTCTTTGCCGCAGGAATCTTGCTGGTGACCATCGTTCTTTTCGATCCCTTCAGAGAAGTGTTTAATATTCTTAATTCTTGGTTAAAGACAGATAGATACACAGTTAATGCGAGTAGTTTTCTGGACAAGTTATACCTTAGCCTCAGAACACAAGGTCTGTATGATTCTAGTGGCCTTCTGTACCTCCTTAACCTGCAACAGATAAAAACTTGTGTACATTATAAATTAGGTCAACATGGATGCAGTTGAACTGGCAATCAGATGAAAAGCACCCTCTTGCATACCATCTGTATTATGATTTCATTGTGTTCCTCGAAATGAGCTTGTAGGAAGTCAAAAACTAGCAAAAGTTTGACAGAAACTTTATCATCTGTGAATTTGAGAATTTGAGAATGTAAAGAATCTACCTTTTAAGAAAGTATCAACAAACTTGCCTCCATACTTCACCGCCATAGCATGCACTGCTACCTGTACCAGATGTTTTGTTACTCATCAATAGATAGCAACATTGGTAAGAGGAGATGAATGCGCCACATGGCTTCTCCTTAGGAGTAGAAATCTAATATAAAAACCAGTAATTGTCTTCTCAAATTTGCAAGTCTCTGTTGTATATCACACTAGGGAGAAAAAGCCCACCAATTAACAAACTGATCCTGCATGCCAAAAGGCTGGTTTGCTACACCTTGAGCTTTTTTTCTTTTTTTTTTTGTGAGCTTGATTCTACATATTGCAGGGAACTTACGTTCAACTCAAACGAGCCAAAGTACAATATATTCAAGAGAAACTTCAAAGTAAAAAACTTTTGACTTTGGTCCTTTTAAGTAGTAGGATTTTCCAACCAAACTTAGTTTACACTTTGTTCATGTTGGATATTGCAGTTATAGGCATTTTTAGGACTTATTTCATTCCATCACTCGACCAACAATTATAGCATCTAGCCCCAATTCAGATGCAGTTACAGACAACAGAATTCATCCCATAGACAAGGAAAATGAACCTGCAATGCAATCACGTAATTGTACAAATATTCAAAGTGCAACTGATGGGCTGCGATTTTGGTCACAAAACTACAGCAGCCTAACAAATCAACGAATACGCGAAGTATTCAATATGTATAGACTTATTAATCAGGAAGCCTAAAATTCTGAGAAGTGTTCCAACCTTGTCATGAACCTTGCACATACTGACTAAAGAGACAACCACATTTACTGATTGACGGAGCTTCATCAACACTTCAGCAGGTGCTCTGTGAACATTTGATTTTGACTTCAACACTTCCCCCTTGGTCTAATTAGGAAGAAAAGAAATTAGTACAATTAAGAACGTTTGGAAACTCCTACATTATTCATTCTCAAAATCATGACTCACCAACTTGTTTAGAACACCAAGGTTCTCTTCATGCTGCACAGAATTGAAAAGCCAGAATAAATGTCCACAAATAATTAACAAGAAAGAGCCTAAATGCTAGTTTAGCAGTAACTAGAACACTCACCAACACCCTGTACCATGTCAGGAACATCGCTGGACGCAATGTCGGAAATCCATGGGATGCTTCTTGTGTGTTGTTTGCTCTGTGTGAAGGAACCTATGACAGATGCAAGTAAATTCATTTGGTTTTTGTCTTCGATTGAAACTCAATTGCATCCAGGGAGCAAGCCTTTTCAATTAGCACTTAAATAACATGGATGAACTAACCATTATAAGCAAGAAAAAAAAACGGTCAAAGAGTTTTGGCCATATAATTTTTATGAGAATGGACATCAATTTTCACTCGCCTGAGGTAGGATCGAGCAAGCAAGCTCATCAAGTAAATCAGAAGTTGATTCACTATTTTTCAAGTAAATTTGCAATATCTTTCGTATTGTGTCACCCTGAAATGCAAAACAAGAAACACAGTAGCAGTTTAGTAGATTTTACTAAACCAAGCAAAAACCTGCCGCATTCTTACTTTGCTTGTTAGTTCATTCTCACTATTCACACAATCCCAATCATGCATTAAGAGCTTGCAGGCAGAAGAACCCAGCCTGCTTTGCAGAAAAGGGAGGAGTCTCTGGATGGACCCTATATTGATATTCTTCTTAGTTCCTTCTGTAGACTTATCAATCAACATAGTGATTGAGTTCAGAATTGACTGTAATGTTACTAAAACTTCTGTTGCCAGCAAGAGAGATGAGGAGCATACTGCACCACAAAATAAAAAACGTAATATTTAATGATACAAGCTTCTTAAAACAAATCAGTTGAAGAGATAGGGTTGGTGGTATATACCTGCATGAAGGACATCCTCAAGTGATGAATAGACACTCAAATATAAGTAATCCATGCTCCCAAGAGATGGCAATGGTTGAAGCTCTGAGAGAAACTGGCTTATATCTTTATCTGACTGGAAAGACTCTAGAATGTCTCTGAGAATTGGCAAATTTGTTTGAAGAAAAAGCTCTGGAAAGGCCAGCATCTGCAATCCAGCAAAGAAAACTCAATTTCCATAACGCATAGCATGTAAAAAAGCAATCATGTATAGGGCTACCTTGCTATAGCAGCAGAGAACTTCTCTAAAAACGGAACCAGCTACGGAAGACTTTGGGACTACCACATATGGAATGTCTAGGTTTCCAGCAGAAGCTAAACTATATTTCCAATGGTCCTGGCATGTCTCAGATCCTACAATGGCATGTCACAGGAAAAAGGTACAGTTCATTGTCATCATAACTGATGCAACAGCATGTAGCATCTTACCATCTCTAAGAATTGAAAATGAACAGGATAAATGTTTTCTTAGGCTTTTAAACAGTGGTTTGATCTTGCTCAAAAGCTCAATTCCTGACATCCTGCAATAACCAGGTTGAACCTTTCCTGTAACAGCAGGTGGGGACTGCCTGTGTGGAGGATTTAATTGATCCAACTTGTTGTGAAGATTGTGGAGAAGATACAAGTGCAATGGCAGCTAGAGCAATAAGTAAGCATTAATAAACATGGCGTACTTTTAAGATACTTCATGGGTGTATGAGAGAGCACAGTACCTCAGCTGTGGGATCTGAACAACAATGCTCCCTAGTCTGTAATAAAAGTGAGCAAATCAGACACTTCATATGTCAATTTAAAGACAAGACTGTATAAATCATACAGCTCCCTGAATATGTTGCCACATGATACTATTTCATCAGCACTGATCACTGATAGTAGGAACAATAACAACATTGATGACTGTAAATTTCTTAGTGAATACACTAATGACTAATGAGAAAACAATTTTCTTGGTAAAAGATAAAGAGACATCAATTATTCCTGCTGTTTGAGACAAACAAAATTGAGCACTGTTCTCAGCAATGGTTCCCTTGTGAGGACCAGAAGTCATATCTTCTTCAAATATTTGGCAGAAAATAAAACCCGAAAGTGAAACACAAGCAAAGAAAGCAACCACAATGTTCCGAGGTTTGAATGGCCAAAATCAAATAAAAAGCTACAGAAATGTGGAACTGATATTATTTGCAATACAACAATGTTTTAATTTCAATCTATTATGTCAAGATGCTAAACAACTTGGGTTGGAATGCTTCACCTTGTTTGAATTTAAGTTTTATAAATCAACCAGTTCCAATTACTGAGTGCCTAATATAGTTCTACACATATTAAACAGTAATCCAGTTGACGCAGGCCAAACGACTGCAAATTACTTCGGGGCCCCAGCCCATGACAGGATTTCCTCAAACTTGCAGTTACAAAGGTTGTGCAAACTCCTCCCGGTCCTCCATTGGAAAACCACCAGTTGGACAGGAGGAAGGATCTAGACCAAATGGTGTACCTTTATCACCGAGACATACAAAGAACATGATGCACGTGCAGAGGTCTATAGAAGGCCTTGATCAGTTTTTTATTGTTTTTTAATAGATCTGTGTCTTGATGTGCTAGGCATATGACCAACCCCTCCTCTCTCTAAAATTGGGCATGTCCAAAATATCCATCATATCACATTTGGTTGTGTTCAAAGCTAAATATATATCCATTATCTGGATACCGATGATTAACATCAAATATGAAGAGGCTGCCTTGAGAAATAGCAAAATTCTTGAAAGCAAGAATTAAAGTGCCAATTGAAGTTACCATGGCAAAATATTTTTACTTCTGATGGGCTTTAGATTGTGTTTTTTTTTAATAAGTCTGTGTGCTCGATGTGCTAGGCATTTGACCAACCAAATCTCTCTAGTGTCTGGTATGTCCAAAGTACCCAATAGCTGATGAATATCAAATATAAAGAGGCAGCCTTGTGAAATAGAAACATTCTTGAAATCAATAATTAATGTGCCAAAGAAGAGTCACCATGGTAGGAGTATTTTTGCTTACCTCAGACAAGGACAATATAGATAGACAGTCAACAAGAAGTGGCCTGAATTTTAATCTCTGTGCTTCTGAGAATTTAAGAGCCACAGATAAATCTACAAGGCCAAACTCATTACAGTTGGCTTCTTGATATTCAACTCTTGGTGTTGTGTGATTCGATGAGGAACATGAGGAACCCCCATTTTCCACTTCCTGGCTAATAACAACCCCAGCTTTTTTAAATGTCTCCATTATTGTTGGCTGCTTGAGCTTTTCATAAGGATCTGATTTCCCCAAGGCTGTTGAATCTTTATGTTTTTGCTTCTTTGGAGATTGTTTCCTCTTTTTCCTTTGTCTTGGATTATTAAACTTGTTTGAAGGAGTCCCGAAATGCTCTACATTGTTGTGGAGCTCAGGTAAAGCTACTGGGTAGCACTTGAGAAAAGCATTCAATAAGCTCTCCATTAAACTGCATGAACAGACAATTACTCACTAATTACCAGATTTTTAAAAAAAAATTTATTAGCTTTTCTAGTTTGATACTTGTAATAATGGATGAGATGCAAATCAAAGAGTAAAACATTAGCCTTCCTTAGCAAGAGATAGCTATGAACCTCAAAAAGGAGCTTTGTATGAGGCTCCATTTTGTTGTCCTGCCTTCAAAAATGATTAGAGGTGGGAAAGCTGGACACAGCTTTCAATGAATGTTATGAAGCCTCCAAAACTAATAGACTGAATTTGGTTTCAGCATTATTTTTCCTAACTGAAATCTTTATCTCTTTCAGGAAGCAAACTTTGTGAAATACATACAACCACAAACCACCTTATTTTCTTAGCAACTTCTGTAAGTTTCTCCTATTATTCCAATCTCATAGTACCAGTAAGAACATTCAAACACTCCCTATCTCTCATCACCATCATTTTAATGGTTTGAAACTATTTCTGATGTACAACTTTTAACTACGAGGCATGAACTGAATCCAACTGTCCTCCTCTAGCATCTAATCTAGCTAGTAAATTGTGTTGTGAAATAAGGGCAACAAACTATTTAGTTCAGGAAACACTCTTAGAATCCTAACCAGATTCCTGACCACCATGTACAGCCACAAGCACCAATGACACTGAAGTCTGAAAATTCATCTTGAGTATGATTATAGATCAAGTACCTAGCAATCATCTGTGCTAAACAAAACAACATTGAGGAAATGAATTAATGTAGGAGCCACCTAAAAGTAACCTTGTCAATTGTATCTTCCATAATTTCTGACTAAACATTAATTGAGTAATGAGACTTACACCAGGTTTCCTAAACGCTTCAATATTTTTCCAATTGTCTCATCCTTTGTTGCTTGAGTTATGTAATCAAATTTACCGATAACTTGTGAACTGAAGGCATTAAGCTGCAAGTAGCATCACAAATATCAGATGCATCAGAAGAAAATGTCAACTTGGTATTGATTGAGCAAACCATACCAACTCTCTTATCCAATTGATTGCATGATAGAGTGAGAGGCAAAGTATTTGTTTTTGCTGCCCAGACAGCTTTTTCCATCCATCCACAGTTAAATACTGCCATTATGTAAACCAGATGAATTACAAACTACAGGCAATGCCACAATTTACCTGAGCTTCCAAATCCATAGAATTAAAAACAAAATAATGGGAACCACACTTTCTTTGGAAACATTTTCCCACAGAGTCCATAAACACAAGCAACACAAAGATACAAAAACATAGATGAACACAATAATAAACATTACGCCATTGGTCAACACTAGGATTAACATTAATGAATGCCAAAAAATGCCTTGCATAGAATATTTCCAGCTTATCAATACAAAAATAAGTTTGGAAAATTACCTACCATTGTTTTCCTGGAGAGAAGAAAGAGAGACACAGGGATCTGAATCACTGAGAGGAGGCAAAGATGACATATGCATTGGAGAAAATGATAGACAATATGAAAACTGACAATATTCTTTGCCCACTCGAAGAAACATTAGACTGATATTAGTCATCACACCAAGGATAATCAGTTATTTTCATACATCAGACAGTGCAAAATATTCAGTACTCTCATGTTTTGGATTACATGATTATTTAGAATATGAATATCTTAAATCATATGGCTACTACAGTAGCCATACGAGGCTTATAAAACTTCCCCTGTTACATCATCTAGGAAAATGTTGTTCTCAGCATCTAGGTAATCCAACTTATTATTCTATGCCCTTGATTAATGTTCTTCATACAGAATTCCATCACATATCATGTGCCTACAGTTCACAAGACACAATGTCATGAAAGATTGGCTTCCATGATCGAAAAGCATGTGCTTTACCTTAGGGGAAGGAAGATGCAATGGACAGCCAAGGAGGGCATCAATACCACCAAGAGAGCCGTGGTTTGTTAACCTCTCAACCTTAAGAAAACGAAGATGAAAGTGGAGACAATTTTAGTGACAATATATCACTAATAAATAGCACAAAGAAGCATTGTACTTACTGCTGATAATAGTAAAAACTGAGAAGGAAGAATTTGCAAAGAATTGGAACTCCTGAAACCAACAAACAGTTTTATTCTTTTTTATCATAGAACATTTTCTAGAAGTGTTATAAAAAATATGAGGAGGGCTTACTGATCTGACAGTGAGGAAAGTAATGGCAAGATGTTCAAGCAAATAGGAGAAAGATTGCCATCTAAGTTCATCCACAATTCTCCTAATATGTAAAAAACAGTGTTAGCTTTTAGAACTAAAGTAAACCCTAACAACATTTCCTAGCCCAAGCAAGATCACAAGGACAAAGATGTTAAGACCAGACCTTCTATACCATTACATAAAGACTTCTGGGGCAATTGTCCTTCCTCGAGATCAGAAAGATACAGCGATTCAAATTCCCCTAAATGCTTACCTATCCTGCAAATTACAATTCAGCAATCAACATCATTACTCAAAAATCACACAAAGGACCAACCTTAAAAAACAACAATATTGCTAGTAATTCCCTAAAGAACTTTATCACAATTGTTCAGTATATCACTAATTTATCAGAGATAAACCACCAACCATTCAACAATTGCTGGTTGAAGACTTCTGGATTCAAACATAGCAGTAAGCTCATCATATAACAAGATCAAGGGCAATGTTTCTAATTTGCTTGAGTCGATTGCCATTTTCAGCAGTTCCAGAGCTTCTTTACAATGACTTTTCTGTGAGATTAATGCCAGATAAATTAGTTTTATGAAAAGTGAATGTTTGAATAGCATGAGAATAAGAAAAAAAATAAGTATATAAAAGAATGGAATAAACAGCTGATTAACAAATTGCTAGGCAAAACCAGTGACAACATGCACAAAATCAAACTCAAGGGATATGGGGAGCAATATAGTTTTGTATACACCAACTTTGTTGATTCTCATTCGTTTTAGACATTTTGTGTGTCAGGTGGGCATGCTATCCTTTGATGAGGTTTCAATACTACATAAGTCAAAATCATTGTTGGAATATGCTTTTTTCCCACCTGAGATGATGAAAAATTAGCAGCTGCATTTACATCCCCAAGAATGGCAACTATCTTCAAAGTTCCAATTATGCCCATCTTTTTATACTTAGTATCTGAATTACAAACCTGCAAATGTAACAGAGATGCTGACAGCATGAACAACAGTAAGAAGCAACTAAATCACCATACTCGTGAAAGCTATGGTTTCTTTCTTAGTACAAGCATGGAAGACAGGGTTACAAAAACCAGTATGGGTCTCATAAGAGGTTCTAAATACCTGCTTCCTTACAATCATAAGAAGTTCATTAGCAATGGGAGAGCCCAGGCAATCAGGTTTGGAACGAGCAGATAACGCCAGATTACAGAAGATTTCATATACCTATAGTTCGAGACCAGTGTTACTGAAAGCATGATACTTGTTGCTGGCAAAAGAAATCCAAGTAAAACATAGATGCTTGAAACCTTATGGAGATTTTCTTCATGGAACACTTCCAAGTAATCCAATATGCCTAGACCAAGAAAGAAACTGCTAATCAGCTTTTGAGTGCATCTACTTTGAAAACAAATTACGCCATAAATGGAACAAACCATTTATATGAGAAGAAAGCGGAATAAGCTCCTCCACATGTTTTGATGTCAGACAAATCATGGCCTCTAGAGCAGAACTGACTTCATGCACAACTCCAGAACCTATATGTGTCACTAATGAGCCAAGAACCTGCATAGTATATGTTATAGGTGGGGTAAGAACTCTGCAAGTTTCGTTAACTGGATTAGTATTCCTAACCTTTTACTTGCGATCTAATAGCACCAGGTAGAATTTAATTTCCTCAACAGATAAACCCATACAGGAAATCAAAAGTTGCTAAATGATAAGGTTGAGAAAAAGAGATGAACTTACCTCCTGCTTCAAATAATTATCACTGAACTCTTCAAATAGTGCAGTATACAAGTAAATTCCAAAGTTCCTCGCTTGTTGTTCTTTGCATGCCAATAAATACTCACATACAGTGAGAAATGAGGAGAAATGTTCCTGAAAAGTTGGACAACAAGACAGCATGGTTCTAAAAGCACTATTACAGAACTAAGAAAAACCGAAAGCCCAATCATATGCTCATGTAAAATATCGAGCAAAACCAACCTTTACTAGTTCCCATTGTCCATGGATGCATTGATCAAAGAGAGATTCATGAAAACAACCATCAATGACTTTCTTCTTCAGTATTTTCTCTGCATTCTTTTGCAAAGAGCCACCACTCATGTATATAAGAATGATTAACCACAGATCAATGACCTTGTGATCCCTTGGTTGGTCAATACTCTTGAGCTCCTTCAAAATAGCCTCACAAAGTGTCTGCAATAAAACAGGGAAATTAGCAGCTCCAACAACAAAAGTCAACATAGAGAACCGCAAAATCATCATACACACATTCTTGAATCGAAGGCTCGATCTCAAGGCTTCAAGGATAGATGCCTCAGTGCTATCTGCCAGTGACTTGCCCTTGAGCTTCTTGTTTCTAACAGCCCGAGGATCAGTCACTCCCACAAACCTTAACTGGTCACGTATCTGTGAGATTATTCTCTGCACATTCCCCGGTGTTGCAGAAAACAACAAGAATCTAAGCAAGTGTGGCATGTGCTCCCCATCCACAATTCTAATGCAGGACAAAGCTACTGTGACCGCCTTCCAGAACAAGAACATAGTTTCAAAACTCAGAACCATCTACCAAATAAAGTTCTTTCTAAAAATCGATTAAGAATGAAAGGTATGGAAATATCAGATACCTGTTCCTGCAATTGTTCATCTAGGTTTAGATTGGAGAAAGAATCGAGCACAGGCACAATGACGTCCGAATCCTCCTGCAGCAACCGCTCCAACGCAGTCAGCACCGACCTGTGGCTCTGTTCGCCGATGATCTCGGGGAGGGACCCAATAATCTCCTTCTTCAGAGACAACGGCGAAATCGAGAGTACCTCCATTAGCTTATCCGCGAAACTCCTGGGATCCACGAGGAAGTCGAGCCACCGGAATTGGTTAACAATCAACCTCGAAACATCATCCTTAAGCGCCACCAGATCGTTGCCTGACGAATTGAAGTACTCCGGCAGCTTCTCGAGGAGCAGGTGCTGGAGCGGCAGCTGGATCTGGGGAACAAGGAGCAGGATTCTCGCGAGGCTGTCGGCTTGAGAAGCAGCGCCATCGCGGGAGGCCGGGATGAGGAGCCGCCGGAGGTTCTGAGGGGAGTCGACGTAGGAGGAGAGGCCGGAGAGGAAGCGGGGGAGGAGAGAGGGGTCAGAGGATAGGCGGGCCTCGAGGCGACGGCGGAGTTTGTGAGTGTCGGCGGGGAGGGACGGGGGCGCGTCATGGGCGACGCGGAGGGTGCAGCCCGCGTCGGCGAGGAGGGAGGCCATAGTGGTGATGTCGTCGTCGACGGCGACGGATCGGGATCTGGGGTTCGCGGCGGTGAGGGGGTTGGTGGTGGAGGGGTTGGGGGGAGGGGGAGAGTGAGGAGGAGCGGAGCGCTTGCGAGGGTTGTGGGCGGAGCTGCGCTGGAGGAAGACCATGGCGTCGAGATGGTCAGTGGTGGGAGAAGACGCAGATAGAGGTGTTCGATTCCGGTTGCGAGAGAAAGTGGGAAGTGGTGAACTAGGAGAAATTGTCCCGCCAATTTTCAAGCGCGATTTCAGAAAATGGCCCTGCTGAATACTTCATTCAGTTCATTGGTTATCTGTTATCACCAGAAAAAATAAAAAAAAAATAAGCTAAAAAAGGACAATGGCCCTCTTATATACTGGAACCTTCTTTTAAAAACAAATGGTTATATGTCTTATGAATTGGGAAAATTATAGAAAGACAATAAGTATTATAAAAATATATCATATAAATTTGTTAAATTTATTTGCTTTGACTTTAATTTTCTCTTAATCAAAAAAGCTATAGAGGCCATTTGGGAAGTGATAAATACCTGAAAATTTTAATTAGCTAATTGAGTGTGCAGTGACTTCCAAAAAAAATTTAAACTATTTGTATTCTTCAAAATTGCATTGTTATGTTTTAATATAAGTTTCATAGTAGAAAATTAAATTTTATTTAGACCAAGTTTGTTTTGCATAAATTTAAAGTCAAACAAATTAAAATTTTGGAAAATTTTGAATTTTAATATTTGTTTTGTAGGAAAACAAAATTTTAAAAAATTGAAATCCTTCAAATAAAGGATTTTAATTTCCAATCAAAATCCTAGAAAATGAAATCCCCATAGGAATAATTTTCTTCGGCTCAAGCATAAATTAATAATTAATTTTCAAATCTTCTAATAATTAAAGGTATTTTTAACAATATGCTAGATATTTAATGACTAAAGTATCTTTCAATAATAAAATTTCTAATTTTTCAAGTATTTAATTATGTTTCATTTAAATATTTTGAAATCTGAAAAATTTAAATTTTCTAAACCAAACAAATAATTTGAAAATTCGAGATTTTCAAATCCTTTGAATGAAACACGCAAAAATTTTTGAATTTTGAGGATTCTAAAGTTCTGAAAATATTGATTTTCTAGACCATCTATATTAAATAAGTGGAGATTAAGACAATAATCATATCTATTATATTGATATTGTAAAACCTTAAGACACCGTTTGGTTTTGGATCAGAATCAGAATTAGTATTTTTTTAAAATTATTTTTTTATAAAATTAATATTATTTATTTTACACCACTATTAAATTAAATTATTATAAAAAATTAAATAGTTTTTTGAACTTTAAGTTATTATAAGGTTAATTTTGATAAAAAAATATCAATTTATAAAATTGGTTTACTAATCTTGACCTTAATTTTAATTCTGATATCGAATCAAATGGTGCCTAAACTTTCAACCTCTCTTCTTTAACCATGCATTTCAAATTTGAGTTAATAAATTGTTTATGTTTTTTCAATCTACTCCCATTTTGGAAGCATTTGTCATTTTTTTACTCGCATTTCTATATTCTCAACATTGGATATTCTTAAAGATCATGTGAAATATTTTTCTTCTTGTATATCTTTTACTAATATTTATTCTCGACTTCTTTTATCTACTAGTAACTTGTTTGCTGTCTTCAAAGCATGATGCTTCTAACCATGTAAATTTATAATTTATTTTTATCTTGTTATTCGTTTTTGGTAACATTTTGAGCCAAATTCCTCCCCCTAGATTGTCACGCACCAAAATCAAGACATAATAGACATTGTATATCTGCTTACATGACGAATATATAAAGTTGAACCTATATAAGAATAAAATATATTTTTTCTAACAAATCTTACAATCATGTGACAAAAAATTTATCAAAAAAAATCCACAATATTCTCAATAATATGTTAATCAATTCTCAGAATCATCTGATATATAACTCTAGTCAACAAGTTTTAATTATTTTTTCACAAAATTTTCAAGTATTGAGTCCATATACTAAGAATATTTAATAATCACATAGTTTCAAATAATCATAAATAAGAATCATAACTATTTGAAAAGGTTAAAGAATCAACGAATCATCACAAATAATCACTTATGATTCTGATTTGAAATAATGTTTAAAAAATTTATTGTAAAACATCGCACATCTCTTCCCCAAGCTAGTCTCTAATATCATAACCTACAAAAAAATAAGCGATCCCATGTTAAGGCAATCTTTTAATATATATAAATTAAAAATTCAAGGATTAGTTCAAATAAAGTTAAACTATTTTCAAACTTCAAATGAACACCATCAAGATAAAAACAACTATAACTAACAAGTGTAATGTTTTCAAACTCATTAATAATAATTCATCCAACTATCACAAATTTAGTCAAACAAGTAATAACTGGCATCTCCAAAATAAGTAATGGACACACTTAAAATCAGCGGTCGCAATAAGAATTAAAAATTTTTCATAAAAATGGGTCTTGTTAGGAATACCTCATAAAAGATATCAGGAATATGTATTTACTCTAATACTCGCGAATGACAGTGAAATCAATTTCTAACATGAATAGAAGTACATCTTAACATGGTCATTTAATCTCAATGATAAGGCAAGACAGAAATTAAGTAAGAGACAACACAATAAAATAAAACACCAAGATTCAAAAATATTTACAATCATGAAGTTTTTACATATGAATACATGCATAATTTTTAAGCTCAAATACAAAAATCTAAATAAAATGTCAAAAGGTAAATAATACTTTTCATAAATTTACATGAATGATTTTTATATTCTCAAAATAAGTGAATATAATATAAATGCAAGGCAAGATACAATACTCACAAGGTTTTCAAATATTAAGAAATATTGTAACCTAATTGTATATTATATTTTTTATGGTTTATAATCATCCATAGATTCAAATATCAAATTGGGTTATTAGCTCAACATTAATGAAAGTCTCTCATTCGCTTATCTGATAAGAAAAACATAAGATAAATCACGAGTAGAAATTTTAGGTCTTGTCCGAACCTAAATTACCAAATAAAATTCTAATTACAACACATAATCACCCAACACATGCTTCTAAATAAAGTAACTCAACACCAAGCCTACTAATTTACATTGGCTTAATCTAATCATGCTTGAATATTGAACAAAACTTAAGTGAAGATTACTCCTCTCGTGAAAATACTATTTCATTATGAAGTTCTACCTCTCAAGCTTTGGAACTAACAAAATGAAAGGGATTGAGCTCTTGAACTATAACCATAATATTTCAAGGAGTTATTCACACTTAACAAAGATTACCTCTCTCCAAGAGCAATCAACAACTCCAACCCAAACTAGATGAACCAAACTAGGTGAAAGAGTTTAATGCTAACTTAATATACAACATGTTTAACACACATTAATCTCATCTTATCAAACTTTAACTCGATTCATGAATGATTAGATGGACTCTTTGAGTTGATGAAAAAAAAAAATTCACACTTTAGATCATGAGGAGAAAACAATGAAAAACTAATGGAACAAGCACTTTGAGTCAAAGAAAAAAGTGTTAGTTTACCTGAACAAAATACTAACCCTCTCATCCCAAATATTTGTGAATCTTAATCAAGAATCAACATTGATTTGGACCCTAAGAAACCTAGCCTTCTCCCTTATTCTCATTGCCCTCTACTCACAAAACGAAAGAAAAAAAATGCAAGAACAGAACTAAATCGGGTGTTTTTAAAAAGTCATTTTGCAAAAAAACCCCCCTTATAAAACCAAGTTCTTTTTATTGAATCTCTTTGTCTCAAATTATGTTTCTCATTCTGAAACTCGTTTCAAAATATAAATATTTATAGTCATATATGTTGAAGCAACTAGATTTATGAACTAATTTTGGCTAAGCTTGCTTAGATAAGACACAACTAGCCCTCCCTATTTTTTTATCATCTATTGGCAACACAAAAATGCTATTAGTTGCATGGTATAAGTTCTCTAGTGGAAAAGACTTCGATGCTTCAATAAATACTCTATGGAGAAAAAGAAGAAGAATAGCATGACAACAAAACAATAACTTAGGTTTTTTATGCATTGTATTATCATTATCATCATATCAATTAACTCAACTTTATACCCTTTGGTCTGAAGGAATTCAAGAGTACATTTGACTTTTCACTCGATGTCTCATTCAAGAAATATACACTCTTATTACATAGTGGAAAGTGAAGCATTCTTGCTCGGATAAATTGAAGAACAAGTTCTAGAAATTTTGAGGCAATTGGGAGCAAAGCTAAGTGATAGAAAGTTGATACAAAGTCAATTAAGAGGATGAACTACAATAGTTCATCTAAAAGAAGTCATGAAGGTTAAGATTTTTGACAATATATTTTGAGATTTTCTCAAGAAATGAGACAACAAAAAAAGGCCCAATTGATAAGGGGAGTTTAGTAATTTTGGCCAAACGTGATTACTTGGAATTAGATACAAACCACAAGATAATTTGTAGCAGTTCAGACCAATTAAAGTAGTTTAATGATAATTTTATAGGTCTTATTTCCTCATTGATGTCTTGAAGAGCAATACTGAACTAAAGCTGAGTCTCATGGTAAACTGAGAAGTAGATCGAACCAAAATCAGAAACGTCAACCTCACCACTGCACCTACGCTCAACAAGATTCTGAAGGGCTAAGTCTCATAGATTGGACCTCAGAAGATGAGCTCTGCAGCTTGATTAGAAGATGAGCTCTATAGTTCAGCCATTAAAAGATGAGCTTTATAGCTCAGTCATCAAGAAATGAGCTTCATAGCTCCACGATCATAGAACGAGCTACATAGCTCAGTTGTTAGGAGCCAAGTTTCACTACTCGGCCCTCAAAAATTGAGCTCTATAGCTCAGGTAGGATAGGGCAACAACACATGTACGAAAAATAATTTGAATATTCTCTACACCCCCTCTATCCTTATGAGAGATAGCCTCAGTAATGCCTTAGGAAACATACTTCTATGGCACCAACTCCTGCTCTATCTCCCATTACATGACAAAATATGCTGAGTTGTGGTATGAAATACCAAGCACAATCCCTAAAGTACCTTGACTAATACACCAATGATAGTAGAGTTACCTGACAAGGCCAAGTCAAGTTATTATAGCGCCCCTATAAAATAGAGCTCAAAATACCAAGGTAAGAGGTCCTATTCTCTCCTTTCTCCTCCCTGAGCAGCAAAATGCAACAAGAGTGATATATTGACTTGAGCATTAGAGCGTTCTCCCTCGGTCATAACCAGTTAAATAGTATTCATTTTTTTGTATAGGTTGGAATCAGTTAGAGAAAACCAAAAGAGCTCAAAAACTTAGAGCCAAAATCAAACTGATGCAATACTGGTGCTTTCATTAAGATTCGCTAAAACATCCTATCTTTAGATAGCCAACTTCAA
This sequence comes from Trichopus zeylanicus subsp. travancoricus, assembly GCA_005019695.1. NCBI lineage: Eukaryota > Viridiplantae > Streptophyta > Magnoliopsida > Dioscoreales > Dioscoreaceae > Trichopus > Trichopus zeylanicus. The sequence goes on from RXID01011058.1 coordinate 21,882, forward strand.
CCATATCGCCAAAGCAACAATGCTCTAGGAAGCAAGTGGCAACAAGTGTTTCAAAGTAGATGGTGAGCCAATAAGCCCTCTCAGAAGACACTCTAGATCATTGTCACCATACGATAAGGGCTTCACTAGAGCCAAGCCCCACCAAGCTAGAGCCATTGTAAGGGGCCCGAAGCAACAAGCCCGTCTCTAGAGACAAGTTCACCTAGCTCACGGCTAAGATCCACACCCTTGCCTAGCTAGTGAAGGCACAAACCCTGATGGCCTAAATGCATATGCTGACTAGTCAACCCCTACGCAGTCGCACCACACGAGGAGAATCTCTAATAGAAGCAGAGTATACCCTCAAGGAAGTTCATGAGGTCATTTGTAGAAGTTATGCAAGAGGATGAACCTTGACACATAAAGTACTTCAGCAAGGTTATTATTGGTTGAATATGACTAAAAAAGCATTGTAGTACACCTCCTGCTATGAGCAATGTCAAGTGCATGTGCCTCTGCACTACTAGCCTGCCACCAATTTGAAGTAGATTCACTCCCCATGGTTATTTGATCAATGGGAATGGATATCATGGGCCTTTTTCCCCCAACCTCTAAGCAACAAAAATTCTTGATAGTTATAATTGACTACTTCACAAAATAGGTATAGGTCGAGCCTCTAGAAACCATCACTAAGCAAAAAATGAAGGATTTTTTTGGCAAAGAGTGGTCTACCACTTCGTAATAGCAAGGATGTTGGTAACCGACAATAAAAAGCAATTTGATACCTTAAACTTTCGAGAATTCTACAAAAAATTATGCATCTAATAGAAATTCACTTCAGTCACTCATTTATAAGCAAATGGGTTAGCCAAGTTAACTAACCGAATCGTTCTACAAGGACTAAAGAAATGCACCATAGGAGCCAAAGAAGGTTGGATCGACAAACTACCTAACATACTCTAGACCTACAAAATAACTCTAAGGACAATAAGTTAAGAGGCACCTTTCAAACTTGCTTATAGAGTTGAAGCTATAATACAAGTCTAGATCGGCTTACCTTCCTTGAGAGTGTGGGATCAAAAGTGACCATCTGAAATAATGAAGATCTCGAGAAATAATCTTGAAATAACAAATCAAAAGTGTAATAGTTAAAGTGCGTAATTAAGTTTTGTGAAAATATGACTTCCAATAGATGCAAGCCCCTATTATTAATTACTCTGATGATTATTATAAATCTCCTAAAGTGAGAAATCTAATTAATAAGATAAAAACACAAAAAAGTAGAAAGCATCATTTGATTAATTTGAAAAATATGGTACATGACTTAAGCAGTGGTATACCCTCATTTAACATTTGCATAGATTTGAATGTATGAATGACATGAGATAATAAAAAAGAATGAATAGAGTTTGATGTCTGCTACTACTCCGTTCTCTATGCTAGACCATGTGGGGTTTGACTCGAATGAATGTTTGGTTTTGTAGTGTCACCAATAGCTTATGAGGTTGGATAGTTTAAGGGGGCATATTGTCAACTACTTTTAGGGTTGAATAGCTTGAAGTGTATATTATCAACAACTTCTAGGATTGACTAAGTTGAATGGTGCATCATCAACCGCTTTTAGGATTGACTAACTTGAGGGATAGTGCATTATCAACTACTTTCAGAGTTGACTACCTTAAAGGGTGAATCATCAACTACTTTTGAGATTGACTAGTTTGAAGGGTGTATCATCATGGAGTCAACTAGCTTGAAGGATACATTATCAACGACTTTTGGGGTTGACTAATTTGAAGTATAGTCGACTGTTTTAAGCATATTGGTATTTAACTTCTTTGATTTGGTAGCGTCGCTAACGACTTAGGGGGTTGGGCATATCTTTGAAGTGTGGTCGATAGCTTTGACCATGTTGGTAATTAACTTCTTTAGTTTGGTAACATCACAATGGCTTATGGGATTGAGTATAGTTTTGAAATATAGCCAACAACTTTGAGCGTATTGGTGATTAACTTCTTGGTTTGATAGTATCACTAATGGCTTATGGGTTTGGATAAAGCTTTGAAATGTGACCAATAACTTTGAACATATTGGTGATTAACTTCTTAGTTTGAAAGTATCACCAAACTCATTTTAACCTTATTTAGTTCTATTCAAATTAATTTTAGTTTAGGTTAGAATGATAATGTCATCCTTTATTTATAGCCTCAAAGTATTGCTGAAGGTTCAGCACACCTAGTAGGACTCAATTTGACCTTATTTAGTTCTGTTAAAACTAATATAGTTCATGCCCGAGTTTGGTTCAGAATCAATTCAACACTCAATTTTGATTTGAGTTTGAAATTGATTCAATTTAATATTTAAAACTTGATTGAATTGTAATGCACTAACTTTTTCTTGGAAGATAATAATATGTTCCAAACTCTTCGTGATTAGGTTCACACTGATGCTTTATAGCATGACCAGGGGAACTATGTCAGTTATCAAAGTCACCAAATGTTTAGTAATGAATTCAATCCACCAAGTTTAGCATCGATCTTCAAAAGAATATTTGTCAAATATTGATCATTGACTCTAGTTGGAGTAGTACTGATTTTAATTCAAATCCAATTCGATTCAATTCAATGTTCAAGATTTAATTTTGATTTCATTTAGCTTGAGTTGAGTTTGACCTTATGTTGGACCTTTATCGAGTTCGAATTTGCTGGGCTTTGGCTCAAGTTTAAGTCAATTTAGTTCAACTCAATTTTGGTTCAAGCTAAGCCTAGCTTAATTCTAGTTTGAGTTTGCCCTTTTAGTTTATGCTTGATTTAAACCAATTAAAATTTGATTTGAGATTAGTTGGATTTAGATTTGATTTAATTTGAACTCAACTTTATTTTAAATTAATCTATCTCAATTTTTATTAGGGTTGAGTATGAGTTTATTTAGTTTAGGTAACTCAATTTAGATTTTTTTTAGAGTTCAGCTTGATTTGGGTTTTAGTCCTTTTTTGATTAATTTAGATCCATTTAAGTCAAATTGGTATTTGTTTTAATTGAGTTACTTTGTATTAAATAATTTGATTTGAGTGTCCTTGACTGTTTAAAATAATTTTAAGTGGATCGGTGACCCACTGTTAATGTGTGAACCTAAAGGAGACTCAACTTGAAAGCTCAAAAAGCTAGCTTAGAAGTATAGGTTTGAGAGTTGATTGAGATGTAAACTTGAAGACTAGCTGAGGTGTGAATCCAAAGTTGGCTGAATGCAAACCCGATGGGTGGCTTGGGTGTGAACCCGAAGATTAGTTGGGCATAAGTCCGAAGACTGACTTAGATGCAAGTCTCAAGGCTGGTTAGGGCCAAGCTTGAAGATTAACTAAATGCGAGCCCAAAGGCTGGCTAAGTACAAGTTCGAAGGCTAGCTGAGTTTGAACTTGAAAGCTATGGGTAGATGTGAGCCAGTTCATTCTTCCTCTGAATCTTCCTCTCTAACTCTCTTCTGATATCTCTTTTCTTCACTTCCTGAGGTTTTTTTTATCGACTAATTTTTTTCTTTTTTTGTCTTTTTTCTTGACCACAAGTTCCCCTCCTCATGTGGCCTCACCATTTTTTTAATTTTTTCTTTTTTTGAGGGCCAAGAAAGTTTTTTTTTATTTTTTTATTTTTTTATACTTTCCTTTCTTCTTTTCCAAACTTTCTTCTCCTTTACCTCGTTCAACCTTTCTTACTCGAGCCTTCACTGGTAGCCCTGCTCCTCCAAATCTGGGCCAAATCTAGTTGGAACTTGGTTAGATCTGGCCTCAGGGGGCAATGGATTGGCAGCTATGGATGCGGGTGTGATTGAAGGGTCGTGGGCTAGATCTCAGGAAAGAGGGCAGCCCAGCGGCTTTGGTGCTGGCAGAAGGCGGATCAAGCAATGGCAAGGGGGAAGGCTATAGGTTGGCCAGCAAGGTGACAGATCTCATGAGGCAGACGACCAACAGAGTAGTCACCATCATGGGCAAGTGGCCAACGAGCTGGCTTTTGATAAAAGAAGGAGCAGTGTGAAGGGTGTCCATTTGGGCGCACACATGCAGGATTGGCGTAGGCAGGTCCGACAAGGCGACGGGAGGAGGTCCTATGGTGCACCCTCAGGTCAACAACATTTTGAGGCAGCAAGGAGTAGGTAGGTGCTAATGGTTTAGAGCGGATTGTCAGCCTTGGCACACTCGGGATTGGGCAGTGTAGGTAGTTTGGGCATCATCAACAAGGGGCTGTAGGGAGACAACAGTGCTCGAGAAGGAAATGGCTTACCGAGGTGGTGGCGATGTAGGTGTGTTGGGAGCCTAGTTCGGGGAAGAAGTTGGCCAGATAGAGGCAGCTAGGTTAGCTCTACAGGAAAACAATGAAAGAGGAAGGAGGATAGAAAGCTCATATAAGTGCAAAAAGGACAAGCTAAGTAGAAGAAAACTTGCCAAGTTCTTTTGCTTCATTCTTTTCCATTCTCATGCTTAACCAATCTCTGATTTTTCATTGTGTTTTAGGTCCTCCATCCATTCTCATTGTCATCATCTCCCCTCCCCTTCTTTTGTAGGTTCCATGGGTTCTTATATGATCCTGAAAATCGGATCAATCTTCTTTCAAAATTTTAAATTTGTAAATATGGATGATGATATATTATTATAAATTAGTTATGGATGTGATTAGATTGGATGAAGATATTTTGGTTTAAAATTAGATAAGCCCCTAGAGGGTTATAGATGAGTTTATCTATTGTAAATTTGAAAGATGTATTCACCTTAGATATTGAATTTGTAAGGGGGTTATTTGTAATTTTTTTTAAAAAAATTTGGACTAAATGTTAATTCTATGAATTTTAGTGACTTTTTAAAAAAGAAACTTATCTATAGAGTTTTAAAACTTTTAAAGTCCTTTTTGAATAAAATTTTTGAGAGACTTATTTGTGAAAGGTTAGGATTTTAGTAATTTATTTGTGAATATAAAATTTTGAGAAATTTATTCACAAATTCTAAATTTTACAAGAATATTTTTGTAATTTTAGGATTTTATTGGATTTTTTATAAAATTCCAATCTCAGGGACCTATTTGTAAGAAAAATCCAACTAGAAATTCTTTTGTAAAAAATTATTTGATTCAGGGACCTATTTGAAAAATACTTATATATTTTTTTATTTTAATCCAAATTTTGGATGAATTTTGGGCTCAATCTTAGTCCAAATATTTGGCTTGCTTAGCCCATCCTAGCTTAAGCTTAAATTTTTTAAGAATTCAGATCCAAATTAAGCTCAATTTCTGGTCAAATTTGATCATATTTTAGATTCAATTGAGACTTACACTTAAGCCATAATTTAGTGCATACAAATTTCAATTTTGATCATATTTTAATTAAATTTAATTATGATAAAAATATCACCTCAAGTAGAGAGTGTAGGGTTGTGACCAAAGAGAGCATTGGAACAGAGAAGGACTTTCTCCTCAAGGTGTATGACCAAACTCATCAATGAATCACCTCCTACTAGTAACAAATAGCCTATGCCCAAGCCGAGGGGAATGCTCAGGTGCTTGTTCATACATAGCAATTTGGTTCTTAGACAAATTGACATCACCAATCATGCTATTAGAAAGCTAGCACCAAATTGGGAAGGACCATACCGTATCACCTGGTAATGTGGAGCGAGGACTTACAAGCTCAAATATTTAGATAGCAAAGCATTACCTTAAATGCGACATGTAAGTAATTTATGAAATTTTATCAATAAAAATAATTAGTCACCTTTTTGTCATTATAGGAAGTGTGTACCTTGAAGCATAGGTATAAGTTCCTCCACTTGACCAAGAAAAGGACAAGCTCTAATGTTTGATCGTCGAGCTCGATTATAAGATTTTTATTGACCGAGGAATAATGTTGGTTCTAAGATCTGCTCTTGATCAAAGTCCCAATTACAAGATTTACTCTCGACTGAGGAACATGTCAGGTTCCAAGATCTGCTCTTGATTGAGGAATAGTGTCGACTCCAAGATTCACTCTAGATTGAGGAATAAGACTAATTCTCAAATCCACTCTTGACTGAAGGTTTGGTTATGAGATATGCTTTTGACCGAGGAGTAAGGTCGGTTTCAAGATTCACTTTTAACTGAAATTTCAGTTATAAGATTCAATCTTGACCGAGAAATAAGGTCGGTTCCAAGATTTGCGCTTAATTAAAGTCCCGATTATAAGATCCACTCTTGATCAAGGAATAAGGCATGTTTCAAGATCCGCTCTTGACTAAAGTCTAGGTTACAAGACCTACTCTTAATTGAGGTCCCAATTATAAAATCCACTCTTAACCGAAGGAACAAGGTTGGTTCCCAAATTTGCTCTTAATCGAAGTCCTAGTTACAAGATCAATTTTTGACCAAGGAATGATTACAAGCTCTTACACTTAACCCTCAAATCTTAATTATAAGATCTACTCTTAACTGATGAATGAAATTTAATTACAAGATTTGCTCTTAACCGAGAAATACTTACAGGTTCTCGTGCTTAACCACCGAAATGTAGTTATATGATTCACTCTTAACTGAGGAATGAAGCCTAGTTACAAGATTTACTTTTGACTGAGAAATAATTACAAGCTCTCACACTAACTCTGTTTGGGTAGAACTCTGACTCCAAGTTTGACAAGAAACTAATTTGTGATGAGTTGGGTCTAATTTAAAATAAATATAGGTTAAAATTTCAAACCCAACCACTGAATTAGGCTACATTAGTTAACTGCTTGGTGAATCGGCCAACAAATTCTCATAAATTGGATTTAGTAGTGCTCTGTCGATGAACTAATTTTGTTGAGTTAGGACTAGTGCAACCTCTGTTGTTGACTAGTTGCTCAATCGGTCATCTAATTTAAGTTAAAAATTATAGATCTAAAAATAAACCTTGTCTGAATTCATCAACAATCAACAACATTTTTGGTTAAAGGGATTATAATCTCGAAATATGTCGATCAAAGATCCAAATATGAGATTTGATTGCCAAAAAAGAAAATATAATCGAATCAAATATTGAATTCAAATCAATTAATGACTCAATTTAGGGATCCTCTCAACCTTATAAAAACAAGAGCAAAAGTAGGAAATTAAGCACACAAATTGGAGAAAAATAGCACAAAAAATTAGGAAGACACCATCAAAAAGGAGATCTAGAGAGCATTATCAAGAAAGTAAGGAGATGTAAGACTCTTATTCTTCTGTTTGTCTCTTTTTGTTTAACTTCTTCTTCATTTGTCTCCTACAAGGTGTTTGTTCCCCCACTTGACCCATGCTCATATTGTTCCATCTCTCCATCACCACCGTGGCTACCCGTGGCTCCATCTCCATCACAGCATTGTCCTACTTGTTCCACTAAACTATGGTCTTATCACCAACTTTAGAAGCTCGAATCTTGAGGCCCACCATAGAGATCTCTAATGAAGAAATAAGGAAAAGATGAAGAAAAAAAAGAAATAAGAGATGTAGAAAAAGAAACAAAAAAAAAAAGAGGAAGAGAAGTCCATGCAAAAAAATGAAAAAAAAATAAAAAATAGAAAGGGGAAAGAAAGAAATTTTCCTATTAAATATGTTCCTAACTACTGACTTAAGGTCAGCTTGTGGGCTCGTTCAAAAGTCAATTTTAACCTAGAGTTAACCTTTAGGCTTATCCAAAAGCTATTCTAACTAAGGATCAATCTGTGAGCTCACTCGAATGTCAACTCGATTTAGGGCCAGTTTGTGTGCTCATCCGGACGCCATTCTAACTAAGGACTAGTCTGCATGCTCACCTAAAAGTTAACTCAATTTAGAGAAAGCCTGCAGAGTTGCTTGAAAGTTATTTTGATCGAAGGCCAACTAGCGGATTCTCTTAGAAGTCAACTAGGTTTAGGGCTAGCTTGTGAGCTCGTGCGAAAGCCATTCTGATTGAGAGCTAGCCTGTGTGCTTACTCAAAAGTTAATTTGACTAAAGGCCAGCTCACGGACTTGTTAAAATGCCAATTCAAACCAAAGGCCAGACTATGTCTTGTCTAAAAGTCTATTCATACTAAAGACTAGTCTACGGACTCACTTAAAAGTCAATATGACTCAAGATCAGCTCGTGGGCTCACTCCAAAGTTATTATGGCAATCCAAGCACTCTTAAATCAAAATAAAATTTACTAACATGAATCAATTAAATTGAACTACTCAATCACATTGAACTAAAGCCGATTTGGCTAAAACAGATAAATAAAACCAAATTGACTCGAACAAATCACCAAATGAACTTAAATGGACAAAAATAAATGGACTAAAACTAATACTAATGAACAAAGAAGCTCTTTATTAGTCAACTACTTTCTTAACTAGTTGATGGATCCTGATCAATCTAAATTGGCAAAGCTCTGCTATACCCTCAATCAATTGACTAATTCTAATAAATCAAGAAATCATGGGACTTTTGTTGGACAATCGATTAACCGGTCATTTGGTTCTGATAAATAAAGAATAGAACCCCCTCTAGTGGACGACTGATACTTAAATTGGTCATGTAGTTTAGATGAACCTGAAATAATACTCCTTTTAACTAGTCCACGGTCGACCAGTAGCCTAATCAATCACCTGTTTCAGTCAAAAAACTAATGATCTAAGGTCCAGATTTAACCTTAATCAGGTCAAGCTTTGATTGGTTCAAACTTAGATTAATTCAGGTTCAAATTGAGTTAATTTGGAATCAAAAATTTTTTGAGTTAAACTCTAATCAAGTCAACATTCAAACTCAATCAAAATAAATTCGAATTGAACTTTAATTGTGTCAAATCAAAATAAATTCAAATTAAAATTTGATTGAGTTAAACAATATTCAAACTAAATCAAAATAAATTAGAATTGACCTCTAATTGAGTCAAACTAAAATAAATTTAAACTAAAATTCAATTGAGTTAAATAACATTCGCACTAAATCAAAACAAATTTGAATTAAACTCTAATTGAGTTAACTACATTCAAATCAAATTAAAATAAATTTGAATTGAATTCAAACCAAAACCAAATTAGGTTAAGTCAAGTCCCAACTAAGTTAAGTCAAGTTCGAACTAAGTTCCAACTGGGTCAAGCCAAGTTCGAACTAAGTTCCAACTAGATCAAGTCAAGTTCAAATCAAGTCTCAAGCAGGTTAAGCCAAGTTTGGCCTAAACCTTAATTAGGTCAAATCAAACTCAAATTCAAATTTGAACTGAGTTTGAACTCAACCCTAATCAGGTTCAACTAAGTTCAAACCAAATCCAAATTAGGTCAAGCCAAATTTAAACCTGAATTAGAATAGGTCAAACTTAAATTAAAATAGGTTAAATCTAAAATAAAATAGGTCAAACTTGAATTAGAATAGGTCAAACTTGAACCTCAAAAGTCAAACCTGAACTAAAACTAAGTTGAATCAAACAAACTTGAACTTAAACTTAAGTCCATTTAGGTTCGAACCCATATTGAACCTAACAAGGGTTCAATGTGAGTTAAATCCAAACCCATCAATAGGTTGAACCTAGTTCCATCAAGAAACCAATCAGGGTTAGATCTGAAATTAAGTTAGGGTTAGTTGACAATAAGCTCAAAGTCATTGACAATACCTCAAACTTAATCGACAACATGCCAGTAAGATTGTCGATTATTAAATTAAAAAAATTAATTGCCAACATGCTCAAGTTGTCGATTATACTTCAAAACTATACCTAATCTCATAAGACATTGGTGATACTAACAAATCAAAAGAGATTAGTTGCTAATATGCTCAAATCTATTGGCCACCTTTCAAGGCTATACATCTAATCCTATAAGTCATTAGTAATACTATCAAATCAAAAGAAGTTAATTGCTAATATGCTCAAAGCTATTAGCCATACTTCAAAGTTATACCCAATCTCATAAGTTATTAGTGATGCTATCAAATTAAAAAAATTTAATTGCCAACATACTCAAAATTATTGGTTACACTTCAAAACTATACCCAACTCTATAAGCCATTGGTGATGTTATTAAATCAAAAGAAGTTAATTGCCAACATGGTCAAAGCTATTGGCTACATTTTAAAATTATATCCAACCCCATAAATCGCTGGTGATGCTATCAAACTAAAAAGAATAATTACCAATATGCTTAAAGCTATACCTAATCTCATAAGCCGTTGGTGACGTTATCAAATCAAAAGAGGTTAATTGCCAATATACTCAAAGTTATTAACCACACTTTAAAATTATACCTAATCACATAAGATATTGATGACACTATCAAATCAAAAGAAGTTAATTATCAATATGGTTAAAGCTATTGGCTATACTTCGAATATATACCGAACCCCATAAACTATTGGTGATGCTATTAAATCAAAAGAAATCAATTGCTGACACACTTAAAACTATCAGCCACACTTCAAAACTATACCTAATCCTATAAATTACTGGCGATGCTATCAAATAAAAAAAGTTAATTATTGATACGTTCAAAGCTATTTGTCATACTACAAAGCTATATCTAATCTCATAAGCCATTGGTGATGCCATCGAATAAAAAAAAGTTAATTACCAATACACTCAAAAAAATTGGCCACACTTTAAGGATATACCCAACCCCAACCCACAAGCCATTGGTGATACTATCAAATAAAAAAAATTAATTACTAACATGCTCAAAGTTGTTAGCTATACACTTCAAAGCTATATTCAACCTAAAAAGCCAATGATGACACTATCAAATTAAAAAAAAGTTAATTAATTTCCAATATGCTCAAATCTATCAACTACACTTCAAGGCTAAGCCAATACCAAAAGCTATTGGGAATGCCTCAAATCTAATAGGGTCAAGTGACATAAGCCAAGGCGGTTAGCCATACTCTCGAATCAAGCCAAATTATCAATACCTTCCAAGAATTAAATCAAGTCAAATTCCACTCTTATTTTCATGTCCCTTTGGGAGACACTTCAAATCTTGGTAGGGACAACTAACATAAGTCAAGGTTATCAGCCATCCTTCAAATCAAGCTAAGTTATCAGCATCCATTAAGGATTAAATCAAGACTTATTTGAGTCAGGTTCCGTTCAGTCTAGCCCACAGAAATGGGGTAGTGGTGCACATCAAGCCTTTTCTCACTTCCTTTCTTATTTCATATTTTTTTACGATTATGAATTTAAATTTTTTAAGTTATAATATGAAGGTATACCCTTACTTAAACTATGTATCTTTTCTTAAATTAGTCAAATCATACTTTCTTCTCTGTGTCTTTATTTTATTAGCTAGGTTTCTCACTTTAGGAGGTCATGATAATTGTCCGGATAATTAACAATAATAATTTGTACTTATTGAAAGTTATATTACTATAATACCTAATTATGCACTCAAACCACTATCAAATTTTAATTTGTCATTTTAAGATTACTCTCTAGGGTATTTGCTATTCTAGATGACTAATTTTGATCTCACAAACACATGAAGCCTAGTTACAAGATTTGCACTTGATTGAGAAATGAAGTCCAATTACAAGGTCGTTCTTGACCAAGAGAAAAAGCCTGATAACAATATCCATTCTTGACCAAGGAATGAAGCTTAGTTATAAGATTCTCTCTTAACCAAGAAATAAAATATGGTTACAACTCCTACGACCAAAGAATGGTTATAAGCTCTATGCTTGACCACCCATGAAGCCCATTTAGGGGCTTAATTGTTGACCGAGAAAGCACCCATGTGCAAGCATAAGTCATAGCTCATAATTAGTGAGAAAGCATGAGCCTGTGGCCAAAGATAAAGGTTGAAGGTAGCCGATTTCTTTTAATAAAAAGTCAGAAGCTCCAAATTCGGCGGGGAAGATCGCCTCCCATAACATAGTCGAGACATAAGTGTCACTCTAAGGTGAAGTCCTCCAATTAAATAGCCCAATGAGTCATCCCAAATAAAGAAAGCTACGATTAAAGCCTTCTACATTCCAATTACATTTAAGATGAAATAATTATGTCGTAGGAAACAATAGCTTTTTATTAGAGGTGATAAGGGGAGAAAAACTCCCATTACATCATAAGTTCAGGAAATAGGGAGATACAAAATTCACCTAGCAAGCAAGTGCTCTAAGGGTTTAAACATCCTTACCAGGTTGAGTTGAAGGACCAACCTTCCTAGCATCAAGTAAGGGTGTCATCCTAGATCTGGAAGACTCATCCTTGGGGATAAGAGGTTGAAGGGGGACTGAGAAAGATCATTGGCATCAGAGTAATGAGGCATCGATGTGCCTCTAGTAGCTCAAGGTTAATGGACCAAAGAAACAAGTCCCTAAAAGAGTCAAAGTCAGATTTCTTCAATATATCAAGGACATCATTCCTATAGTACAAATAGCCATGAAGAGTTTGTTAGCACTCTAGTTGGTAAGTTCATCCTAGTAATTATCCGATCCCGTGAACTCCTCCATCACCTCCTTATGAGCAGCATCAATTTGGTCTATAGCCTAGTCCCAAGCACTCTTTGCTTGGTCATGTGGCCTCCTTTGCCACCTTGATCTTCACCTCAAAAGCCATAGCTTGACTCTCAAAGAGCTCGACCTCCTTATCGGCCCTCTCAGCTCTTTAATTCGCATTGGAGGCCTCTTTCTTGGCTACCTCAAGCTAGTCCTTGACCTTAGCAAGCTCCCATTTGAGCTTGGTCACTTTCTGAGTCCTAGCATTAATTATGGCTTGGGCCTTCTTGACAAACTCTTCAACAACTCCTAGTTGCCTAAGGGCTTCCTTGGTGGCCATGACGAACTATAGTAACTCAACAAAAAAAAATCATAATTAAGGAAGAGAAAAAGAAGGAAAGAAGAGCAATGATTGCCTCTCCCTTAAAAGGCCATTGTTCATCTCTGAGGTGATGGACTCACTAATTTGAAGCATAAAATAAGTCGTAGGGGGCACATGCAAAAGACACCTGTCATCCATGCTAATTGCCCGAGCCCTGGAGGAAGATAACACCCCAACATACGTAGTATGCCCTTCCATAGCCATAAAAGAGGGCGGCATAGTCAGAGCAGATCTGAGGCTAGCTCTAGAGCTGGGGTAATCATGAGAGTTTCATCCTAATCGGTATCATTCAAGGCAAAAGTTGCAACACACTTCTTGCCTTTTCTTCTCTCTATCAGAGGAGGAAAGTGTTGAGTGACCTCGTCTTTTGAGTTTTGAGCATTTCGAACTCGGATTAAAGTTTGAGTTAAAGTAGGAATGCAAAGTTGGATTCAGACTTATGATTGATTTTGAATACTGATTAAGTCATATTAGGAGTTGTAATTAAAGTAAAACTTAAACTCAATAAGGGCCTATAAATATTCTAATAATAAATAGGGTTTAGGTGTGGTGTAGTCCTGAGGTTGAATTAGTGAGAAATCGAGGGAGAGGAATAGAGAGAATAGAGAGGAGAAAGAGAGAGAATGTCAGCTCTTATATGTGGGTCTTTCTAATGCTTCTCAGCGGTCTCTCATGGTGGTTCCTCATAATATTCTTTTGAAGATTTTCTAAGAAGGTGGAGACATTATTGAGGCTTGGTGAAATAGTTTAGTTGGGTAAGAAAGAGTATACTTTTTTTATATACTATTATAAAGCCTTTTTGATGGTGGATCTCTCAATCCCCTCATGAACGCAATCCAATTTTGGGTGAACCACGTATATCGCTATGTCTTTTTTTGTTATTTTCTTTTATCTTGCATTACTTCTTGTTTCTTATGTTGTTTGAGAAGAAGGTAATTTGTGAACCTTCTGTTGTAAATCCCAACACTCATCCTCATAGTCTAGAGCTAAAGACCACATCTTCCTGGTAGTGAGGAAGTAAGTAGAGCTCCCTTCTCCCTTTGTGCACTTAGAAGTAATCAGTTGGGGGAAGTTATTCCCCAAGGCGTGGTTAAGGCACCAAGTCTCATCTCCTCATGCAATAAGATCATATTAATGTTAGTAAACGGGCATAAAAAATGCACAAGGTAGGCAATTTTAGAACGTGTTACCCATTAGAGTCTCGAGCTACACTAAGTCCATACATGCATAGGTACTCTTTAAAACTCTACAAAGGAGCATTCCTCTCACTAGCTAAGGTTGACTTTGTTGAATGCTCCAAGATTTTGGTCTTGTATCCATAGAGACTAGGGCTCTTACTGCAATTAGAAGGTGCTCTAACCTTGAGAGATAGCCTCAAGTTGTTGGGGTAAAAGATTCTTATTGAGTGATCCTTCCAACTATGAATCGATGTGGGATTTTCAAAAAAATAACAATCAACCCCTACGAAGGGACACATCGATTTTTCTCATAATCCTCAGTCTAGTATAATCTATAGACTACCTTGAAGATATTTGCTGAGTGGGTTACCTTGATGGCCACAGAGAATACCTAAAAGGTAGATATCACCACCATCATATGGAGTGTTATCACCTCTAGGAGCAGCTCATAATCTCGAAAATGATTCTGAAGGAATGGAGGAAAGAAAAATGGGAGTCCAACCTCAGATTGGATTCAAAAGATATTGTAGCAGAAGGGGAAACCTTGTAGTGCCTCCACCATACTTAGGTACTCAGGAAAGCTAGCTATCTAGAGATTCTTTGGAAAGCCAAACTTGGAGACAAGGTGGTCAGTCAGCTTTTATTGAGGTAGCTAGATGCAGATGAGAGAAAGAGGGCAATGCATAGGGGGCCACACGTGGAAATGTTTGAACTCTCATGTTGGGCTAGAGGATAGTTCATCATGACCACTCTCCAAAACTTAACTTCACACCTTGGTCAAAAGGACAAAATAATTTCCCTTGTCAAAGCTTGAGGGAGATAAGCTTGAGCTTCCAGTAGAAGTATTTGTCCAATGAACCTAAAAACAAGAGACAACCATCAAAAAAGAAAAACTATAGTCCAAACTTTACTAAGGGAAGTTTGAGCTCAATTCCAAATGAAAAAAGGAAGAAGAACATAAAGAAAATGCGTCATATTGCATAATAACCAAAGATGCAAAAACCCCTAAAGATGAAGATGGAAGTTTCATGAAAATATCAAAAGTGAAACACAAAGCCGAAGAATAATACTTACTCGATATTTTGAGGATGATGCAAGGTAGAAAATTGAGTAAGGAGGTAGAAACAATAAACAACTAGCACAAAAGATAGGAGGAGTGGCAAGTTGGAGTCAATCTAATTTTGGGAGCAACACAGTGTAGAGAAGAAGGGATGCCTCATCACCCACTCCCCTCTTATGAAAGAGGACTAATGGCCAAGATTCAAATTGGCCACCCTGGTGATTGACACCAAAGACATATGCCTTTGTTGCAGTGCTTAATGATTAATAATCAGAATCAAGACTTGCATGCCTCGCGATGAGCGTCAAAGACATGTGCCCCTACCATGGTAGTTAATGCAAATGGCATGTGACAATGTCCAAGTGGAGCACAACAAAGAATAAGTTAAAAAGGAGAGCGACAATGTGGTGATGATTTTGCTTCACCCCCAAAGATAGGTGTCATTGATGCCTCACATTAGTCAGAGCACGAAGCCTAAAGGAAATAAAGCACTTAAGGAGTATTAAGCAAGAGAAGAAAATAATTAACATAAATTTAGCAAAAGTGAAGGTAAAGAGGTAAAATAGGAATTAATTTATTTATTCATTAAAAAAAAGCACAAAAAGAGGAGTTGAGCTCTTAAAGTACAATAAGAAAACATATCAGTAGGCCCTTCAAGGCTACAAAGGTTCGTCTCCTAAAGCCTGATCCTCAATAGCATGTGAGCTCTCCCCCGTGTAGTAGTCCTGAGCATTAAAATTGTAAGGAGCAAAGTCATTACCAAAGAAATAGACAGAAACAAAGTTGGCTAGGCAATGTCAAGAGCATAAGTAAAGGCCATCAGGGGAGGTAAGGCATGAGAAGTCACAATATGGTGAAAGGGGTATTGGAGAAACCCTGCTCTCCAAGTGGTGGAGAGATAGGACTCCAGCCGACACTAGATTGTCCTCTCCTCCACTTCTCTGACTAAGAGCCACCTCGCGTCAAGCAACTGATTGGGCAAGTTGCTGTGTACCTTAGCCCTATGGCATGTGAACCTCTGTAAGAATGAACAAACCTAGTCTTGTCTAGGAGTTGTCTTTCTTCAGTAGCTTCACTCTCTCGAGCTTGCTCTAATAGGACCCAAAACTCATTGCTAAAGTGGAACCGCTCCACTACCATAGCCAATTGTCACTTAGCTAAGTCTCGAGTCATGTTGGTATAGTGAGCCCTCATCTCTTTTTTTTAGGCAAGGTCCTAAAAAAAGGCCTCCTGTTTCTTGCTATCGGAGAACTAGACATGAGAGGCAAGGAGCATCCACTGTAGGTTCACTATCTCATGGTTGGATTAGTTTAGTTTCTACAACAAATAGCTTGGGTTTGGTCATGCCTAGGAGTTTTTCTCATGAAGGGCCAAAAGGCATTTAGAAATGTTCTAAATGACATTATCAAGCTATGATCAATCAAAGAGAACGTCATTTTGGTGGCAATTTAAAGGGTAAGAAATGAATAATAAATGCCTACCTTCCCTTGGGCATTGGCACAAAGGGCCACCAGAGTATCATTAGGAAGCTTCTGTGTAGTTGGAGTGTTTGATGATGTCTCAGACACATAGGGATTTTCCTTATGTAAAAGAGTGGAGTCATGGATTGTTGCATGAAATCCTATAATTATACACCATTTAAAGAATTAAATCATGATAGTCAACTTACTAAGTGACATCGGTGAAAAAGAAAGTGCAGTCACAAAGGGTAAGTGAGGAAAGTACTGTCACAACAGAATACGTTAAAAAGGGAAGATCATAAGAAGTTAGTGCAAAGTGCCCTTTTTATGATCGCAAATGGACAACTTAAAAGGCAAAAGCTACTTGCCAGCAAAAGATTGCATCTCAAAAAAATTAACAAATAGGAATAATGCTCAAGGAAATGCACCGTAAGTTGAAGCACCACAAAGGCCGCCAAATGATTAAATAAGAAGCCATCAAAGATTTGATGCTTCTAGTTCATAAAGGCATTGTGCACCTGAAAAAGGTGGCTACTAGAAACAATCCCCAAAATATAAGTCCTTACATTCAAGCTACTAGAAGTCAAATAAAGGGTATAGGGAGCTATGATATGTCAAATAGCAATGCTAAACCAAAGGTGAGTCTCATGGCAAGCCAAAAAGTAGATGAAAATAAAACCAAATTTGCTAGCCTTACTATTGCACCTAGTCTCAACAAGATTTTGAAGGACTAAGTCATATAGCTCAGATCTTGGAAAATGAGCTTTATAACTCGATCATCAAAAGACGAGCTTTGTAGCTCGGTCACCAAGAGACGAGCTCTATAATCCAGCCATCAGAGAACAAATTTTATAGCTCAATCATCAAGAGATGAGCTTCATAGCTCAATTGTTTGGAGCCAAGCTTCTCGGCTTAGCCATCAAAGGTCAAGCTCTATAGCTTGACCAGAATAGACTAATGACACACATACAACAAACTATCTAAATATTTTGTACACCCCATTTGTCCTTACGAGAGATAGCCTCAATGTTGTTCTAGGAGATAAAATTCTTGCTCCGCCTCCCATTATGTGATAAAATCCATTGAGTTGTAATGTGAAACACCAAGCAAACTTTTTGAAAATTCCCTCGGTTAACTCACATACTAATTATAGTAGAGTTATCTAATGAGGTCAAGTTGAATTATCCAGAGTGTCCTATATAATGAGACCTAAAGTACTGAGATAAGAGATTCTTATCCTCTTCTTCCTCCTTTTCAAATAACATTAAAAACTCTCCAATCTCCCAACTTTGTTTGGGACAACAAAGAACAACTAAGATGATATATTGACTTGAGTATCAAAATGTCCTCCCTTGATTTTATTTGATTGAAATTAGCCGAAAAGAATTGAAAGAACTTGAAGACTTGGAGTCGAAACCTGTCAGATGCAACACTCATCATTATATACAACATATTTGTATTTGATTGGGTTGAACTATCGAAAAGTTCACAAAATCATCCAACCGAAAAAAATTAGTTACTATAATCCCAATTCAACAAAAAAAATCCATATATTTATGAATTCCGATTTTTTCACATGCAATCACAATTTCCTATTTTGTCATGCAATTACAATAAACTCTTTTATTACTTATTGATTATCGTGTTTTATAGTATAGTGCATACAATATAACTTGTATTGTATTTTAACATTGAGTAGAGCATCATACTTGATATATATTTAATTTCTCTAATTTTTTTATTTCACGCATATATTGTCTTAAGAAAATAAAATAAAGGCCCGTTTGGCAACAAATTAAAACCAAAGCCAAAACTAAGATTAGGATTAAAATATAAATTATTTTTTTATATTTAAACACTAGTCTAACTAATATATTGTGTAAAAATATTATAAATTATTTTATCTTTGGATATATTACTATTGAGATTTGGATAGAAAAAATAAAAATAAAAATATTATGATAATTTTACTTTTTTAAATAAAAAATTTATAAAATATCAGTATAACTATTTTTTTTATTTGAATGTTAGTTGGACTAATAAGTTAATACTGGTCCTACCCTGTTATCAAACGGACACTTAAAAACCAGCGCGTCAAAAATGTCCAGATTGCCCTTCAGGCATCTCCAACTTGAAGGCAATTTAGTAATTTCGACCGCAGCAGGATAGTGCAAAATTAGTCGATTCAGCAGTCGATTAGGCCCATTAGTGAGCCAACCGCCGTCCAGCTTAGCCCCAAAAAACACATCAAAAAGATCGAATCGGGCACTTCCCTTCCCTTCCCCTCTTCCTCCGCCCTCCTCTTCTCCTCGCAGATCCTGCTCCTTCCCGGAATCCGCCGCGCGCCACGCCGGCGACGAGCGAGGATGCGCAATTGATGACTCACGGGAAGCGCCCCTTCTCCAGCACCACCGCCTCCGCCGCTGCCTCCTCGTCGCTGCCCGCCATGAAGAAGGCCAAACCCCAGCCGCCACCGGAGAAGAACGGGATGCACCTCCGTCATCATCACGAGGACGAAGACTCCATGCTGGTGGATCAGGATGAGCTCAAGGCTGGCGCGCCCGCCGCCAATGCGACCACCGGAGTCGCCGCGAACCTCTCGAGGAAGAAGGCCACGCCACCACAGCCGTCGGCGAAGAAGCAGCTGGTTATCAAGCTAGTAAAAGGTGGGGTTTTGGTCTCTTTTTGGTGGTTTGATTTCCAATCGGGTAGATTGTTTTCGGCGTGACATTTTCGGCTATTTCGTGAGATATCAATCGGTCTTTATCCTAGAATCGGATTCATAGAATGCTTAGAATTGATTTAGTGGCAATGGTTTAGTAGAAGAGCCGTCAGCATTAGTCTTGTTGACTTTGAACTTTTAGAATTAGGGCAAGGAATTATCATAATTACTTACTGGAATTGTTGGTATTTTGCTACTGTTGTCGCTTATTATGGTTCTTGGAACTGAATTGCGGTATTGTTATTCTGAACTGCGGATCTCGTATTGGTTTTCCTTGGGGATGGTATTCTTAATTCGTAAAAAAATCTTTCTTCTGATCCTTCACATAGCTGGTTTTTGCCAGAGGAGCTTCCCCAATGATGTAAAGACTTATTCTTGTTAGTGAATGTTGGTGATTGTTTGTGCTGACCTCTTTTTTTCCTTCTAACTTCTTCAAAATTCTAACCCTAAGGAGAAAGTAATTGGTAGCTCCCAGCCTGCTATTTGCTATTGATTTGTAAATACCAAATGAATGAAGATAATTGTGGAATAAAAGATTTGGTTATCACAATGTCTTGATTTTGAATATTAGTATGAAGATTGGAGATTCCTACAAAATAAGATGGGAAGCCCCATAAAATCATCTATTTATGCACTTTTTGTTGGTCCTTTTTTGTTATGTCCCTTATTCTGTACTGATTTCACACCCATATATCAAAGAGGTTCTCTTTCTTTTCTCTCTTGGGGAACTCATTGCATTTCTTGTATGACATCATCTGAATAGCGTTTGAAGGTTCAGTTGGTGGTTTCTTTTCATGGCTTATATTGTGTATCACTTTGATTGCAATGTCTGATTGTAATGTTTTTGTAATGCACTTTGTGCAAGCTTGTAGCTGTTCTAAAGAGCTTTTTCACGCTTATAGCCCATTGAAGAGAATCACTGTCTTCTATTGTGCTATCACGAGGACCAAACATTGTTATCTTTTTTTTTTCATCCTCATCGTGGACATTGTTTTTCTGTAATCTCCTATTTTCTGATTTATAGGCAAGCCAACATTGCCAACTGATTTTGAAGAAAATAGATGGGAAACCTTGAAATCTGCCATTACTGCTATATTTCTCAAGCAGCCAGATCCTTGTGACTTGGAGAAACTTTATCAGGTAGTTTGTGAACAAAGTTTTGTTTTGTTGCTTTGATGAGTTAAAGGTGAATGTAAACAGTTTTAGTTCTTCATGACAGGTAGTTAATGATCTTTGTTTGCACAAGATGGGGGCAAATCTCTATGAACGCATTCAAAAGGAATGTGAAGTGCATATATCGGCTGCACTACTTTCATTGGTTGGCCAGAGTGCTGACCCAGTGGTATTTCTGTCACTGGTAGAAAAATGCTGGCAGGATTTCTGTGATCAGATGCTGATGATTCGTGGTATAGCCTTATTTCTTGATAGAACATATGTCAAGCAAACTCTGAATGTTAGATCACTATGGGACATGGGTTTGCAGTTGTTCCGTAAACATCTCTCGCTTTCTCAAGAAGTTGAGCATAAAACTGTTACCGGCCTTCTAAGATTAGTTGAGAAAGAGAGGTATGGTGTAATTGATGTATTTTGTTGTATAAGATATGACAATATTTAGCCTAAGTCGCAGATGGTACCCTTTTCACAGTTTTTATTTTTGAAATCAACATTAACTGTAAAGGATTTATCTATTTTCTTTCTTGGGGAGCAGATCTGGTGAAGCAATTGATAGGACACTACTTAATCATCTTCTAAAGATGTTTACTGCCTTAGGAATTTATGTAGAAAGCTTTGAGAAACCCTTCCTTGAATGCACCTCTGAATTTTATGCCTCTGAAGGTGTGAAATTCATGCAGCAATCAGATGTTCCAGACTATCTGAAGCATGTGGAGGTCCGATACATCTCTCCTTTGACTATTTCTTTTATGTGTTTTAATCGTCCGAA
This sequence comes from Trichopus zeylanicus subsp. travancoricus, assembly GCA_005019695.1. Taxonomy (NCBI): domain Eukaryota; kingdom Viridiplantae; phylum Streptophyta; class Magnoliopsida; order Dioscoreales; family Dioscoreaceae; genus Trichopus; species Trichopus zeylanicus. Next base: position 43,006 of record RXID01011058.1, read on the forward strand.
AATTTGTCTGATATGGATAATTGCAGATAAGATTGCATGAGGAGCATGAAAGATGCTTCCTATACTTGGATCCAAATACGAGGAAGCCACTTGTAGCAACTGCTGAAAAGCAACTCCTTGAATGCCACACATCTGCCATTCTTGACAAGGTAACCTTTTGGATAATTCCATTTGTGGACATCTGTGCTATTGCAATTCCTTTCCCTTTGGTTTCTCAACACTTGGTGCTTGTTATGTTTTTCAGGGATTTACAATGCTTATGGAGGCAAATCGAACTGAAGACCTTCAGAGAATGTACACACTTTTTCAAAGGGTCAATGCTCTTGAGTTGCTAAGGCAAGCCCTTAGCTCATACATCCGCGGTACTGGGCATGGCATTATCATGGATGAAGAGAAGGACAAAGATTTAGTTTCTTGTCTTTTAAAATTTAAATCATCTCTCGACAAGATATTGGAAGAAAGCTTCCTGAGAAATGAAGCATTTTCTAATACCATAAAGGATGCTTTTGAGCATCTCATCAATCTTCGTCAGGTCAGTGACATACAGCTTTTCTTCAGGTTACACTTCCACCGGGCCTAAGTATTACTAGTGTTTCCTGGAAGAATATTTTTGGCTTATTACATTCAATTGAATAAAGCATACCCACAAGCTATTCATCCCTCTAAAATTTCTGTTTATACTGTTCTAGTTGTTGCAGGATTTGTATGTTTGTTTTTTTGGACCTGACAATGTTTATAAAAAGAAAAGTGCTAGAAACAAATTTTTGGATAACCAAGCCAAAACTGCTATGATTGCAACCATAGTGTAATGGCGAGTAAATATGGAATTGGAAATCCTTATGGTTCACCAGATGTTTTGTCTTATGCAAGATTTTTTAGTCTAATAAAAAAAAAAGATAATAACTTATCATAAAACATAAGCAAATAATCATTGGGACTCTTTTTTGAATGTGTGTACTATGTCATTATCCATCAACCTAGTTTAGGTATTGCAATTAGATAGAAACAAGCTTTGGGTCAACAAGTGACAGCTCCTTCTATACCATTTTATTTGCTTTGAATAGAAGTGTGCCTTGGATGAAGACATTGTAGTTTTCCAAGTTCACATGACTCATTTTCTCATGTAGTTGACATGGTATTTTTGTGTTCATTAGGTTGTTCAGAGTATTTCTACACTTGGTAAGTTAGAGATGTCTTGAAACATATAATATCATGTGAAGTACTCCTTGAAAATTGTGCATAGAGGAAGAAAATTTTTTTATCGGTTTGTTTTTACTATAGTCAACGCTTAATACTGTTTCCAGTAATATGTAACTTGGATGATTTCATTTTTGATCTTGGTTGTGTGCATGTTCCTGATTAGTGCTGATAGTACTATATTTTGCAATATTTTTCTTGAAAATTTTTTCATAAGAATTGGAGTTGCATGCAACCCAATTCCATAGCAAATTCCAAGAGAGGGTCACGGACTTATATTTTGTAGGAAAAAGATAAACAGGGTGAGGCCTTTCTATATTTTCCAATATAATCATGTGCTTCTACTGAAATAGCGTCATCAAAAAGTATTGCCAAACACTTACATATTGATCTTTCCTACTTGGTGTAAAATTCTTTTCTGTGCTTCTACCAAAAATAGTGCCATCAAAAGGTATTTCAAACACTTAAATAAGTGATTTTTTGTAATTGGCCTAAAATCCCTTTTGAAAACTGAATTCCTATAGGAGTTGGATTTTTCCGAACAGGTCCCTGGAGATACTACTATTTGTGGAGTCATCCAAAATGGCTTTTGTAGGTTGTGCACTGGTGAATTGGAAACCATCTCTTTGTTTCTTTGTATTCACCATGGGGACACCAATGAGCTTCTCCAGTAAATTCTCTTTTCAGGAACTTTGGGCCATCATTTATACATGTGTTTTCACCAATGCTAATAATTTCTACCATTTTTGTTTCAGTGATTTATCATTAGATTGTTTTTTGATGAAATTTTATGATTAAATTGTTGAGAATGGTAACCATTGATTTCCTGGCCAGTCCAAGATGTTGTTTTGTTCCATTTCGTGTTTATTTTGCTCCTCGAGCCAGTGGTATGTGATATGCCTTTGTGTATCACTAGACAATGAATACACAAACTTCATGCACTTGCTTTATTCCTGAACTAATCAAAGACACCATGCTGATCATCTAATTGTGTTTGTGTAGCACACAATGTTGTTGCTTTTTTCAATTTGTGACTATACACTTACCATGCAGAATTCTGTTTCTTTTTTCAGAATCGCCCTGCTGAACTTATTGCAAAGTTTTTGGATGAGAAGCTTCGTGCTGGCAACAAGGGTACATCTGAAGAAGAATTGGAGGGTACACTTGATAAAGTTTTGGTTCTGTTTAGATTTATACAGGTAAGCTATTCCTTTAACTTGTGTTGAATGTAGGATTCATATATATTTGTATGGTTGTGCTTGCTAGAAAAATTATCACACTTTATCTAAACACCAAAGTTGTTTACAGTTTACAATTGCTCTAATTTTGGTAATCTAATTGCTACTCAAGCTAATAGTGTTTTCCACTGAAGGGCTACAGTAAATAGCTGGAATAATTTTTATACCATTGAAGTCCTAAAATATAAATAGCTGAAATAATTTCTATCTTTTCTCGTGACCATATAGGGCAAAGATGTTTTTGAAGCTTTTTACAAAAAAGATCTTGCGAAAAGGTTATTGTTAGGAAAGAGCGCTTCTATAGATGCTGAGAAGTCCATGATTTCAAAAGTAAGTGTATTCTTCACCTCTAGCTAGTTGATAATACACATAATATGTATATCTTGGGATGAGCCGTCTTGCCATGTTTTGCATCATTGAGGTTATCTGTTTCTCAGCTCAAGACTGAGTGTGGGAGCCAATTTACAAATAAACTTGAAGGCATGTTTAAGGTACACAGTTTTATGTCATTCTTGTTATTTGAGCCTCAAAGTGATTTTGCATTATCTGAGTGTTTAATTGTCTTTTTTGTGAACCAATGTATGTTTGTTGCTGTTTTACTCTAATTTTATTTTTTTCATGCAGACATTTAGTTTCAATTCCTATATTATGTTAACTGAATTCTAAACCTTTTATTTTCTTTAATTTTTCTTTCTTGTATCTCTCCAAGGCGTTCCATATAAATTCTAAATAATAAATCACTTATGGGTGATGAACTAAGCACTTTATTCATTGGGATCTGTCTCTCATTCCTTTGTTCTTGATGGATTTGTTAAGGAGCTGTTCAAAATATTTCAGCTGTTAAGAACTTCTTATATGCCTATTGCAAAAACTCCATCATAACTCACATTAGCTTGTTTATACACCTGAATATGCTTTGGATAACACCCGCACACCCCAGCCTTATAAAATCATACCCACATGCATAAAGAAGCAAGGATTCTTCCATTGTTTATGAAGCAGACTTTGGGCTTTATTTTAGCTCTTGGAACTCTTCTCATATGAAGTACGTACGAAGTGGTAGGTAATTTTCAAAGGAAGTTTGTTTAATGTATTTGGCACCATATGCACCTAATCCTGATGAATTTCTATGTATGGATTAGTACTGTCATTTTCTGCCTGTTAATGTCAGCTGACAATTTTACAGGATATCGAGTTGTCAAAAGAAATAAATGATTCCTTCAAGCAGTCATCCCAGGCAAGGACAAAACTTCCTACTGGTATTGAGATGAGCGTTCATGTTCTAACAACTGGGTGAGTGCTATTCCTTCTGTTGTCTAGCAACTCTGAAATGCTTCTAGTGTTTTTGTTACTTGTTGATAAATTATTTTCTGCTTTTGAGCTTCTAATAGCAATTTCCTTGATAAGTTAGTTTCTTAATGGATGAGCTATCTGTAGGTACTGGCCAACATACCCACCTATGGATGTGCGACTTCCTCATGAACTGAATGTATATCAGGTTAGGTCAAGACCTATACTTAAGTTCATTGTCAATTATACCATCTGATTCTTACTCTCTGTTTTTCCTGATTCTTGTGTGCATCATGATAGGACATCTTCAAAGAGTTCTATCTGAGTAAATACAGTGGTAGACGATTAATGTGGCAAAATTCATTAGGTCACTGTGTCTTGAAAGCAGAATTTCCAAAAGGTAAAAAGGAATTGGCAGTATCCTTATTCCAGGTTTGTCTGTCTAACCTCTGTGATTTCGTTCATAGTTTCTTAAACCATGCCAGTCTTCAATTTTGTTTTTTGTTTATCCACATTTCAGACTGTTGTTTTGATGCTGTTCAATGATGCACAAAAGCTTAGCTTTCAAGACATAAAAGAATCTACCTGTATTGAAGACAAAGGGCTGAGAAGGACTTTGCAGTCCCTTGCATGCGGCAAAGTTCGTGTGCTTCAGAAGGTAAAATCTTCTCTGATGGACTTGTAACTAGTTGTAGGTAAGGTTTGTAGCTTGAAATGCTTGGTGTTACAGGTACCAAAAGGAAGGGAAGTAGAGGATGATGACTCGTTTGTGTTCAATGAAGATTTCAGTGCTCCTCTTTACCGCATCAAAGTAAAAACTTCCTATGCATAAATTAGTTTATGTGCTTCTGAGCACACAACGAGGGCTAACATGTCAAGTTATCAGGTGAATGCAATCCAGATGAAGGAAACAGTAGAAGAAAACACAAGCACTACTGAAAGAGTATTCCAGGATCGTCAGTATCAGGTTTGACTTCTCTGAAAAATGCATGCACAGTAGACATCCCTCTAAGATAATCTAATAACTATAGACAGAGTGGTAGGAAATAATGTTCCGTGACGAAAATCACTTTCTAAAAGGGCTGCCTTGTGGTTGAAATTCCTCGCAAAGCAGGGTGTGGTATGATTCATGAAACTTCACCTGTGGAGAGGTGGTTCTTTTACTTACCCCATTATATCCAAGTAAAATGAGATTATAGAGAGGAATATAGGGAAAATCCAAGGAGTTTGAAGATGTGTCCAGCCTAGGAACATTGGAGAGAACTGATGGCTGTATAATTTTGTATGATGGAAGCTAATTTACTCTGTGGAACTCCATAAAGATTTCCATCTGATTTAATACCAGCTGGTGCACAGTATCTTTTGAAAGCAAAGCCCCAAAGAAAACATGAATTTATTAGAGCTGCTGCCATTTGGAGTCAAAATGCTTCACAAGCCAATAGGAGTTATCAAGATGCATGGAACAAACTGCAATTAAAATTGGAATGTAGAGACCCACAATCATTCTGAGTGATGACACCTTGAAGTTCTTCCAGGGAAAAGTAAAGGGCAGTGCTCTGGATGTTGTTGGATTTGGAAGGGAAGTTTTTTGGATGAGATAAATCTAGGAGAACTTGGTCTTAGATCTGTAACGTTGGAATCAATATACTGTGATGAATTAGGTGTTCTGTATTAGTTTCCATAAAATCTCCCATCATCCACATGCCCGCGTGCACACTCAGAGGACTCCAATCTCAGGTGTGGGATGTGAATTTATACACAAATTACACAAATGTGAAAGTAAATTCCAGGCATCAGTTTATGTATTTTCCTGATGCGCCTAAATCTTATGAGATTCACTTTGTCACTCTTGCAGGTTGATGCAGCCATTGTGCGTATCATGAAGACAAGAAAAGTACTTAGCCACACACTTCTAATTACTGAACTCTTTCAGCAGGTAACTTTAGGTTATGTTACTTTTGATCCTCAGTACCCTTTTTATGATATGTATTTATCTGGGCATTGTTCAGCTTAAATTTCCAATAAAGCCAGCAGACCTTAAAAAAAGGATAGAGAGCCTCATCGACAGGGAATACCTGGAAAGGGACAAGAACAATCCCCAGATCTACAACTATCTGGCATAATAATCTCTCCGCACTGAGTAGATCCTCACTGCATGCGAAAAATTCCGGTCATTTGAGGATATGTCTTGAGTCAGAATTCTCATTAAGTGTTTCAATTTCACCACTGTACAGGGACATTCAACTCTTTTTTCATCTTTGTTCCCATAGAGAACATTCGCAAACTGTAAAGTATTGGCTTCCACTTCTGTGTTTTTCTTTTCTTTTTTGCTTAAGTAACTACAATTTATATATGAAAAAAAAAGAAGAGTTTCTCCAGTTTGATAGTATTGATGCTGATTAATGCTTTGATTTGTGAACTGATCACTTTTATGGGCTTAATGTAGTTGTTATAACTGTAAGCAGTCATGGTAATATGTCATTAGAAGTCATAACCTGGAAGAGTATAGAGCTGTTGTTTTTTAGTTGTGAAGACCGTAGTGGGAGCAGGATTCAGTAAGCTATTGTAGCGTTGGTTTTGCTCCACTGGATCCGGAAGCAATGATCTGGATGTTGTCTGAGGTTGATGGTACTGACACTGACGATCTGATTTCATTGGAGTCGTTCATTCATCTTGTTTTCAGTTATAAAAATGGAAAAATTTTAAAATTATCTTCAATTTTTGATTTTTCTAATAATTCTCTTCAATTTTTGATTTTTTTTTTTTGAATTTTTTGAATTTTTAATAATTTTTTGTTAGTCATTGTTAACATTAAAAATTGATATTGTGAATTTCACTCCATATGGATCAAGTATGGACTATTGTAGCAATTTTATAATATTATTGTAACAATAATATTGTAATATATAAATTATTGAATTAGTATTATATATTTAAAAATTAAATATTATGATAAAAATATTAGAGTTCTGTATATATTATTATATTATTACTATAATATTATTATAATATTTTTAAGGGAAAATTATCAGAAATTTTTGTAATTTTTTGAAATTTATAATCAACCTCTCATTTTGCTAATTGTCAATAAGTTCTTTCGTCACAATTGGTCAGTGTCTTTACCTTCTGAGAAATTTTTTGTACATGTGAAAAGTACCTTGGGGTAGTTAGATTATCTTGTTATCTCTATATGCATTAATGATGTTTAATGGTGCTTAATGGCGTCTCTATCTTATGTTGGAGGGAAAAAGCAAAAATATTTGGTGCTTCTATCTTATTGTCGGGGGTTTTGGCGGAATGCAAGAATGATTTTGGGGCTATTACAACTTAAATTTTGGCGCCATTTATTGTCCATTTATGTGGAGGGTTTTGGTATCATTAATGGTGTTCAATGGTTAAAGAATTTTCTCTCATTGTTGTTCATCTTCTTGCAAATTAGAGATCACAATTGCACTATTTTGAGCATGGAGAGCTTGTTTGTTATTGTGTGCTACGGAAAGGACACTCATGTTATGAGTTTGTCGGCGTCATCGTCTTGATATTTAGTATTTGATGAAATTTACGCAAAAGGGTGCTTGAACTATTTATTGATGATTGTGAAGCGTACTATCCCATGTGAATAGAAGATGCTTATGTGTGATTTATGATGATGTCAACTTTTAGGATATATACAATGTCCACTATTTTTTGAAAAAAATTTGAGATGGTCGTCGAAGTTGTGAGTCATGCAATAGAGGAAAACATATGTAACTCAAAGTATGTTGATGCTCGAAAATGTGATGGGTAAAATTATTTTTTTTGATATCTTATGCACTATTTTCTCTTATATTTATTTGTAATTGAAAGTTTGCTATGTTTATATTTTTATGTGTACATTGTGTGAGAGTTTTTGAAAGTTTAGTTGTGTGTGTTTGTGAAATTTTCTATTTCTGATAGTATATTTGGACTTATTTTTCGAAAAAAATTTGTACTTTAATTTGCAATGTCATTTTTTTGCATATAATGTGTATATGCAGTGCATAACATTTTATTATTTTGTAATATATTATGTATATCAGCTAAATACGATTTTCTATAGACACTATTGTTTGAGTCAATTTTGGCTAAAAATTAAATCCAAATCGAGATCTAGTCAGAATGAAAGTTTGTTTGCCACCAAATTACGATTTGAATGTGCTAAACTGATCGACCATTTTCTCAAACTGGTCAACTAGTTCTAGGAAGTCAAGACCGGTGTAAGCTCTCTGTTAATTGACTATTTTTCTCAAATTGGTCAATCAGTTCTAATGAGTCGAGTGTAACCGCTCTACCGGTTGACTATTTTCTCAAATTGGTCAATCGATTCTAATGAGCTGAGACAAATATAACTTATCTGCTAGTTGATTGTTTCCTTAACCAGTCATTCGATACAGTTTAGGATCGGTGGGTTAACACAATTCTTTTTGAATCTCCTTATCAATAAGGAAAGAATCCTTACCCAATCTTATCAACAATCAATAGAATTTCAATCTCAGATTGTATTAATGAAGGATAAGATTCAAATCCTAAATTTCATTGAGAATCCAATCAAATCTTGAAAGATCCTCTTGTCCACCTATAAGATCCTCAAGAATCAAACCAAATTAGAGAGGGAGGATATTAAGAAGTTGGGAGAAGATCAAAAATTGGGAGACGATTGGCCAGGAACCTTAAAGAAAGAATAAGGTAATCTCTATCTTTTGTTGTTTCCTTTCACTAATCCCTTCTTTGTCCCTCTTTCTCCTCCAAGGAAGTAGCCTAGGAAGCAGCCCCATCCGATGCCTTGTCCACCCTTGTCACAACCACACGCGCCCACTTCTAAGTGCCAAGATCCAACCTTCCTCTCTTGTGATGTTGCCCTTCGCAAGGTTTTTCTCCATGCTTGTGACCACCTATGCCTCACTTGTCTATGCCATGTCCATGCTTGCACAATCATCAAATTCACAGGCCGGCATCGACGAGCCCCTGGCCTAGCTCTTCTCCCTAACACCACCAGTGCTTGCAAGTTTGAGGCTAGATTTGGCCAGATCAGGTCAGATCCGACTGCAAGGTCGAATGTTGGGATTTACAGCGGAAGATTCATGAATCATGTTATTCTCAAATAACACAAGACACGAGAAGTAATGTAGGATAAAAGAAAATAACAAGACAAGACAGCGAGGGATCCACTATTAAAAGCCTTTACAAGAGTTTACAAGAAATACTGTACGCTTTCTTACTTAACTAAACTCTTTACCAAGCCTCGGCAACGTCTCCACCTTCAGAGAGAATCTTCAAAAGAATACCACGAGGAACCACTACGAGAGACCACCAAGAGGTACTAGAAAGACTCACACATGAGAACCAACACTCTCTCTTTTTCTCTTCTCTCTATTCTCTCTATTCCTCTCTCTCCATTTCTCTCTAGTTCAACCTCAACAATCTCATCCAGCCCTTGCCCCTAGGCTATTAGCTTATTTAGCTAATCGCAAGACGCGAGCTTGAGCCAACCTCGAATTTGCTCTTCATGCCTACAATTTACGGATGACCTGTGTTTGCTGCTATAGTAACTCGAGAAGAATGTTTATCTCCCATCAAATCATTCCGAGTATCATGCTTCTTCTTTATTACTGTAGCCATCGGAACTCCACCTGCAATGATATTCCCTACTAATTGATAAACATTGCCGCACTTCTCTCCTTTCATCAGGATTTTAATACTGCATGTCACCTTCATGACTTCATCTCTTGCTAAATACTTATAGCCTTTTGAGACTAGCATACCAAGTGAAATTAGATTTCTTCGCATCTTGGGGACATGCCTCACCCCAATAAGAGTATGAATTGCTCCATCAAACATCTGGATTTTGACTATTCCCACACCGGCGATCTCACAGGCTGAATAATCATTCAACCAAATAGTACTTTTCTTTTTATTCTCCTCATAAGAAGTAAACCAATTTCTCTTGTAGCAAATATGATAAGAACTACTAGAATCTAAAATCTACTTACCAGAAGTGTCGATTTCTGCGAATACTGTAAGAACGACTTCATTCGCATTATTCTCAGAAGTATCATCCACTATTGCTGTCACCATATTGGAGAACTCTATCTTCTCACATTCAGGGCAATACCGTCTAATGTGGCTAAACTTCTTACATGAATAACATTATACTTTTGCCTTCAATTTTGATTTGGATCATTACTTGATTTTTCCACGTTTTCTTAATCTTCCTCTTTTGTGAGCCACCAATCCTTCACCAAACTCCATATTAATATTGGAGTTTCTCCTTTTCTCATTAGGAAAAGACTAGTTGTCACATCTTCCATCTTGAGAGTTTTTTTACCATAAAGAATTGTGATCACAATATGATCGTATGAAGTAAGAAAAGACATCAGGAGAATCAGTGCCTTATCGTCCTCTTCAAACTTTACATCAACTTTCAGCAAATCATTGATAATCTTATTAAAGGCATTCAAGTGATGTAATATAGTTGTACCTTCGCTCATATGCAATTCGTACAACTATTATTTCAGGTAGAACTTATTTGTGAGGCTTTTTGACATGTATAACTTCTCGAGTTTTGTCCAGATGTCTATCGTCGTCTCTTTGTCAATGACATTGTACAAAATCTCATCAGTCAGGCTTAGAATAATTAAATTCAATGCCTTCTGATCTTTCTCCTCCCAGTCTTCATCGCTTTTCTTGGCTGGCCTTTTTTCTTTATCGTCTAACGTCTTTTACAGATCTTGACAAGTAAGAACCGCTTTCATCTTCTTCTACCATAAAGCAAAATTTATCTTGCCATCAAACTTCTTTACCTCGAGTAAGGACTTTTTCATCTTGGTTGTTTGCTCCTAAGTTCTGATACCAATTATTGGGATTCGCAGCGGAAGGTTCACGAATCACGTTATTCTCAAAAAAGACAAGAAACGAGAAGTAATATAAGATAAAAAAAAAGATAAGACAGCGAGAGATCCACTATTAAAAGCCTTTACAAGAGTTTATAATAAAGACTGTACTCTTTTTTACTCAAACTCTTTACCAAGCCTCGGTAACGTCTTCACCTTGAGAGAGAATCTTCAAGAGAACACCACGAGAAACCACCACGAGAGACCACCGAGAGACACTAGAAAGACCCATACATGAGAGCCAATATTTTCTCTCTTTCTCTTCTCTTTATTCTCTTTATTCCTCTCTCTCTATTTCTTTCTAGTTCAACCTCAATATTACACCACACATAAACTCTATGTATTATAGTATATATATAGACCCTTATTGAATATGAGTTTTACTATAATTATAACTCCTAATATTACAAATCAATCATAAGTTTAAATCCAACTTTAGATTCCTACTTTAACTCAAACTCTAATTTAAGTTTAAGACACTCAAAACTTAACAGTCGAAGGCAAGAGGGGTTGGACTCCCCACCCTAACATCCCCCCCTCCTTATTTGTTGTTATTTGCTGATGCCCCTTGCAGAATCTAGCTTAAATTTGATGAAGTAAAATATAGCCCTGCTCCAGTAAAGAACCAAGCAAAGGAAGAGAAGCTTAGGCAAGAAGAAGAAGGAGGGGAGAAAAGAAAGAATAATAGGAAAGAGAAGAAAGAAAAAAAAAAAAAGAGATGGAGAGCTTGTTGTCATTGACAGCAAGGAAAAAAAAAAGAAAAGTTGATAAAAAAAGGAGAAAAGAAAAAAAAAAGAAAAAAAGAGTTGCTGCAAAAAAAAAAAGAAGGAGAAAGTTTTCAGTTAGACTTAAATCGCGTCTAAATTTGACTGAAAATATAGATTTTAATTAGGCTTAAATTGTATTCAAGTTTGACTGAAAATTGAATTCAATTAAACTTAAATTATTAGAAAATTTGGGTTCAATTAGGCCTAATTCAAATGGACTGATTAGAATAGATTTTTAAATCAAAATTAGACCCAAAATTCATCTAAAACTTAGGCCAAAATGACAAAATATAAAAATTTTGTAAATAGGCCCTTGGATTAAATAATTTTTTATAAATGGGTCCTTGGCCAAAATTTTTTTATAAATAGGCCCTGGAATAATAATTTTATAAAAAAATTAATAAAAATTTAAACTTATAAATTAGTCCTGCAAAATTTAGGATTTGCAAATAAACTCCACAAAAGATTGATAATTATAATTTGATTTTTATAAAATTTAGTATTTAGAAATAAACTTGTTCAAAATTTTTTATTTACAAATAAGTCCATATAATTTTATTTTTTTTATAAATAAGTCTCTTAAGAATTTTTATTTGTGAATAAATCCAATTTGTGCTCAAAAAGGACCCTAAAAGTTTTAACACTTTATAAATAAGACCTTTTATAAAAATCTCCCTAAAAATTATAAAATTATAATTTAATCTCAATTTTTTAAAAAAATTATAAATAACCTTTCTATAATTTCAGTATTCGGGATAAGTACAACTTTCAAATTTTATTATTTACAACAAATAGACTTATTCATATCTCTTCACATGTTGATCCAACTTTCGAATAAACCATATCCATATGTATTTACATCCATATCCATCATCCAAAAATTTAAATAAAGAAAATCATTTTTAGCCTAACTTCATTTCTTCAATCTTTATATAAACCTATTGATTTGAAAAAAATGATCACATCATAAAATTGCTGGAGAAGAGGAGAGATCAGAGCCACAGGGAAACTAAAAGAAAGTTGGAGACTGCTGGAGACAAGTGAGAGGAGAATTCAAGGCCAAGACCAAAGAAAAGGTAACTGAATCTTTTCTTGTGTTTGATTTCTTTCTTTTTTGTGTTTCTTTGCTCTCCTCCTCCCCAACGTTGTAGAGTTACTACATCGATCGCTAACTACTCGTGCCAATTGGTTGCCCACTATGCTTGCCTTTCGTAGGAGAAACCCCAGTCACACCTCTGCTCAACCACATATTGCCATTCCCTACCCCTAGCGGCCTCCATGTTGGCCTGAGGTCCGCCGAATGTTCCATGATTGCCATCGCCACGTGGCCAAGCTACCACACCCATAATTGAACCCCACCGCCTGACAGCCGCCTCCTCGTCAGAGAATCATCGCGTGGCCAAGCCGCCACACCCATAGCCGAGCGCCTAACCAACTGAACCTGCGAGCCACCTCCACACGCCCTGCTCGCTGCTGCTCGGCTTCCCAGCCCCTAGCCTCTTGCGTGCTATCACCAGAGGCTGAATCTGGCCATGGATTCAAAGAAGGTTTGACCCTTGTTTTGGTTGGGGAAAACAAAAAAATGGGCCTGAGCTTGAAGAAGAGTATAAAAAAAAGAATATTTAAAAATTATTGTGCAACTAAAAAAAAGGAGAGAAAAAGCTGGTCAAAACAGGAGAGAAAGGTTTTGGTCTTATGGGAGAAGAAGAAAAAAAATATTAAAAAAATTATTATGTAAAAAAAAGAAAAAAAGGAAATTCAGCAAAACTAATAAAAAAAGAAGAATTTTTAACATTGTGACCACCCACGGTCTTTGATACGACGATGGTACTCTACCAATAGTACAGCCACCCATGGCCCCTCAAAGACGATAGACTCTCAACATCACCACGGGCATCTGTAGCCCAATCACCATAAGCTAGTCTTTGGGCTCACACTCAGCCAACCTTCAGACTTGTATCTAAGTTACCCTTTGGGCTCGCACTTAGCTAGACTTTGAGTTTGCACCTATCCAGCCTTCGGGTTCACATACAAGCCAATCTTTGGGCTCGCATCTAAGTCAGCCTTTGGGCTCGTACTCAACTAGCCTTCGAGCTCATACTTAGTCAGCATTCGGGTTCGCACCCAGCTAGTCTTCAGGCTCACACTTAGCCAGTCTTCAAACTCACACTAAGCCAGCCTTCGGACTCACACTCAGCCAACCTTTGGGCTTGCTCTCAGCTAGCCTTTGGGCTTACACTCGGTCAACCTTCAAGCTTACACTCAATCAGCTTTTGGGCTCACAACTATCTAGCCTTTGGGCTTACACTAAGCCAGCCATCATACTTACACTCAACTAGCCTTCAGGCTCGCATCCAAACCAACCTTCGGAGTTGCATCTAAGACAACATTTGAGTTTACATCTAAGTCAACTTTCAGGCTTGCACTCAGCTAGCCTTCTAGCCTGCACTTAACCAGCCTTTGGGCTCTCACCCAAATAACCTTTAGACTCTCACTCAGCCAATCTTTGGGCTAGCACTCAACCATCCTTGGGTTTCGCACTCAGCTAGCCTCTAGGCATGCACCCAGCCAGCCTCTAGGCTTGCACCCACTTAGCCTTCGGTCTTGCACTTAGCTAGCCAGCCTTTGGGTTTGCACTTAACTAGCCTTTGGGCTCACAACTAGCTAGCCTTTAGGCACACACCCAACCAGCCTCCAAGCTCGCACTTATTCAGTCTTTAGGCTCGCACTCAGCTAGCCTTCTGGCACATACCAAGGCAGCCTTCAGTCTTACACCCAGCCACCCTTCGAGCTTGCACCTTAGCCAGCATTAGAGCTCACAATCAACCGGCCTTCTGGTTTGTATTTAAACCAGTCTTCGGACTTGCACCCAGTTAGCCCTTGGGCTGCACTAAGTCAGCTTTCAAGCTCACAAGCTAAGCCAATCTTCAGTTTTACATATTTAAGCCAGACTATGAATTTACCTAAAATTATTACAGATAGCCAAGGACCCTTAAATCAAATTGATTAATATGAAGTAATTCATCACATTTGAATAAAGTCCAAGCTAGCTTAACTAAAATTAAATTGGTCAAATAAATGGACTAAAACTCAAATTGAGATAGACTCCAAAAAAATTTCAAATTGAGTTAAACCAAATAAACTTATACTCAACCATAATCAGACTCAAGTTGAGTTTAAATTAAATCTAATATGGATTGAACTAAGCTCAAATTGAACCCTAATTGAGTTAAATTAAGTCCAAACTAAAAGGGCCAAGCTCAAAATCAAATTATAACTAAGTCAGGCTGAGCCTGAATTAAAGCCAAGTCAAACTAAATTGACTAGGACTTGAGCCAAAGTCTAGCAAATCAAGACTCGATAAAGGTCCACCACAAGGTTGAACCCAACTCAAGCTAAATAAAATTAAACATAGATCTGAACTATATTAACCCAGATAGACAATAAGGTCAAACTGAGTTTCACTAGATGTGCTAAACCTTTGACTATACTCTGAGGTTATGAATAAAGGGTGATGTTACGATCTTGACCTGAACCAAAATTAGTTTGAATATAACTAAATAGGGTCAAACTGTGTCTCGTTAAGTGTATTACAAAAAAATTTAACAATATTTTAAAGCTATACCCAACTCAATAAGTCGTTGGTGATGCTACCAAATTAAATAAGTTAATTGCTAATATGCTCAAAGTTGTTGGTCACATTTCGAAGCTAGTCAACCCTAAAAGTAGTTGACGATGAGATTTTCAAAGCTATGCCCAACCCCATAAGCCATTGATGAAACTGCTAAACCGAAGAAGTTAATCACCAACATGCTCCAAGTTGTCAGCTATACTTCAAAGCTATGCCCACCACCATAAGCCATTAGTGATGCTACCAAATCAATAAAGTCAATCAATAACATACTCAAAGCTGTTGGCCACACTTTAAGCTAGTCAACGCTAGAAATAGTTGACAACACGCCTTTTCAAGTTAGCCAACTCTAGAAGTAGTTGGTAATACGTGTTTCAAGCTAGTCAATCCTAGAAGTAGTTGATGATGTGCTTTTTTAAGCTAGCCAATCCCAAAAGTAGTTGACAATGTGCTCTTCAAGCTAGGCAATCCTAAAAATAGTTGATGATGCGATTCTCAAAGCTATACCCAACCTTATAAGCCGTTAGTGAGGCTATCAAAATTAAAGAAGTTATTACCTATGCCTTGTTGACTATGTAAATACTTCAAAAATAATGAAGTTATTACCTACACCCTATCGGCTATGAAAATACTTCAAAATTAAAAAAATTATTGCATTTGCTTTATTGGCTATGAAAATACTTCAAAGTCAATAGAGTTATTACCAATACCTTATTAGCTAATGGAAATACTCTAACTCAAATGCAGTTATCATTTATGCCTTATTGGCTATGGAAATACTTCAAAATAAAAAAGTTATCGCCTATACCTTATTGGCTATGGAAATACTTTAAGGTCAATGAAGTTATCATCAACTCCTTATTGGCTAATGGAAATACTTTAAATTATGAAGTTATCATCAATGCTCAAAGCAAACTTCTCCTATTCCCTTCCATGATTTGAGTCAGACGTCATGTGATCTAGCGCAGGGGGAGCAGGGTAGTAGCACACATCAAAGCTTCTTCTCCATTCTTTCTCTTTTCTCTTTTTTTTATTTCTTTCATGTTTTCATGTTGAAATTTATTGTAAAGTGAGGGCATACTCTTACTTACGCCATGTATCATTTCTTACAATCAATCAAATACTTTCTTCTTTTTTTTTCTCTATTTTATTAATTATGTTTCTCATTTTAGGAGGTTCTTGATAATTATTGAGGTAATTAATAATAGAGGCTTGTGCCTATTAGAAGTTATATCTTTGTTATCATGGGTAGTTAACTTCGATCTCATAAATTTTGGCACACTCAGTGGGGCATGACTTCTCCTCCAAGTGTAGAAATCTAGTTAATATGTTATAAACACTGATAAAGTACAATTATAATTGAAGACTGATCAATTATGTTCTTCTTTATAGAAGAAAGAATCAAATGGCAATAACGATGATTGTCTCCACCCCAAGATACACTATCATCTTGGGGGGACAAGTTTAGTAGTGCAGTTACCTTAATCAATGGTTACTATAGAAGCAGTTAAAGTTCAAATAAAGTTTGAGACCATCTCTGAGGTTGTCTAGTTCAAGAGGATGCCTGCTACTACATCGAATGAAGTTGTTGACATGCAAAATCAGTTTGTTTCTCATCTTCCATCAAGGGAAAAGAGACCAATGTCATTATTCCTAATGTAAAGGGTTGTTTAGATGAAAAGTTAGAAGCCATGCCTCAACCAATAAGGATATCAGTCTTCCAGAGGTTAGGACCAAAGCGAAGCTCAGTTTTTAGTCACCTTCACCCAGCTTCTCATAGGGGGCAATCAAAAGCAAATCCAGACATAAACATCAATGAAGAAGACCCCATCTTGACTGTCACAAGTAAAGAAAAACTATCAAAATTTTTAGTTGACTTGGAATGTCTACCTCTCAAACAAAGTTGGTCATCACCATCCTTACTTCCAACTTTTTTGCTCCATTAAGCAATTTGGAGAAGGGTACAAGCAAATCATAGGGGGCATCATCTTACCTTAAAATTATGGCAAAAGGGCAAATCACTAAATAAAAATACAAGAGTCACTGTAAAGCTACAACCCAGCACGAGGGCTAGCTAAAGGAGATCACCTATACTATCAGAGTCATTTCTCACTATGAATTTAGGAGGGACCACGAGCCCATACCCTAGCTGGATAAATGCTAAAATAAGGCTATCTGAGTGAGATTTACTGATGAAGAAATCCAAGAGGAGAAGACCCTTGTCAACCAATTCTTGCTACCCTGCCAAAGAGAGGGTGTGATGACCCACTCCATGAGTGGACTCTTGAATGAAATGACTCGACTGATAGGAGAAGTTAGCATAAAATGAAAGCCTAGACCTGATTCTCAAGACATAGACCACCATGTTTTGATAGAAGCCTTGTTCATAATTAAAAGCTCTAATCAAGAAGTGACCATAGAAGCATTGTAAGAACAGTTAAGATAGTAAAGTAAAGAGAAAGATGAAGCTCAAAATAAAGTCATGGAGTTGATGGAGATGATACTACAAATAAGACAAAAGCTCGATAAGGTAGAACAATCTTAGCATCTCAAGTAGCAAAGGTAGTAGAAGGCGCATCTCTTATAGATGAGATCTATGAAAACATAAGCCCTTCACAAGCACCTCCTCCAGTAAGGGGGTACCAATCCCCAATTTCAAGAATCTCTAATAATATGGAACTCCCAACATACATACCACAATAGGTACAATGAATGGTAGCTACACAGTTGAGATAAGGAAATGAGATGAGTAGAATAAATGATGTTGACAAATCTTACCTTAGCAATCATGGCCAAGTGCCATATCCCAAAGACTATATAGTGCCTAGTTTCAAATAGTTTAGTAGCTTGGGCAATCCTAAATAGCACATAGCTCATTTTGTGACTATGTGGAGATTCAAGTAACCACTCCTCATTGTTACTCTGCCAATTTTCAGTAAGTTTGACAGGAGTAACATTCGAGTAGTATGCTAGTTTACAACCAGAATCCATACAGACTCGGACACAAATAAAGTAGTCTTTTTGAATCAGGTTTGGAGGAGTTAGTGATAAAATGACTATTGTTGATCTTGTCTCAATGCCAAAATATGATAATGAAATGATTCTAGATTATTTCACATGGTGGAGAAACCTCAACATTAAGTGTGAACAACTCATGAGCCAATTTGAGACAGTGAACTTAGTCCTCGACAACATAAGGAGAAAATAGATAACATCCTATCGAGCGCCTCTTCTATGCATACCTTCCAAGACCTTATCATGAAAGTTAAGAAACTAGAAAGGATTAGCCCACCAACCTTATTTATCTTACAAACTTTCAAAATGAAAAAAGATAAGGTAAAGCATAGAGAGTCTTCCAAAAATATGAGGGCTACATTCACAGTAATTGAGCAAAAAAAAAAAAAACCTCCAAATCCCACCATGAATAAGGGTAATCCTCAAAAATCACTAACTTGTCGAGGATATGGAGAAGTGGAATGATCCGATAATCTCCAACAAAGGCTCAGAAAGAAATATTCTTTCAAAAGAGAAGAGCAGCTAAAATCTTCTAGGATATCATAAAGTTAGGCCTCTAATTGCCAGAATCCAAAAGCTAGGTGAGGCCAACAAGATAGATAACCCGAACTATTGCCTTACCATAGAGTTTTGGGGCATACCATTGAGGATTGCTATGTGTTCAAGGATTGGGTCCAGAAGTAATACTGAGAAAGTAAGCTAACTCTCTTGAAGGTAGTCCTACTCAAAATGCCCATCAAACACATCAATCATATTACTATGTTTGAGGACCAGGAACCACTTGCTAAAATTCTCTTTGGGGAAGAAGCATAATGTACCCTCAAATAATGGCACTTATAGAATATCTACATTTCAAAAAGACTTAAGAAATTGATGAAGAAGATGACTAGAAACCCTAGAGAGTCTAGGATGGTGATGAAAAAAGCCTTATCAGAACAAACCACCTTACCTACTTGAAGCTTCAAGAAGAGAAAGAACAAAATTAAGAAGAAGAAGTTGGTTCAACTAGATGAATACGATGTCAAGAAATTAGCCATCAAAGAAGACATCAATGCTTTGAATGAATATGTTCAAGGAGAAAGAAACCAAGTAACTCTTGAAAAATTCTTCACTGACAAACTCAAAGCTTTACTAGAAGACTTTGATATGGGAAATGAAAAAAAGTAAACTTCCGGTAGCAATATGATCTGCCATAATTACTATCAGAGGTTTACAACCAAGCTGATTCCAACTCTGTCTCTTCAATGATGAGGAAATTTAGGATGCAAGGCAAGAAGAGGTGAATAAATTCATTGGGGATGATATTGATGAGATGAGAGATCCCCTAGGTCTCCCTGATAGCTGCTCTCGAGATGACTATCTTAGAGAGTGGTTCACCATTGAATATAACTATGTCATGCTCAAACTATAATTAGATACTGTGAAAGAGCTAGCTATAACTACCATGAGATTTGTCAAGAGGCAAATGCAAATGTTGAATAAACACATACAGGCTATGACTGCGCACATGAAAAGTATGACAGATATGACTACCATGCTCTATGAGAAAGTCAAGTGGATAGAGAAGGTGTTAGTAGAAAAGATGAAGCCACAGAAAAGATCTTATAAGGGTGGTGAGAAATCACTTACTGACCCTCCTCAAGGTCAGGATAATCATTCGTGCGACTTACTCTAGAGATGGGTTAAGAAAGCTAGACATTATCGAAAAGAGTTATCTAAGTCTATGACCTCTTATCACATGGTGACTTATACATTTGAGGTGAATGCTGATGAGCTGCTATCCCAACCTCTATCAGGAAATCTAGTAATAAATACTCAACTTGTTAGGTTTGGTACAATCTTAGTCCCAATCTTGTGGAAGGATGTGCTTCACCAACTTTAGAGGAATTATGCATATAAGGTATGGACAAAGAATATGACTCTATGCATGACTCAAAACAACTTTATGACCACTTCGAAAGGCCCTACACTAGTAAGTGCTAAAGGAAAAAAGCAAGCATTTTGGGAGTGGATCATGCGGGCTAATACAAAATCTTATTCCCTCTCCGCGTCAAATCAATCTGAATATTCATAGAAGAGACATCCTAAATACAAAGTCATGAATAAGGTTATGCTAGCAAATGAAATAGAAGGGTTCATCCAAAAAATTTCTGAAGACCTTTCTACAAGACAGCCCCAAATGCCTAATTCTAATGTTGAATGGGATGATTATTAGCCGGTCACATTCTCTAACAACACTTAGAGAACTACTAACTTGGGGCAAGGGTCCACTACCTCCTATCATATGATTAGCCTTTGGAGTGATTCTGAAGATCAACTTTATTAATTTCATGATGCTAGGTTTCAACTAAGGAGAGTAAGCTAGGTACAACTTCGACATGGGAAGGTGCTTTCTCCAAGTCAAGCTCCAATGCCTAGAGATAAGAATATCCCTGAGGACAAGGAAAAGGAAATTCAAATAAATGAGAGCATTATGCCTTTGCAAGCTAAACCTGTACTCAAAAAAGTGGAATACAACAGAACAGTTCACCTCAAGAAGATCCTTACTATGCTAAGTATGTTTGATGCCTTGATGATGTCACAAGAACTCAGAGATATGCTAGTGTACATCTTGTAGAATCCTGCTAACTACCAAGCATACTTTGCTGAAGAGAAGATGAAAAAGTCCTTGTATGCACGCCAAACCCCTGCCATCACCTTCATAAATAATGACTTGCTACCTGGAATAACAAACTATAATAGACCATGGTATGTCACAAGGAACAGTGATGGGATCAAGATTAATTACATCCTGATTGACCCAAGTTTCTTAGTCAATATGATGGCTCTTCGAACTCTAAGAGCTCTAACTTTGGATGTATGTCATCTATTATCTGAGATTATAACTATACAAGGGTTTAATCAGAATAGCCAAAGAGCTCTGGGAGCTATAACTATCCCTCTGAAAGTGGGCAAATTGGTGACAAATGCCAAGTTTTATGTGATCGATACTAATGCATCATAAAAAGTACTACTAAGAAGGTCATGGAGTGAAGGCATGTCCTTCCTTAAGCCATGTATCATTTTTTATAATCAATCAAATGCTTTCTTCTATTTTTTTTTGGGTTTCTATTTTAATTACTAGGTTTCTCACTTGAGGAGGTTCTTGATAATTATCAGGGTAATTAATAATAGGGGCTTGTACATGTTAGAGGTCATATTCTCAAAATAACTGATAGTATACTTTAAATTAAAATAAAATTTGATTTGTGATTTGAGGTCACTCTCAGGGTTTCCACTATCTTGGGTGGTCAACTTCGATCTCACAAGGGATAGTTTGCGAGCTCACTTGAAAGTCACCTCCAACTTAGGGCTAGTTTATAGTCTCATTCAAAAGCCATTCTAATCAAGGGCCAACTTGCGGGCTTATCCAAAAGTCATCATGACCAAGGACTAGCCTTCAGGCTTGCTTGAATGTTAACTCAACCTAGGGGTAGCTTGCGGGCTTGTCAAAAAATCATCATAACCAAGAACCAACCTATGAGCTTGCTCGAAGTTCAACTCGGCCTAGGGCCAACATATGGCTCACCTGAAAGTCAATTCGGCTAAAGGCTAGTCTGTGAGCTTGTCTAAAAGTCTATGTAGACCAAAAGCTAAATTGTGGACTCACTTGAAAGTCCAATCTATTTAAGACTTGCTCGTGAATTTGCCTAAAAAATCAAATTTAGACTCAAGAGCTAGCTGTGGGATGTGGGATCAAAGTTAACCACCCAGGATAGTGGAGATCCTGAGGAGCAAGCTCAAATCACGAATCAAAATTTTTTTAATTTAAAGTGCACTATCAAGTATTGTGGGAATATTGACTTCTAACATGTGCAAACCCCTATTGTTAATTATGTCGATGATCATTAGGAACCTCCTAAAGTAAGAAACCTAGCTTATAAAATAAAGACATAAAAAATAAAAAAAAAAGCATATGATTGATTTTGAGAAAGGGATGTGTGGCTTAAGCAAAGGTATACCCTCACTTTATAATAAATTTCAACATAGAATTATAGAAAATATGAAAAAAAATAAAGAAACGAGAAAGAGTAGAAAAGAAACTTTGATGTGTGCTGCTATTTCATTCCTCCGTGCATTGGACCATATGGCATCCAACCCACATTAACTCTATCTTTGGTAAGTGTTGATGGCATCATCCGATGGGACATGAAAGAGATTAGGAGAAGTTTGAAGTGATTCTAATAGCTTTGAGCATCGATGATAATTTCATAATTTGAAGTATTTTTGTTAGCCAATAAGGCGTTGGTGATAACTTTATTTGGGTTGGAGTGTTTTTATTAGCTAATAAGACATTGGTGATAACTCCGTTACCTTGAAGTATTTCTATAGCTAATAGGGCATAGGTGATAACTTTATTCGAAGTGTTTCCATAGCTAATAAGGCATAGGTGATAACTTCTTTGATTTTTCGAAGTGTTTTCATAATTGATAAGGCGTAGACAATAACTTCATTATTTGGGTAACATCACCAATAACTTATGGGGTTGGGTATGGCTTTGAGAATCATATTATCAATTACTTTTGGGATTGACTAGCTTGAAAGGGCATATCGTCAACTTCTTATAGGGTTGACTAGCTTGAAGGGTGCATCGTCAACTGCTTTTGGGATTGACTACCTTGAAGAGTGCATCATTAATTATTTTTGGGGTTGACTAGCTTGAAGTATGGCCAACAGCTTTGAGTGAATCATTGGTTGGCTTCATTAATTTAGTAGTATCACTAACAACTTAGGGGGTTGGATATAGCTTGGAAGTGTAGTTGATAACTTGGAGCATATTGGTGATTAACCTCTTTGGTTTGATAGCATTACTAATGACTTATGGGGTTGGGTATAACCTTGAAGTGTCAACTATAGCTTTGAGTATGTTAGTAATTAACTTTTTTTAACAAGGCATTATAGCTGACTGACTAAGCGAGTTCAAGTCTACCTTAGTTCAGTTTGACTTAAAGCATTGCCAATGCTTTTGGGTTGACTTAGCTTGAAAGATGCGTCGTTAAAGGCTTTTCGAGTTGATTAGCTTTGAAGTATGATCAACGGCTTGAGTATATTGACAATTGACTTCTTTGATTTGATAGTGTCATCAATAACTTATAGAGTTGGATATAGCTTTGAAATGCTACTAAAGGCTTTTGTAGCACACCCAACAAGACTTAATTTGACCTTTTATTCAAACTAATTTTGGTTTAGGTCAGGGTGGTAACATCACCTTTTGTTCATAACCTTAGAGGACTACAAAAAGTTTAGCATATCCAGTGGGACTTTGTTTGACCCGATTTAATTCCATTGAGACTAATATGATTCAAGTTTGAGTTTAATTCCATCTAGCTTGAGTCGAGTTTGACCTTATATTGGACCTTTGTTGAGTTTGAGTCTGTAACTTGATGGACTTCAATTTAAATTCAAGTTAACTTAGTTTAACTTGGTTTTAGTTCAAGCTCAGTCAGCTTGATCCTGGTTTGACTTTGAATTTTTAGTTTGGACTTAATTTAACCTAATTATGATTTGATTTGAACTTAGTTCAATTCAAATTGGATTTGATTTGAACTCAACTTGATTTCAAGTTAACCCATGATTAGGGTTGAGTCTTAGTTTATTTGGTATAGGTTAACTTAATTTGGATTTTTTAGAGTTCATGTCAATTTAGGTTTTAGTCCATTTGTTTGACTAATTTAAGTTTATTTGAGCCAACTTGGCATTTATCCACTTATTGTGATTGAGTTACTTCACTTTAATTAATTTGATTTGAGAGTTCTTGGTAGTTTTTGATGATTTTAGATGGACTTGTAGCCCAACTTTAAATGTACAAGCTTAAAGGTTGACTAGGTGCAAGTCTGAAGGCTCGCTAAGTGTGAGCTTGAAAGCTGACTAACAAGCTAGAAGACTAGCTAAGTGGAAGCTTGGAGGTTGGCTTGGATGTGAGCTTGAAGGCTGGATAAGTGCAAGCTTGATGATTGGCTAGGTGTGAGCTCGAAGTCTAGCTAAGTGTGAGCCCAAAGGTTAGTTTGGATGCAAGCCCAAAGGCTAGCTAAGTGCGAGCCCAAATATTAGCTGAGTGTGAGCTCAAAAGCTTGCTGGATATGAGCCCGAAGGCTCACTTGGATGCGAGCCTCAAAGCTGGTTGACTACGAGCCCAAAGGCTAGTTAGATGCGAGCTCGAAAACTAGTTAGGTGTGAGCCCAAAGGCTGACTTAGATGCAAGCCCGAAGGTTGGTTGAGTGTGAGCTCAAAGGTTGGCTGAGTGTGAGTCTGAAGGCTAGCTAAGTGCGAGCCTGAAGGTTAACTAAGTGCGAGCCCGAAGGTTAGCTGCGTGTAAACCTGAAGGTTAACTAAGTGTAAGTCTGAAGGTTGGCTGAGTGCGAGCCGGAAGGTTGGCTTGGATGTGAGCCCAAAGGCTGGCTGACTATGAACTTGAAGGCTAGCTAAGTGCGAGCCCGAACGCTAACTGAGTGTGAGCCCAAAGGTTGGCTAAGTTCTAGCCCAAAAGTTAGCCGAGTGTGAGCCTGAAGGCTGACTTGGATGTGAGACTGAAGGCTAGCTGAGTATTAGCTCAAAGGCTAACTAAGTGCGAGCCAAAGGGTTAGTTGAGTACGAGCCCGAAGGCTGGCTAAGTACAATCCCGAAGGCTCGCTAAATATAGACCCAAAGACTGGTTGAGTGTGAGCTCAAATGTTGGCTTGGATGCAAGCCCAAAGGCTACTTTGTGGTGAGAGAATTTGTCATCTTCGAGGGGCTATGGGTGGCCGCAGTGAGGTTATGGATTTGTTGTCTTCATTCTCAAGAGTTGGGGTGGACTTGATATTGAAAACTCTTTTTTTATTATTTTTACTGAATTTTTCTTTTTTTTTTCTTAATTTGCACAATAAATTTCTTATATATTTTTTCTTTATTCTTCTCCCTCAAACCAATTTTTTTTTTTTTGTCAATTTTGGTTGGATTTTCTTTTTTTATTACACAAGTTTTTTTAAATATTTTTTTATCCATTTTTTCCTTGCTTCTTCTTCAACCTTAAACCCAAGACCCCCCTTCTTTCTTCTTACAACTAGGCCATGGGGGCTCGATTGCTTCCCCACCCTCGACTAGATTCGACTATTTCTCTAGTTGCAAGACGGGGGGCAATGCAACCCCCAATCTCATGACCTAATCCAACCGGATCTAGTTGGATCTAGTCACGATTGGCACTAATGGCAGTGGAACTCGGCAATGACCTCACCATGTTGATGATTGTGGAACTTGTAGACCATGACGCAGTTGTACCTAGGGCGATCACAGATGTGGGAGATGATGGTATCACAGAGGAGGATGATATCGCCAGTGGGGAGAGCCTAGAGGTGGGAGATGACACAAATAGCAAGCTTTTGAGACTGCACAACATCAGTGATAAAGAGTATGAGGTCCTCAGACCAAGTAGGTTCAAGGTTGATGATGATGCCAACATTAATGCGATAGAGGATGGCATAAAAGGGCTTAGCGGTGTGGCGACGATAGAGTGGCAGAGGTGGCTTGGACAACGTGGAGGGCGATTGTGTAGAGAGGAGGCAGAGGCTACTTCAAGAAGTCTGATTACGGTCAGAGACGACTTGCAAATAGGCGGTGCAGAGGAGAGGAGGCTAGAGGTGGCTTGGTGAGGGGCATGGCTATGCAGGCATGGGATAAGAAAAGGGAGAAAAAAGAGAGGAAGGTGAAAGAGAAGAAAATAAAGATGAGAGCTTAACCTTTCTTTTCTGCATTCATTTCTTCCTTTTTGTAGCTAATTCATAGTTGACTTTTTTCCTTCCCTTTCTTTGGCCCTTTTGATCACTTTCTCTAATGATTTTCTTTTTCCAGTCAATAGGTTTATATAAGATTCGAAGAGATGAAATTGTGTTGGAATGAATCTTCTTTGTTTAAAATTTTGAATAATGGATATGGATGTAAACATATATGAATATGCTTATCCAGAATTTGGATAAATTTGTAAAGAGATATTGATAAGCCTATTTGTTGTGGATAATAAAATTTAAAAGTTATACTTATCCTGAATACTGAAATTATAAGGAGATTATTTATAATGTTTTTAAAAATTGAGACTAAATCATAATTTTATAATCTTTAGGGGGTTTTTTATAAAAAAATACTTATTTATAAAATTTTGAAACTTCCAAGATCCTTTTTGACTAAAATTTAGACTTATTCACAAATAAAATTTTTTGAGTGATTTACTTATAAAAAGTTAAAACTCTAGGGGCTTATTCACAAATAAAAAATTTTGGAGGAATTTATTTACAAATCTTAGATTTTATATGGACCAAATCATAAATATTGCTCTTTTGAGGGGTCTATTTATAAATCCTAAATTTTGTAGGACTGATTTATAATTTTAGGATTTTTATTAGATTTTTTTGTAAAATTCTTATTCCAGTGCCTATTTATAAGAAAAATTTGGCAAAAGACCCATTTATGAAGATTTATTTAATTTAGGGACCTATTTATAAAATTTTTGTATTTTGTCATTTTGGTTCAGATTTTAGATGAATTTTGGGCTTAATTCTGATCCAAAAATACAGCCTACTCAGCCTATTTAGATTAGACCTAACTTGAGTTTGAATTTCTTAATGACTTAAGTTTAATTTTCAGTAAAACTTGGATATTATTTAAGCCTACTTGAAATTCATATTTGGGCCATAATTTAGTGACATACAAGTCTCAATTTTAATTAAATTTATTTATGGTAAAAATCAGCTTAAACAAATTGCTCCCTTCACAGGCTCTTCTCGCGTTCTAACAAGAGGAGAGGTTGCAAACAAACTTTGAGTACCTACCCCCATGTCAACATTATAGGGATTGACAACATGGGTTTGAATTACCACACAAGAGTGGACTTAAATTGTTATGTGTAAGTATGCTTAGTTTGCCACATAAAAATAGACTTAATTTGTCATGTAAAAGTGGACTTAGGTTATCACATGAAAGTTGACTTAATTTACTACAAGAAGTGGACTTGGGTTGTTACATGAAAGTAGACTTAGGTTGGCACATGGAAGTGGGCTTAGGTTATCACATGGAAGTGGACTTAAGTTATCACATTAAAGTAGACTTGGTTTGCCACCTAGAAGTAGAGTTAAGTTGCCATGTGGAAGTGGACTTGATTGCCATATAAATGGGAGTTTGATTGCTACATAACATGGACTCCAATTTACTACGTAAAAGTGGATTTAATTTGCTGTGTAAATGTGGGCTTAGTAGCCACGTAAGATGGATGGAGTTTTGAGTCCATGTTTTGCCTCAAGAAACATGTAGTGTATATTTGATTGAGCATTCTTTTTTGAGAAAGTTGGATGTTCTGTTACAGACAAAATATACACTTTGGTTGTTATCATTGTTGCCCTTAGGCCTTAAGTATAGTACCTTTTAAGGAATTGGCCGTTGATTGGTAGCATAGGCTTTTTCCCCTTGTTATCGATCAGCTGGTAGGATCCCTCTTCAAATATTCTTTCAACAATATAAGGGTCTTCCCAATTAGGCTCGAACTTATCTTTCCTATTTTGATTTGAGATTACAGGTCTTCTCAAGACTAAGATAATTTCTCCTTTCTGGAAGGTTTTAAGCTGAGCCATCTTATTATAGGCCTTAGCCATTTGTGCTCGATACATTTTCAGATTTTATTGTGCCACGAACTCTGTCTCATCCAAAAAGTCTAGCAAAGATAAACATTATCTTCTCTTGTAATTTCTTCTTGGAAGGCAATCCTTAGAGAGAGAATTTACACTTTCAGTGATAAGACTTCTTTGATCCCAAACACCAATACGTATGACATTGATTAGGTAGGTGTTCGATATGTGCTATGATAGGCCTGATAAGCCTATAATGCCTCAGTAAGCTTTTGGTGCCAACCTTTCTTATTTTTGGCAATAACTTTTTTCAAGATCTTGGAAAGGGTCTTGTTAAATATCTCAGCAAGCCTATTGGCCCTAGCATTGTAGATAGATGAATATCTCCGATCTATCTTGTGATGATATGCGAATTATCCTACTTTGAAGTTTCTGAAGGATAGTTTATTATCAGAGATGATCATTCGAGGAACATCGAATCGATGCAAGATATTTTCTTAAAAGAAGCAGATAATAGTATCCACTTTTACCTTTTCAATGGAATTACTTTATCCCACCTAGAAAAATAGTCAATTGCTACTAGTATGAAATGATAGCCTATAGAAGAAGATGGTTCACATGGGTTGATAATGTCTGTACCCCATACCTTGAATGACTATGAGAACACTATTGAATGCAGAAGATTTGGATGTTGGTCGATGAAATCATCATAAATTTGGCATAGGTGATATTTTCTCGCGTATTTGATGTAATCTCACACTATCGTGGATCAATAGTAGCTCATACGCTTAATCTTCATCATCATTTTTGGATCTAATTGATGAGCCCACAGACTTTAGAATGCACTTCATATATAACTTCTTTGGTCTCTTTATTTGAGAGACAACACAACTGTAGTTGATTAAAGGACCTTCTATAAAGAGTATCGTTGATAAGGAGAAAGCGCATGGTTCTCTTTCTGAGTTACATTTATGTGGATTTATCTTTTGGGAGTTCTCTAATTTTAAGATAGTTGGTGAGTAGTGTTCTCTAATCTGTTGACTCTTCTACTAGTTTATATTTAGTCCTCTCGTGCTTGATGCTAAAGACTGAGTTCATTGCTTGTCTACTATGAATTGTGATTAGAATTTCTCCTTGATTAGGGTCAGCTAGTGCCTTGGCTAGTTTGGCTAAAGAGTTAGCCTCTGCATTGATGGACCAAGAAACCTTAATTATTTGAACATGAGGAATTTGCCTTATAAGCCCTTCAGTCTTTTCATGGTATTTTAGAAGCTCAAATCTGTAAACTTTATATTTACCTTGGACTTAGCTGATAACTTATTATGAATCACTGAAAACATGTAGGCATGATATTTTCAAATTAAGGGCCATTTTCAGTCCTACAATTGGGGACTCATATTCAGCTTCATTATTTGTGTATGGTTTTGACAGGAAATAAGAGTATTGTAAAATGCCTCGAGCGACATAAATGAGTTTAATGCCTATTTTAATTTGTGCAAGCTTTGATCTGATCCCTGGTTTAATAGATGATGCTCCATCAAAGTATAGTTTCAAGTAAGGTTCTCCTTCTTTGACCAAAAGGATTTTTCATTAGGGAGCTCATAGTTCAGAGAAGAATCATCTGGTACTAGATGAGCTATGAGAAAATTAGCAAGGGATTGTCCTTTGACCACCTTTCGGGGAGTAAATTTGATATTGTATTCCATGAGGATTAAAGGCCATTTTGCTAGCTTCCCAGTGAGCATGAGATTAGTTATTGGGTACTTTATAGGATCAATGCTTGATATAAAAATGACTTGATGAGAAAGCAAATAATGTCTCAGCTTATTGACTACAAATATGAGTGACAGACAATGCTTTTTGATGGAGGAGTAGTTATTTTCTGCCCCCATAAGCATTCTACTAAGATACTAGAGTGTATTTTCTTTACCCTCTTCATTATTTTAGGTAAGAAGTACACCTAGTGATCCTTCCATTACTTTCATATAGAGGATAAGAAGTTTATCTAGTAGAGGCACTACCAGGATTATTGGTTTTAGAAGATATTAGTTGATCTCTTCAAAGGCTTATTGGCAGTTTTAATCCCATATAAATAGAGTGTCCTTCTTTATTGACTTGGAAAAAGGCTTGCATTTTTCAAAGATTGAAATGAATCTTTTTATGCATGAAAGTTGGCCTTAGAATGACCTTAGTTGCTTTAAATTGCTAAGTGGTGGCATATCCAAGATAGCTTTGATTTTAGATAGATCGATTTCAATCCCTCGATGTTTAACAACAAAGCCGAGAAATTTTTTGATGATACCACAAAAACATACTTTGTAGGATTCATCTTTAAGTTATATTTTCTAAGACGGTCGAAAACCACTCTTAGGTCTTGGACGTATATGTCTTTGGACTTAGTTTTGACCACCAAGTCATTCACATAATATTCCACTAATTGGTATATAAGGTCATCAAAGATTTGATTCATGGCCCTTTGATAAGTGGTGCCTGCATTCTTGAGCCCAAAGGGCATTACCTTTTAGCAGTAAATGCCAATTGGTGTCTTAAAGGTCATATGTTTCTCTTTATCAAGATATATCTTGATTTTAGTTATATCCTGAAAAATCATCCATGAAAAAGAATATTTTGAAATAAGTCATATTATTAATCATGATTTCTATTATTAGCAATAAAAAATTATCTTTTGGACATACTTTATTCAAGTCCCTGTAGTCTACACAAATGTAGATTTGCCCGTTCTTGTTCTTGACTGGCATGATACTTACTACCCAATCTAGGTATTTTTCCTTTTTGATGAAGCATGCTTCGATCAGTTTCTTTGTTTCTTCTATCACTTTTTATTTTAGGCCAAATTTCATCTTCATAGGTGCTTATTTGACAGACGAATGTCCGGGATTGATCACCAATTTATGGACTGCAACTTCAAGATCTTGTCCAGGAATCTCCTTGTAGCTCTATGCGAAGCAATCAATGTACTTTTGGAGTATTGTTTTGAGTTGGGTTTGGCTTTCCTTGGAAAGCTAAGTACTGATGAAAGTTAGCTTAGGGTGCTCCCCCGAGCCTAGGTTGATCTCCATTAGTTCATCTACTATGGCTTGCCCCCATTCTCAAGTTTTGGTGGAGCTTCTTTTGGTTTGAAGATTATTTCTTCTTCATTTGAAGGCATTTCGACTATCTCATGCTGCCCCCCCCCCCCCCCCCCCCCCACCCCCCCCCCCCCCTTTTTTTTTTTTTTTCAGTTTTTTGATAAAATCCCACTGCGAATATCACCTTCTTGTGATGTTTGAAAAGTCATAGCCACTTTGGCACATGTGTCAAGGAGTATTGATATCATTTGGTCATCTTGAATATCAAAGAGAGGTTCATAGTGACCATAAGACATATGTGGGTGTTTGGTGTAATATAGCCTAGTCCTTTGGTATTCTTGTTTCCTCTTCCAAGAATGTAAGCACGACCTCGGGGTGAATCCCATAGATTCTTGAAGAAGCAACTCTCTCTCTCTCTTTGTTTGTGGATGTCCATAACCAGATTTGTTGATTATTTAATGAAACTGGTTTGAGAAATATTTAGGCATGACTACTAGTTGATGTCACCATCATCCGTTAGATCTTCAGTCTCCAGGATTTCATGTATGTGTGAGGCACAAGGAATTTCCTTGTAAAATAGTATTTTCTTTTCTACTTTGCGCCATGGAGGAATATAAAAAGTTATTAATTTTTCTAAGATATTGATGCATAGCTCATCTAATGGCTTAAATAAGCATTTTGGAACTTTAGCAATAAAGAGAGTATTTTTTATTTGACCTCTGTTGTTATCTTTGTTGGAAGTATCACCACCCGGGCAAACCTATGAGGCTTCTTCATCTAAAGAGGCTGGGCTAGAATCACTTCCTAGGTGAGGAAGAATAAAAATTAGGCTAGCAGTCTTTTGTTTTACTTAATTGATGGAAGCAGATCCCCTATCAGTATTGGATCTCTGATAGTATTTTGCATCATCATAATGTACCTCATGAACATCAAAAGGGTGTACATCTCTGTCAATTTAGTGTTCTTCACCATCCTCAAAGCATTTGAAGCATTGGTATAGGATTGATGACACTAGTTTATTTTCATGTAACCATGACCTCCACATTAATGCTTTATATGATGCATCAATATCGATCGCATAAAACTTGACGTATGTCATCAACTCACCCACTTTCAGAGGGATACTTATGGCTCTCAGAGCTATTTGGTTATTTTGATTAAACCCTTGTATGATTATAATCTCAGACGATAGGTGACATACATCTAAAGTTAGAGCTTTTATAGTTCACAGAGTCATCAAATTGACTAAGGAACCTGGGTCAATTAGGATGTGATTGATCTTGATCCCATTGCTATTTTTATAGCATATAATGGTCTGTTATAATCTATTGTTCCAAGTAGAAGGTCATCATTTGTGAAGGTGATGGTGGGATTTAGCATACATATAAAGACTCTTTCATCTTCTTTTTAGCAAAGTATATTTAGTAGCTAGCTAGATTCTATAAGATATGCATTAGTGTATCCTTGAGTTCTTATGACATCATCAAGGCATTAACATACTCAGCATAATAGAGATCTTCTTAAGGTGGGCTGCTATGTTATATTCCATCTTTTTAGGTGTAGGTTCAGTTTGCAAAGGCTAGATGCCCTCACTTATTTGAATTTCCTTGTCCTTGGGGATATTTTTATCCTTAGGCATTGGAGCTTACCTCGAAGGTAGTACCTTTCTACCTCGAAGTAGTACTTGGTTTGCTCTTCTTAGTTGAAATCTGGCATCATGAGACTAATAAGGTTCATCTTCGGTATCACATTTGAAATTAATCATGCGACAAGAAGTAGAGGACTCTTGCTCCCAGTCAATACTTTCTTAAATGTCCTTGGAGGATGTGAGTAACTAATAATCATCCTATTCAACATCAAAATTAGGCACATAGGTTAACTTGTAGAAGGTCTTTGGAACTCTCTGGATGAACCTTTCTATTTTGTTTGCTGGTATAGCCTTCTTCAGGACTTTGTATTTATGGTGTCTCTTCAGTGGATGTCTAGACTGGCTTGACTGTGGATATTTACATTAATTTGATTTGGGGGTAGAATGAGCTTTAGCATTAACTCACTTTATCCTTTCTTGAAATGCTTATTTCTTCCTTTGGTGCTTGCTAGTGTAGGGCCTTTCAAAGAGGTCATAAAGTTGTTCTGAGTAAGACATAGAGTGATATTCTTCATTTGTGCCTAGTATGCATAATTTCTCTAGAGTTGGCAAAGCGCACCCTTCCATAGGTTCTAGGATTAGGACCTCACTAAAGCTAATGGATTGAGCATTTATTGTTGGATTGCTTGATGGAGTCTGAGATAGAAGCTCATTAGTGTTCACATCAGATGTATGAGTTACCATATGACAAGAGGTCATAGACTTAGATAACTCTCTTTGATAGTGTCTAGCTTTCATGACCCATCTCTAGAGTAAGTGGCCCAAGTGGTTATTCTAATCTTGAGGAGGGTTGGTGAGTGGTTTCTCATCACCCCTATGAGGTCTTTTGTATGGCTCTATCTTTTCTGCTAGCACCTTCTCCATCCTCTCAACTTTCTCATAGAGCATGGTAGTCATATTTGTCACACTTTCCATATGGGTAGTCATAGCCTTTATGTGTTTGTTCAACATTGCATTTGCCCTCTGACAAAACTCATATTAATTGTAGCCAGCTCTTTCACAATATCTAGCTATAGTTTGAGTATGCCATAGTTGTGCTCATGAGCAAACTACTTTCTAAGATAATCATCTTGAGAACAACTTTCAGGTAGACCCACGGGATCTCTCATTTCATTAGTATCATCCCCAATGAACTTATTTGCTTCTTCTTGCCTTGCATCATGAATTTTTTCATCATTAAAGTGACAGGGTGGGGATCGGCTTGGTTGTGAACCTCCAACGGTAAATATGGCGGAGCACGTTACCACCAAAAGTTGACTTTCTTCATCTCCTACACTTCTCTAGTAAAGCTTTGAGTTTTTCAGGGAAGAATTCATCAAGAGTTACTTGGCTTCTTTTTCCTTGAACATATTCATCTAGAGCATCGATGTACTCTTGGATGGCTAATTTTTTGACATTATATTCATCTGGCTGAACCAACTTCTTCTTCTTGTTTCTGTTCTTTCTCTTCTTGAAGCTTTGAGCAAGTAAGGTGGTTTGTTCTGATGAGGCATTCTTCATCACCACCATAGGCTCACTAGGGTTTTTTTTGTCATCTTCTTCATCAATTTCTTAAGCCTTTTTAAAATATAGACATTTCATAAGTGCCTTTATTCTAGGGTATATTGTGCTTTTTTCCCAAAAAGGATTCAACAAGTGGTTTGTGATCCTTAAACATAGTAATATGATTGATGTATTCAGTGAGCATTTCCAATAGGGCTACCTTCAAGAGAGTAAGCTTACTTTCTTGATATTGCTTCTCGACCCAATCATTGAATATATAGCAGTCTTCAATAGTATACCCGAAAACTCTATAATAAGCATAATAAATTGGGTGATCTATTTGGTTGGGCTCATAATGCCTCTTAGATTTTGGCAATTGGAGATCTAACTTCAGTGCATCTTGAAAGATTTTATCTATTTTTTTCTTTTGAAAGAGTATTTCTTTTTGAGCCTTTGTTGGAGAACATTGGATCACTCCACTTCTCCGTCTCCTCCAAGAGTTGGTGGCTTTTGAGGATTTTCCTTGTTCATAGTGGGGTTTGGAGGTTTTTTTTGCTCAGTTGCTATGAATGTAGCCCTCACATTTTTAGAAAACTCTCTATGCTTAACTTTATTCTTTTTTAATCTAAAGTTTTGTGAACTAGATAAGGTTGGTGGACCAATCCTTTCTAACTTTTTAACTTGCATGATGATGTCTTGGAATGTATGAATAGAAGAGGTGCTCAAATAATGCTATCCATTCTCCCCTTATGTTACCAAGGACTAGGTTCATTGCCTCAAATTGGCTCATGGGTTGTTCACACTTAATGTTGAGATTTCTCCACTGTGTAATATAATCTAGAATCGACTAATTGTCACATTTTTTCTATTGAGACAAGATCTGTAATGGTCACCTTGTCGATGATTTTTTTGAACTTGATTCATAAAGCCTCCTTCATTTGTGCCCAAGTATGTATGATTTTAGTTGCAAATTGGCATACCATTCGAATGCTACTCCTGTTAAGCTTGCCAAAAATTGGCGGAGTAATAGCGAGGGATTATTACTTGAATTCTCACATAGAGTCACAAAGTGAAATATGTGCTGTTCAGGATTGCCCAATCTATTCAACTATTTAAAATGAGGCACTATATAGCCTATGGGATATGGCTCTCGGTTGTAATGGTTACGGTATGGTTTGTCAGCATCATTTACCCTACTCGTCTCACTTGTCTCAACTATGTAGCTACTGTTTATTGTACATGCTATTGTATGTATGTTGAGAGTTTTATATTATCAAGGATTCCTGAAATCAAGGATTGGGTATCTCTTACCGGAGGAGGTACTTGTGAAGGGCTTACATTTTTGTGGATTTCATTTGTAGGAGATGTGCTTTTTGTGGCCTCTACTACTTGAGATGGCTTTTGAGATTATTTCAACTTATCGATCTTGTGGCTTATTTGTAGTATCATTTCCATTAACTCCATGACTTTCTTTTGAATTTCATTTTTCTCTTTGCTTTGCTATCTCAACTATTCTTATAGTACTTTTATGGTCTCTTCTTAATTGAAATTCTTAGTTATGACCAAGGCTTCTGTTAGAACATGATGGTCCTATCCTGAGAATCAGACCTAGGCTTTGGGTTGAGGCTAACTTCTCCTATCAATCGAGTTGTCTCATTCAAGAGTCTACTCATGGAGTGAGTCACCACACCCTCTCTTTAATATGGTAGCAACGATTGGTTGATAAGGGCCCTCTCCTCTAGGATTTCTTCATCAATAAACCTCACTTGGGTAGTTTTTTTTGGCATTTGGCTCATTGGAGTGTAGTCTCATGGTCCCTCCTAGAGTCATAGTGAGAAATGACTCTGACAGTATGGGTAATCTCCTTTGGCTAGCCCTCGTGCTAGGTTATAGCTTTATAGTGACTTGCATTTTTGTTTAGTGATTCGCCCTTTTACCACAATTTAAAGACAAGACTGTGCTCCATATGGTTTGCTCTTACCCTTCTCTAAATTACTTAATGAAGCAAAAAAGTTTGAGGTAGGGATGGTGATGACTGACTTTGTTCAAGGGGTAGATTTTTCAAGTTGATTGAGGATTTCAGTAGTTTTTGCGTTACTTGTAATAGTCAAGATGAGTTCTTCTTTATCGATGTTTGTATTTGGATTTGCTTATGATTGCCCTCGATGAGGAGCTCAGTGAAGGTGACTGAAGACTAAGCTTCACTCTGGTGCTAGCATCTACAAGACTGACATCCTTGATTGTTGAGGTATGGTTTTTAGCTCCTCATCTGAATAGCCCTTCTCATTAGAAAAGATGATATTGGGCCTCTTTCCTCTTGATATAAGGCAAGAAAAAAAGTTGATTTTGCATGTCGACCACTTCAACTGATGTAGTAGTACGTGCCCTCTTGAACTAGACATCCTCAGAAATGATCTCGAACTTAATCTAAACTTCAGCTACTTTTGTAGCAACCATTGATTAAGGTAACTACATAACTAAACTTGCCCCTAGGATGATGGTGTATCTTGGGGTGGAGATGTTCTTCGCTGTTTTCATTTGATTCTTTTTTTTGCAAAAGAGAACACAATTGATTAGTCTTCAATCGTACTTTTACTTCATTAGTGTCTCTAAAGTATTAACTAGGTTTCTGCACTTAGAGAAAAAAGTCATGTCTCACCGAGCGTAACAGAATTTGTCGGATCAAAGTTGACCACCTGAGATAGCGGAGACCCCAAGGAGCAATCTTAAATTACAAATCAAAATTTATTTTAATTTAAAGTGTGCTATCAAGTATTGTAAGAACATTGACTTCCAATAGGTGCAAGCCTCTATCATTAATTACCACGATGATTGGCAAGAATCTTCTAAAGTGAGAAACCTAGCTAATAAAATAAAGACACAAAAAAAGAAAAAATATTTACTTGATTTTGAGAAAAGAATTCATGCTTAAGTAAGGATATACCTTCACTTTACAATAAATTTCAACATAGAATTATAAAAAATATGAAAAAAATAAAGAAAAGAAAAAAAGTGGAGAAGAAGCTTTGATGTGTGTTGCTACACCGCTCCCCCCTGTGCTAAACCACATGGCATCCAACCTATATCAACTTGGTCTTTGGTAGGTGTTGATGACATCGTTTGATGGGACATGAAAGGGAATGAGAGAAGTTCGAAGTGTTTCCAATAGCTTTGAGCATTAGTGATAACTTTATAATTTGTTTCCATTAGCCAATAAGGCATCGACAATAACTTCGTTTGGGTTGCAGTATGTCCATTAGTCAATAAGGTATTGGCAATAACTCCATTGACCTTAAAGTATTTTTATAACAAATAAGACATAGGCGATAACTCTATTGACCTTAAAATATTTTCATAGCCAATAGGCGTAGGCGATAACTTCATTTGAAGTGTTTCCATAGCCAATAAGGCATAGGCAACAACTTCTTTAGCTTTTCAAAATATTTTCATAGCTAATAAGGTGTAGGTGATAGCTTTATTATTTGGATAGCATCACCAACGGCTTATGGGGTTGAGTATGGCTTTGAAAATAGTATCGTCAACTATTTTTATGGTTGACTAGCTTAAAAGGGTATGCCATCAATTGTTTATAGGGTTGACTAGATTGAAGAGTGCATCATCAATTACTTCAGGGGTTGATTAGCTTGAAGTATGGCCAACAACTTTGAGCGTATTGTTGGTTATTTTCATTTATTTAGTAACATCACCAATGACTTAGGGGGTTGGATATAGTTTTAAAGTAGGGCTGACAACTTGGAGTATGTTGGTAATTAACTTCTTTGGCTTAGAAGCATCACCAATGGCTTATGGAGTTAGGTATAGCTTTAAAATGTGGCTAATAGCTTTGAGTTTGTGTGCGATTAACTTCTTTTAAATAAGACATTATGGCTGACTGACTAAGAGAGTTCAAGCCTACCTTAGTTTGGTTTGACTTGAAGTGTTATCAATGCTTTTGGGTTAGCTTAGCTTGAAAGATGCATAGTTAACAGCTTGTGGGGTTGACTAGCTTCAAAGTGTGACCAACGAGACTTAATTTAACCTTTTATTTGAACTAATATTGGTCCAGGTCATGATGATAACATCACCTTTTGTTTATAACCTTGGAGGATTGCTAAAGGTTCAACACATCTAGTGGGACTCGGTTTGACCCAATTTAATTCTATTAAGACTAATATGATTCAAGTTTGAATTTAATTTCATTTAGCTTAAGCCAAGTTTGACATTACATTGGACCTTTGTCAAGTTCAAGTCTTCATCATGATGGATTTCAATTCAAATTCAAGTCAACTTAGTTCAACTTGATTTTAGTTCAGGCTCAACTTGACTTGATCCTAGTGCGAGCCCATAGGTTGGTTAAGTGCAACCCGAAGGCTAGCTTGGATGCGAGATTGAAGGCTAACTGTGTGTGAGCTCAAAGGCTAAATGGGTGTGAGCCTAAAGGTTGGTTGGGTGTGAGCTCGAAGGCTTACTTGGATGTGAGCTCTAAGACTAGCTGAGTGCAAGCCCAAAGGCTAGTTAAGTACTAGCCTGAAGGCTAGTTGAGTGTGAGTCCGAAGGTTCGCTAATTGCGAGCTCAAAGACTAGTTGAATGCAAGCCCGAAGGCTTGTTGAGTGTGAGCCCAAAAATTGGCATAGATTTGAGCTCGCAGGCAGGCTGGCTTTCCTCTTCACCCTCAAACCCAAAAACCTTTTTTTCTCTATTTTGGCCGATTTTGTTTTTTGGCTGCATAAGATTTTTTTTTTAATCCCTTTTTTTCCTTGCTTCTTCTTCAACCTTAAGCCCGAGAGCCGCCCCCCCCCCCCCTCTCCTTCCCCTTCTTTCTTCTCACAGTCAAGTCATGGTGGCCCAGTTGTTTCCCCGCTCCTGACTGGATCCGGTTGTTTCTCTGATGGAAAGGCAGGGGGCTGCGCTGCCTCCCAATCTCACAATCATATCTAGCCAGATCTAGCTAGATCCCATCACGATCAACATCAACAATGGCAAGACTTGGTGATGACCTCACCATGTTGATTATCATGGAACTTGTAGAATATGATGTGGTTATACCTAGTGAGGTCGTAGATGTGGGAGATGATGGTATCACAAAGAAGGTTGATGTCACCAATGGGGAGGGCCTGGAGGTGGGAGATGGCATGTACAACGAGCTTTTGAGATTGCATAGCACCAGTGATGATGAGTGTGAGCTCCTCAGAGTGGGCAAGTTCAAGGTCAATGATGATGCTGATGTCGATGCAATGGAGGATGGTGTAAAAGGGCTTAGTGGAGTGGTGGCGATCGGGCGATGGCTCGGACAACATGGAGGGCGACTGCATGGAGAGGAGGTGAATGCTACTTCAAGAGGTCCAATTAGGGTTAGAGATGGCTCGCAAGCGAGTGGCATGGAGGAGAGGCTAGAGGTGGCTTGGTGTGGGGCATGGCTACCCAAGCATGGAACAAGAAAAGGGAGACGAAAGAGAGGAAGGTGAAAGAGAAGAAAACAAAGATAAGAACTTAACCTTTCTTCTCTGCGTTCTTTTCTTCTTTTTTGTAGCTAATTCATAGTTAACATTTTTCCTTCCTTTTCTCTTGCCCTTTTGATCACTGTTCTCTGATGATTTTCTTTCTCAGGTCAATAGGTTTATATAGGACTCGAAAAGATGAAGTTGGGTTGGAACAAATCTTCTTTGTTTGAATTTTTCAATGCTGGATGCAGATGTAAACAAATATGGATGAGTTTGTTTATTATGGGTGATAAATTTTGAATGTTGTATTTATCTCGGATACTAAAATTATAGGGGGTTATTTATAATTTTTTTGAAAAATTAGACTAACTTATAATTTTATAATCTTCATGAGGCTTTATATAAAAAGAACTTATTTATAAGGTTTTAAAACTTCAAGGATTTTTTTGACTAAAATTTAGATTTCTTTGTGAATAAAAATTTTTGAGAGACTTATTTGTCTATGAGCTAATTCACAAATAAAGAATTTTGGAGGAATTTTTTTGTAAATCTTAGATTTCATAGGGACCAAATCATAATTATTGCTCCTTTGAGAGATTTATTTGTAAAATCCTAAATTTTGTGAGACTGATTTATAATTTTAGAATTTTTATTGGACTTTTTTATAAAAATCTTATTTAGGTGCTTATTTGTAAGAAAAATCTGATTAAGGGCCCATTTATAAAGATTTATTTAATTCAGAAACCGATTTATAAATTCTTGTATTTTGTCATTTTGGCTAAGATTTTAGATGAATTTTGGGCTCAACTCTGGTTTAAAAATCCAGCTCACTCAGTTCATTTGGATTAGGTCTAACTTGAGCTAGAATTTCCTAATGACTTGAGCTTAATTTTCGGTAAAATGTGGATGCAATTTAAACCTGGCTAAAACCCACATTTGAGCCATAATTTAGCGATATACAAGTATCAATTTTAATTATATTTTAATCAAATTTAATTGTGATAAAAATCACTCATCCAAGAGTTAATTTAATTCAGTCTAGGGTCAACTTGTGAGCTCATCCAAAAATCAAAATTGAACTAAAGGCTAGCCTATGGGCTTATTTGGGACTCTAATTGGCTAAAGGCAAGCCTTTGGGCTCACGTGAAAGTTAAAGATGACTCAAGATTAACTAGCAAGCTCACCCAAAGTCATTATGATAGCAAGAGGGCTCTCAAATTGAATTAATAAAGTTGATTAACATAAATCAATCAAATTAAATGACATAATCACATTAAACTCAAAGCCAATTTGGCTAAAACAAATAAACAAACTAGATGGACTTGAGTAAAACACCAAATGAACCTGAACTTGATAAAATAAATGGACTAAAATCAATCATTAGTTGTGCAAACTCAACCCTGCCAGTTGAATGGTTCATCAACCGATTGTTCGATTCTAATGAATCCAAACTACATATCCTTTACTAGTTGACCAGTACCCTCGATCTGTCGATCAATTTTTATAAAGGCTAGAATGAAGCCCTCTTTGTTAAGTGATCATTATACGAACTAGTCATCTACTTCTGATAAACCTGGAATGACACCATTTTGGCTGATCAATCGGTACCTAACCAGTTGCCCATTTCAGTTAGAAAAAAAATGATGACCCGGGTTCATATTATTACGCTTTATAGTTTTGATTATAAACAAACTTTGTATTTTATCTATTTTTTTGAGCATTGCGTTAGCAATCAAGTCAAAATTGCAATGAAGTTCAAACCCATTTAGAAGCCTTGGGCATGGATAAACATGAAGATATAATTAAAGATGAGGTGTGATGGTAGATCAATGGATGGATTTTGAAGGAATGAAGATTGGTTAGAAGAAGGCTCAAGAGATTCAATAGGTTTAGTTTTTTATTCTTCTTTGAGTCAAAGATTTATCATTTGAATTCATAGCTTAGAGTTTTATCTAATAATCAACCTATCTTACAATGCCTTTATCGGCTCATTATTAACCCAAGATAAGCTTGAGATGATATCAAACATGAATTTTAAAGTTGTAGCAACATAGAAGCTATTCTATCTATAAGCTTCAAATGTCCAAACTAGACTATTTGGACATCTAAACATAACAAAAATAGCTCTGGTCTTGTTCGAACATCCAAACATAACAAAAATAGCTTTGTGAATTATTGATAGCTTCAAACATCTGAACCTCAAGATTGGACGCCTGAAGATTTGGAAGTTGTAACTTCTGAAATTTCATGTGTAGGCTTTGGATGCTTGAAGCTTTGTCTGGATATCTGAACCTTATGATCGAATGTCCAAACCTTATGACCGGATGTCCAAACTTGTAACATCAGTTTTAATGGCTAGTAAAATATAACTATTGGGAGGCTTCAGACGTCCGAATTGGTATGGTTCGGATGCCTGAATGCGGTAGAGCAAAGCTTAACGACTATTGTTCTTATCAACTAATATTTAAAAGCTTGGAACTTATTCTTTTTACAACTTTTTACACATTCTTGAGCAATTTTTCTATGAGATAACAAGTTCTCAATAGCTCTCTAACTCTAAGAGCTGTAATCCATGAATTTCAACTTTCAAATCTTCAAAGCCCTTATTCTCACATTGTGTGATCTTATAGTAAGGTGTTAGAGTTATTTTTCTCATCCAAAATTAATTGTAAGTAGTCCAAGGTTGTTTGGAGTTATTAAGAAAGTGAAGCTCTAGTTTGAAGTTGGCCATGCTGATTGGAGCAAGAGCGAGTGTAAGGGATTAATTTACCAATGAAGCAATGCACTAGTAAAGTGCTAAAATCCTCAAGAGCAAGATAAGGGTAATGGAGTAAGCGTAGTTGGCTCTGAACCATTTTACATTGTGGTGAACTCTTACCTTGCTTTATTTTACTTTCTCTTGCAATTGATTGTGATTGGCTCAAAATCATTTTTATTATTGGATCAATTTTGTTATTATCCAAAAGGAAAAGGTGTCAGTGTTTCCTAAAACCTACTTCCCCACACACCCCTCCAGCACCCCCCCCCCCAAAAAAAAAAACACACCCACCCCCGCCCTGCCACCACTTTCTCCCTCTTGGTGGATTTTTTTTGCTTCCAATTGATATCAGAATAAAGTGCTATATCTTTGGTTTAATCACCTAGAATTTTTGATCTATTTCAATGACTATTTTTGGTATCTCTCTATCCCTCCAAAAAGGGCAATCCACAACTAGACCTCTTCTATTTAATAGTACTTATTTCAACTATTGGAGGTCTAGGATTAGAATTTTAATCAAAGCTATAGACTATGATATTTGGCACATAGTGAAAGAGGGGTACACTCCACCCATCAAATTAATTGATGGTATGAGAGTTCCCAAGCCTAGAATAGAGTAAAATGATTTAGATAGAAAAAATGATTCCTTGAATGCTAAAGCTGTGAACATTCTTTATTATACCCTTGATTCTAATGAGTTCAATAAAATTAGTATATATGAGATAACTCATGAGATTTGACATTGCCTTGATATTACCCATAAGGGTATAAGGCCAATCAAGGAGTTTAAAGTAAATATATTAGTCAACCAATATGAACTTTTTAGAATAAAATATAATGAGTCGATAACCAAAATATTCACTCATTTTGTGGATATTATTAATACTTTGAAATCTCTTAAAAAGGTTTATACTAATGATGAAATAGTAAGAAAAATCTTAAGGTATTTTTCAAAGTTATGGGATCCCAAGGTGACTGGGATTCAAGAGGTGAAGGACCTTAACAAGTTGTCCTCGGAAGAAATCTTAGGGTCACTCATCACTCATGAGATGACCATGAAGGATAAGAGTTAAGAGGAGGATGAAGATAAAAAGAAGAAAAGAATTGCTCTCAAAGCAAAAGAGTCTAGTGATGATGAGGAAGATAGTGATGAAGAAATGACTCTTATCACTAGAAAGTTCAAGAAGTTCCTAAAGAGGAGGCATATACCAAAAAGATCTTCAACAAATAAAAAGAGCTAAAATGATAATGAAGAGGAGGAGGTGCCCACATGCTTCAAGTGTAAAAAATCTGACCATATGAAAGTGAACTGCCCTCTCAACCCTCAATTGAAGAAATTCAAAGGATAGAAAAAGAAGGCAATGATGGCAACTTGGGACAATTTAGAAGAAGAAAATAAATATATCTCATCCGATGAAGAGATTGCCAACTTGTGCCTCATGGCTATTGAGGACGAGATATGCGATTTAAGTTTTAATGAATTACAAGATACTTTTGAAAATTTATATTCTAAACATAAAAGATTACTTCACAAGCATGCTTCTTTAAAACATAAGT
Source organism: Trichopus zeylanicus subsp. travancoricus (assembly GCA_005019695.1). Classification (NCBI taxonomy): domain Eukaryota; kingdom Viridiplantae; phylum Streptophyta; class Magnoliopsida; order Dioscoreales; family Dioscoreaceae; genus Trichopus; species Trichopus zeylanicus. Next base: position 86,657 of record RXID01011058.1, read on the forward strand.
TCAATTTGCTTGAAAGTGATTTTAATCATTGAACTTGTCTACAAATTCATGTGATTGTAAAAATAAAATTGAGCTTCTTGAAAAAGAGAATTATTTTCTAAACACTTCCATAGCATCTTGTGATTGCAAAATGAGTCTTAAAAAGCTTCAAAAGAAAAATGTTGATTTGAAAAAGACTTTGAAAATTTCTTCTATAGAAATTCTAGTTTAAATATGATTTTGAAAACTCAAAGGAATATTTTCAGTAGATCCAGACTTAGTTTTATATCCTTTTCTAAATCTACAAGTACCAATTCCACTTTTGTAAAGGCCTCAAGTTCTACAACTTCAAAATTAATATGTAACTATTGTTGCCAAAAAGGACATGCCTCCATAAATTGCCCAATTAAGAGAAATTCTTCTCTTAAGTAAATTTGGGTACTAAAGGGCATGATTGATAAAGTTAAGGAGTCCAAACTTATTGGGATTCCTAAAACGTCCTTCACTTGAGTAGCATTAGTTAGCTAGAAGTGGCCCACATATTTTACACTTGCCAATTTCATATCACCATTTTTCTAGCTAATCCAAAGGTAGGATTCACTTTACCCATTATTTTATCATACATTACATTTTCTATTTAACCTTAAGGACCCATACTTAGAGTGGGTTCCATCCCAATGTTCTTGATTATTTTTAGCTATGCTTCGACTCCAAGAATCAAAAGGATAAATGATTTCTAGATAGTGGTTGCTCAAGGCACATGACAGAAAATTCATCCATGTTTGTAGAGTTAAAAGAGAATAATGGAGAACATGTTTCTTTTGGATATAATGGTAGAGGTAAAATCATAAATATTAAAAATATTTCTATTAGATCTTCTCTAATTGAAAATATTTTTTTGATAGAAGATCTCAAGCATAACTTAATTTTCATTAGTCAACTACGTGATAAAGACTTTCATGTTCTTTTTAAATAAAAAAATTTGTATAGCTAGATATGATGGTGATAATGTTGTAGCCCTTGCTGGTCATCAAGATGGAAATGTGTACACTATTGACCAAGATGGCTTGAAAAATAAGAAGTATTTTGTAGCTCAAGATAGCAATGGATGGCTTTGGTATAGTAAGCTTGAAAGCATGGATGCTATAGCTGAAGCCTACTGAAAAGGGCTAGTGAGTGATCTACTCGAAGGCAAATTCATCAAGGATCAAGTATGCAATGCATACCAAATGGAAAAACAAGTCAAGACCTCCTATAAATCTAAAATATTTGTCACAACAATAAGGCTGGTATAACTCCTTCATCTAGACTTGTTTGGATCAATTGTGACTATAAGTCTAGAAGGTAAAAATTATACTTTTGTAATTATTGATGATTATTCTAGATTTACATGGGTTTTACTCCTTGCATATAAATATGATTCTTTCAATGTCTTTTTTGATCTTTGTAAATGAATTCAAAAAGGGTTACATTATTTCAAAAATTTGTAGTCATCATGGAGGAGAATGTGAAAATAATTTCTTTAAAAATTGTTGCATTGAAAATGACATTGAGTATAATTTCTCATCTTCACACACTCCACAAAAAAGAGAGTAGTAGAATAGAAGAATAGATCTCTTCAAAAAATGGCAAGAGTTATGCTTAACGAGTACTTTGTACTCAAATATATTTGGGCAGAGGCTGTTAACATGACATGCTATATTTTTGTAAATGAATTAAAAAATGGCTCCATGATTTCAACAATTCGTAGTGATCACGGAGGAGGATGTGAAAATCATTTGTTTAAAAACTATTGCATTGAAAATGACATTGAGTATAATTTCTTGTCTTCACACACTCCATAAGAAAGTGGAGTAGTAGAACATAAAAATAGACCACTTCAAGAAATAGCAAGAGTCATACTTAACGAGTACTCTCTACTCAAATATTTTTGGGCGAAGGCCATACGACATGCTATATCTTGAATTGAGTTTCTATTTGCTCGATTCTCGACAAGACTCCATTTGAGTTGTTGGATGACAAAAAGCCAAATATTGCATATTTTATATTTTTGGTTGTAAATGCTTTATTTTGGACACAAAAAATTATTTGTCCAAATTTTATTTAAAAATATTTGAAGAAATTTTTCTTGGCCATTCTATTGCCTCTAAGGCTTATAGAGTCTTCAACAAATCCTTCATGGTTGTTGAGAGATCCATTAATATCATATTTGATAACACTAACTCTCTTTTGGAAAAAAAAAATTTATTGATGATAATGTAGATATCTCCAAGAAATTAGATGAGATGCAACTCACGGAGAAGGAAAAATGTGAGTTAAGACAAAATTCAAGAAATGAGAAATATAAAGATGAAGAGGATCATCAAAAAGAGCAAGGTGAAGATAATGAACTACCTAAGGCATGAAAATTTCAAAAGATTCACTCAAAAGATCAAATCATCAAAAATGTTGATCAAGGGGTAAAAACTAGACATGCTATTAAATACAATTTCTATATTATTGCTTTTCTTTCTCAAGTTGAACCCAAGAATCTTGATCAAACTCAAAAAGATGAAAGTTGGATTCTTTCTATGCACGCAAAACTAAATCAATTTGAATGAAATCAAGTTTGAGAATTTATTTCAAGACCCAATAATTACCTAATTATTGGTACCAAATAGTCTTTATGAACAAGTTAGATGAAAATGGTGTTGTAGTTTGAAATAAGGCTAGATTAGTGGCCAAGGATTTTAACCAAGTTGAGGGAATTGATTTTGAAGAAACCTTTGCACCTATAGCTCATTTAGAATCTATTTATATTTTACTTGTCTTTGCATATTTTAAAGGTTTCAAAATATTTCCAATGGATGTTAAAAGAACTTTTCTAAATAGTTTCCTCTCTGAAGAAGTTTGTGTTACACAACCTTCTAGTTTTGAGAATTTACAAATTTCAAACCATGTTTTAAAATTGAAGAAGGCACCATATGGCCTTAAGCAATCTCCAAGAGCTTGGTATGAGAGAATAGTTCCTTTTTAATTTCAAATGTTTTTACTCAGAGTTGTGTAGACACCACATTGTTCTTATTGAAAAAACATAATGGTTTATTAGTAGTGCAAATTTATGGGGATGACATTATATTTGGTGCTATTAATGAAAATATTTGTGAGATATTTGCAAGCACCATGACAATGGAGTCCAAGATGAGTATGATTGGAGAATTAAATTTCTCTCTTAGACTTCAAGGGCAACAAATGAAGAATGAGATCTTCATCAACCAAGCCAAGTACACTAAGAAACTACTCAAGAAGTTCAAGATGGATGAAGCCAAGGCAATTGAAACCCAAATGAGTCCTTCAACTAAGTTGGACAAGGATGAAGAGGGTGAAAGATTGATGAAAAATGGTATAGAGGTATGATTGGTAATCTATTATATTTTACTGCAAGTAGACCCAACACTATGTTTGGTGTTTGTTTATTTGCTAGATTTCAAGCATCTCCTAAGAAATCACATTTTATTACCATAAAATACATTCTTCAATATCTTAAGAGTACACTAGATTTAGGATTGTGGTATGCTAAAAATAATTGCTTTGACTTAATCATATTTTGCTATGTGAACTATGTTGGTTGTCATGTAGATAGGAAGAGCACTAGTGATATATACTAGTTTCTTAGAAAATCTCTAGTTTCATAGAGTTCCAAGAAATAAAATTATATGGCTCTTTCTATAGCGGGGTATTGTTGTTCTCAAATTCTTTGGATAAGATAAACACTCCAAGATTTTTTTGTAATTTTTCCAATGTACTAATTTATTGTGAAAATAATAATGCTATTAGTTTATCCGAAAATCTGGTACTATATTATTGCTTGAAGCATATTGATATTTGTCATCATTTTATTTGAGATTATGTTTCTAAAAATGACATTTTTTGAGTTTTATCAATATCGATCATTAGCTTGTAGTATTTTTACAAAACCCTTGGATGAGACTTGATTTTGTTTTATGCTGGATAAGATTAGTGTTTTGAAACTTTCTTGAAAATGGTTGAGTATTTTCTTTGGTTGCCCAAGTTCCTTGTTGTTGAGAAGGTTGCTCAGTTTGTCTGGTTCAGACATTCGAAAGATGATATTTTGGGTACCTGAACTATATAATTGCATGTCTGAAGAAGATCCTTTCAAACACCAAACAAAGTATCGAGTGATCAATTATGATGAGGCCATCGACTATGGTAATCTTCGAATGCCCAAAACATAATATTCGAACATCCAAACACAAAATTATGCCTTAAAACCCTAGCCGTCCACCATCTTTCCCCTAATTCTCTTCACATGATCGATCCCCACTAGCACTCTAATGACCCCAAGTGGCTTCTCCAGTGCTCTCCAAGCTCCCCCATGGCTTCCTCCTTCTTCCTCACCTCATTCCCACCTCTCTTTCTTTCAACCCCACGATGCCTCCACTCACCAAGACCCTCGTTGCCAAGAGGAAATGATCCTAGGCTCCTCCTCTAGTAAGCCACCTCAATTTCCTTCTCAATTCCATTCTTTGAGTTGTTTCACCCATTTTCAAGATAGATTTACTAGTGCTAGGGTCATCCCACCTCAAATTATATATTTTAATGACCTAGCCTTCCTCAACCTTTCACCTTCTTCCTTACTCAATGTTGGTTGGATTTTGTCTCTTCCTGTGAGACCTACCATGAGGATGGTGCACATTTTCTATTCCAATGCCTCTTTTGATCTTTATTGCATGGTCATCATCTCTTATTATGGGGATACTGAAATAGTCATAGATACTGACCTCTTAACTGCCATTCTAGCACTCCCTACTGAGGGGGAAGAGGTCATCATTGCTCAGTAATAATCCAATGTGGACCTCCTCATTACTTTCTCTAATGTTGTTGAGAGAGTATTCAAACAGAACCATACACAAGCCCTACACAAGTGGAAGGCTTTGGCCTCTAACCTCCTCCCCCTTAGATCTTACATCATCCACCAGCTCATCGCCTACTTCTTCCTTCTGAAGGATGGGCATCATGACAAAGTTTCCTACCTTGAGCTCTTTCTGATTTACTATCTCTTGACTAGGTGCTTGATTAACCTTCTCTACATTATTCTACACCATATGGGTTAGTACATTCTTTACTCTTCCACCATCCTTGGCTACCCGAGCATTATCACTTGTATCTTTTGCCATTTTGGGGTAGTCTCCACCTCTTTGAGCCCTTTTCGCCATTATACCCCTCCTCAGACTTTTACTTGTACCACTCTTCACCATATGGGGTTCAGCCCATGGGAGGGCGATGTCTCCATCTAGACCCGCGACCGTGCATCTGCTCCTAGCCAAGTCTTAGAGGTCGCTCCCACTATTGGTTGCACTAGAGATGTGGATGCCAGAGCTGCTTCCAAGGGTGTGGATGCTAAAGCTGGCGCCCCTTTGGGCATGTGGATGATAGATCTTCACCTTATTCGATTGATCAGTAGCTAGATGAGCTAACTAAGTAGTTGGATCACATAGAGGGGCTCGTCACCACCTGCGCCCAACAGATTATGGAGTGGTTCAGCCATCTTGAGGGGATGCTGAGAGTGCTCATGGACCACTATGGGCCTAGGCTGAGTTCTTAGATTTTATTTTTTTTGTGCTCTTGTAGGCTGTGTGCTTTGGTCTTGTGTTTTACTAATGTGGGTTTGTGTTTGATTGTTGGATTGTGGTTCATCTATGCGGATTGTTGGACCTGTTTCTTGTGGATAGATGATTTGTATCATTTGGTTCTTTCTTTGCTATACATGGATATGGTTTTTCTTTTTTGCTATGTTATGGTGGATGCTTGTTATATTTTGATGGTTTGTGGTTTATATGGCTATTGCATCTTTGTAAAGAGGGATACCATATTGTATTTCCCTTTTTGTTGATGTCAAAAGTGGGGGAGCATCTAGTAAAGAGAATATGGCACAGTGAGAGGGAGTTCATATGCATGTTTAATAATTACCCCATGTATGCATAACTCTAGTTTTGTTACAATGCTTCAAATTTTTTTTAACATACTAGATTATAATTTTTTTTAATTGTAAGAGTTTGTCATTATCAAAAAAAGGGAGATTATTATCCTTTATAGTTTTAATAATGAACAAACTTTGTATTTGATTTGTTGGGCCCGGTGGGCTAGAAAGCTAGTATGCAGGCAATAGGGTTTGTGACTGATAGCAGTTATCTTTAGTCTTACATCGATAAAGTATAGGAGTTGAGATTGGGCTAAATATGATGACTGTCATAAATTCAACAACGAGATCTTTTTTTCGAAAGCTAAAAAAAAAACCCTAGGGTCGGGTGGGATGCAGGTTGTAAATGCCCTGGGATAATATCGTGTTGGGTTAAGTGGTGTCACATAGTAATATCATAGTTATTATGCACCTCTTGATCGGTGTGTGGGCTACCTCAACGAGGACGTTGAGCCTTTTAGAGGGGGAGATTGTTAGGCCTAGTAGGCCAGAAGGCCAGTGGGTAGGCAGTAGAGTTTATGATTGACAGCAGTTATCTTTAGTCTTATATCGATAAAGTGCAAAAGTTGAGACTAGGCTAAATATGATAATTGTCGTAAACCCAATAACAAGGTCTTTTTCTGAGGAGCTGGAAAAAATGAAATCCTAGGGTCAAGTGGGTTACGGGCCACAGAGACCCAGGGACAATATCATGATAGGTCGAGAGCGTCACATGATTTATTTCTTGAGTATTATGTAATTAGTAATCAAGCCAAAATCATAATGAAGTTCAATCTCATTCGGAAGCGTCAAATATAAATGAACATGAAGATATCATTGAAAATGAGACATTATGGTAGATCGACAGACGGATCTTGAAGGAATAAAAATTAACTAGAAGAAGGCTCAAGAGAAGACTCAATAAATTTAGTTTTTTAATTCTTCTTTGAGTCGAAGATTGTCATTTGAATTCTTGGCTTAGAGCTTTGGCTAATACTCAGTCTACCTTAGAACATCTTCACTGGCCCATTATTAATCCAAGGTAAGCTTGAGATGGTGTCAAACATGAATTTTAAAGTTGCAGCAAAACATAAATTGTTTTGTTTCTAAGCTTTGGATGTCTGAACTAGATTGTTTGGATGCCCAAACATAGCAGAAATAGCTTTGTGAATTACTAACAATTTATGATGTCCAAATATTAGGATTGGAGGTTCGAAGATTTGGAAGCTTTGGTCGAATGTCCAAAATTATACTATTTGGACGTTCGAATCTTATGACCGGACACCCAAACTCATGACATCAGCTTTAACAACTAGTAAAATATGACTGTTGGGAGGCTTTGGAGTATGGTTCAGACATCTGAACATGGCAAAGTATAACTCAACGGCTAGTGTTCTCGTCAATTGGTATTTAAGAGCTTGAAACTTGTTCTTTCGCAACTTTTTTTACACATTCTTGAGCAATCTTTCTTTGAGATAACAAGTTCCTAATAGCCCTCTAGCCTCCAAGAGCTCTAATTCTTGAACTTCAACATTGAAATCTTTAAAGTCATTGTTCTCACATTAAGTGATCTTGTAGTAAGGCATTAGAGTTATTTTTCTCATCCAAAATCAATTGTAAGAACTCCAAGGTTATTTGGAGTTGTTGAGAGAGTGAAGCTCTGGTTTGGAGTTGGCCTTACCGATTGGAGCAAGAGCAAGTATAAGGGGTTGGCTCACCAATGAAACGGTGCACTAGTGAAGTGTTAAAATCCTTAAGATCAAGACAAGAGTAGTGGAGTATGAGCGATTGGTTTCTGAACCACTTTACATCATGGTGTACTCTTATCTTGCTTTATTTTATCTGCTCTTGTGATTGATTATGATTGGCTCGAAATCATTTCTACTATTGGATCAATTTTATTTTTTTCCAAAAGGAAAAGGTGCCATTATCTTATAAAACCTAATTCACTCCCCCTCCTAGGTGGGTTTTGTGCTTTCACATATCCAACCTTAATCAGATTCAAATTGGGTGAAGTCTCGATAGTCCAAAGCTGAATCAATTTGGGTTCAAATGGAGTTAATCGGGAAAGTCGAATTAAACTCTAATCACATTTGAACTTAACTACAATAATTTCAAATTGAACTCTAATTGAGTCAAATTACATTCAAACTAAATCAAAATAAGTTTGAATTGAAGTATAATTGAGTCAAACCACATTCAAAGTAAATCAAAATAAGTTCAAATTGAACTCTAATTGAGTCAGATCGCAATAAATTTGAATTGAACTCAAACCACATTTGAATGATTCAAACCCAACTCGAATTGAACTCCAATTGAGTCAAACCACATTTGAACTACATTCAAACCAAGTTCAAATTAAACCTAATTGGGTTAAATGAGGTTCAAACTAATCCTAATCGGATTAAACTAAATCTAAATCAATTTCTAATTGAGTTAAATTAAGTTCAAAACCCTAATTGGGTCAAATTGAACTCAATCTAAACCCTAATTGGGCCAACCAAGTTCACACCAAACTCTAAGTGGGCGAAACCAAGTTCAAATTGAACCTTAATCGGGTCAAATTGAACTCAAATCAAAATTCCAATTGAGTTAAATCAAGTTCAAATTGAATTCTAATTGGGTTAAGTTAGTTCCAAATCAAACTCCAGTCAGTTTAAATCAAGTTCAAACCAACCCTAATGGGTTCAATCAAATCTAAACTAAATCTTAATTGGGTTAAACTAACTCCAAACTAAACCCTCATTGGGTTGAACCAAATTTGAACCAAGCCCGAATCGGGTCTAACGAAGATAGAATCAAACTGTAATCGAATTAAATCAAACTAAAATTCAAACCAAAGTTGAGACAAACTCAAACCAAAATTAGGTCAAACCTGAATCAAAACCAAGACAAACATGAACTAGAATCATGCCAAATCTGAACTAGAACCAAGTTGAGTCCAATCAACTTGAGCTTGAACTCATGTCCATTAAGGTTCAAACCCAAACCCAATAAGAGTTCAATGTAGGTCAAACCCAAACCCATCAATAGGCTAAACCTAGGTCCATCAAGAACCTAATTAGGGTTGTATTCAAGATCAATTAAGGTCAGTTGGTAATAAGCTTAAAATTGTTGACAACACCTCAAAACTTAATCGACAACACGCAAAAGAGCCTGTTGATTATCAAATCGAAGATAATTGGCACAAGCCAAAACTACTAATCATTCTTTCAAGCCAAACTGAACTAAAGACAAGCTTAAATTCACTTAGTCAATTAGCGAAATGCTATATCAAAGGAAGTTAATCGATAATAAGCTTTAAGATGTTGGTCATACTTCAAGCTAAGCTACCACATGTTCAAAAGCTATTGGCAATGCTTTAAACTTAATCGATAATACGCCAAAGAAGCTATCAATTATTGAATTAGAGGTCAAAAAAAGTCAATTGACAACAAGTAAAAAGTCATCAATGATACTTTAAATTTTAATATAGTCAATTAACACAAATCAAAGCAGTCAACTACATTCAAAAATCAAATTAAGTTATCAGCATTCACCAAAAATCACACTCAAGCCCATCTAAGTCAAATTCCACACGATCAAGTACACGAGAGCAGGGCAACGGTGAGCATTAAGCCTTTTCCCACTTTTTTTCTCATTTCATATTATTTATAATTATGATTTTAATTTTTAAAATTGTAAAGTGAGGGTATGTTTTTTTTAAGTCATGTATCTTTTCTCAAATTAATCAATTATGCTTTATTTCTTTCATGTCTCTATTTTTATTAGCTACTTTTCTCACTTTAGGATATTTTTCATGATTATCAAGGTAATTAACAATAGTGTTTTGTGCCTATTGAAAGTCATGTACCCACAAAATTTAATTGTGTACTCAAACCACTATTAATTTTTATTAGTTATTTTGAGATTAATCCTCAAGGTCTTTACCTATCCTGGGTGGTCGATTCTAGCTCCACAAATTCTAACACACTCGATGGGATATGACTTCACCTCCAACTGTAGAAATCTAGCTAACACAATAGAGACGTTAATAAAATAAAATTACAATTGAAAATTAATCAATTGTATTTTCTTTTACAAAAAAAACATCAAATTGCATTAACAAAGAACATCCTCACCCCAACATACACCATCATCTTGGAGGAAGGATTGGTTATGTATTTACCTTAGTTGATGATTGTTATAGGAGCAAGTGGAGCTCAAATCAAGTTCATAATCATCTCTATGGTCATCCAGTTCAAGAGAGCATCTACTAGTTCACCAATCAGTGTTACATTTATACAACACAAATCCGCTTCTCACCTTTCATCAAGGGAAAGACCCAATATCATTATTCCTAATGAGAAGAGTCCATTTGATAAAGAGTCGGAAGCTATGCCTCAATCAGCAAAGACATCTGTTTTCTAGATGTTAGGCATTAAGTGGAGCTCAGTCTTTGATCACTTTCACCCCACTCCCAAGGAGAAGCAATCAAAAGTAAGTTCAAACACAAGTATGGATGACAAAGAACCCATCTTGACTATTACAAGCAAAGGAAATGTTGTTGAAATTTTCAGTCGATTTTGGAAACTTGCTCCTTGAACGAAGTCAGTCATCACCATTCCTATCTCTAATTCTTTTGTCCCATCAAAAGGGAAACAATCTTACCGAAAGACTATAGTTATAGGGTGAATAACTTAACAAAATAGCAAAAGCCACCATAAAATTACAACCAAGCATGAAATTGCAAAATAGGAAATTACCTACATTGTGAGAGTTATTTCTTATTATAACTCTAAAAAGGACTGCAAGCCCGCATCTCATCCCACCAAGTGCCAAAAGAAGTAAGACTTACAAATAAAAAATTTTTAAAATTGAAAATTAATTTCTAAAATAACTAACTCAATAAATAAGGATGCAAATTTATTACTATTTATAAATATTTTATATTACATATAAATAATTTATCTATTTATTTTTATTTATTGATTAATTTATTTTCGTAAAGAGAAACATGATAGTATTGCAGTTGATGTTCATAGGAAATTTATTGCAAACAATGAAAGAAAAAGCTTTTCCAAAATAAGTAAAATAAAATAAAGGGAAGGATGTATTACAAATACATCTTTAAATTCTTTTAGAGTTACATATGCCTCCTTCCAATCTCAATAATTATGTGTAACTAATTCTCTATATTTACAAAATCTCTTTCGAAAATTTTAAAAATAATAATAAATCTTCTTAGTCTTTTGTAATTAAAATAAATTATAGTTCTAATACTTTTAAAATTATTTTTTATTTTAAAACTACTCGAAATATGAACCTCTTTTTAAGATATGAAGGCAAGGCTTGCTACAAAATTGTACAGTAAAATTTTTGTAAACAGTAAATTTTGATATATCCTAAATATTTTATATTATGTTGGTTAAGTTAATTTCAAGGAGATTTTTAAAAAATGTTTTACAAATATAATAAGTTTATATATAATTATTTAAATTAGAAAGGTATATGTAATTTCGAAAAAAAATTTAAAAATATTTGCAATAAATTCCAAAAATAATAAGCTTTGCAATAGCGACGGTGCATAGCAATTTGGATAAAAAAATAATAAGACAACAAACAGATACCATCCAGTGCAGGCTGCAGCCATATCGATGCTGGCAGTGCCCCCACGGACTTATTATCAGTCCTTCCGATTCCACGGTCTGCACAAAGTGCCGCCGATCTCCGCCGCCATGTCGACAGAGCCATCCCCATCCTCCGAGCCGAAGCAAACCCGCGTGGTGGTCTGCGGAGGTGGCGTCATCGGAGCCTGCACGGCCTACTTCCTCGCCACCAAGGCCGCGCACGTCAGCCTCGTCGAGCGCTCCGCCGTCGCCTGCGCCGCATCCGGCAAGGCGGGCGGCTTCTTGGCCCTCGACTGGTGCTGCCCTCCTCTCTCGAACCTCGCCCGGGCCAGCTTCCTCCTCCACCGCTCACTCGCCGCCGAACTTGACGGCCCCACCGCCTACGGCTACCGCCCCCTCGGCACCCTCTCTCTCCCCGTCCTCCCCGTCTCCGCCCCGTCCTCCTCCTCTCCCCTTCCCGCCTGGATTGACGGGCCCGGTGTTGGATCCCCGCGCACCATCGGGACCGTGGAGACTACCGCCCAAGTCCACCCTCAGCTCTTCACCCGCACACTCCTCTCCGTCGCCACGGCCCGGCACGGCGTCGAGGTGGTTATTGGTGAGGTCGCGCAAGTCGAGGTTGTCGACGGCAAGGCGACCGGCGTGGTTCTGAAGGACGGCAGGGAGATCGCCGCCGACGCGGTGGTCCTCGCACTGGGCCCTTGGTCCAGCCGGTCGCCAATTATCTCCTCCCTGTTCGAGATCTCGGGGCTGAAAGCACACAGCATCGTGGTTCGCCCCCGGGTTCCCGAGGCCATCACGGCTCACGCGCTGTTCCTTAGTTACCAGGACTCGCCGGCGGCGAAAACCCTCGACCCTGAGGTCTATCCCCGCCCCACCGGTACGATCAAATCCCTAATTCTCGAATGCTATTTATCTCGAGGAGGATCCTATATCTATGATTCCATAATTGCCAGGGGAAGTTTACATCTGCGGGATGTCACAAGAGATGGAGGTGCCGGAGGACCCGGAGGCGGTCGCCGGCGATCCATCAGCGATAGCTATGCTGCACAGGATCGCTGGGAGGGTGTCGAGCCATTTGAAGCAGGGAGAGGCAGAGGTGGCGGCGGAGCAGGCCTGTTTCCTCCCTTGCAGCGACGACGGGCTGCCGGTGATCGGGGAGATGCCTGGAATTGCCAACTGCTATGTCGCAACTGGGCATAGCTGCTGGGGAATCCTTAACGGGCCGGCGACCGGAGCTTCACTTGCGGAGTTCATTCTGGAGGGAAAGCCGAGGACTGTCGACCTCTCGCCTTTCAGCCCCGCCAGGTTTCTCCGTCGGCGTGGCAGGGTGTAGGATGAGGTGAATTGGTGTGCTTGTTGCGTATGTTTCTGATGCAATTTGTCGAAGTGCCTGAGCTTGTCAGCTCGCTAGTACAGGAATTTTCCGTGATAAAAGACTCTGAATAATGAGCGGATAATTTGGATGAGTAAAGTTTTGAGTAAAACAGAATAATTGAAGAATGGTTCCATGATTCTTAGTTTCATGTAATTTTTTTCTTCACTCTTTCTTCGAGTCTTCTTTAAATTTCCTTGATTTTAAGGTACGGATGTTTTTTTTTCTTATTAACGTAGTAAGCTAACCAACAAATTCAATATGTTACCAACTGTTAGTCCTTTATTAATTTTATTTTTAAAATATATTTAATTGTGTAATTCATGTCAAATAATTTAAAAGTATATCTAATATTCCGTGATGGATCAGACGTTTTATAATATGCCTAATATCTGATCTCATCTTACAGTTATTTGGTTCGAAGAAGATAAATTTTATGAGACTAAATCCGATTGAAAATATGGATTTAAATTGATTTATTTGAATTATTTGAGATTTGAATTTTTTTTAATATTTGGTCTTATTTGTAATTGCAAAACTTTAATTTGTAATTATAATGAACTTGAGGGTATTTTTGCAAAAAGGCCAAATCAAATTATGTGACTCCAGAGTAGAGCTCCTATTTTCTTTTAGTTTTCAAGCCGAAGGTTTTTTTTTATTTTAAAATTTTTTCTCCTCTTTAATTTTTCCCTATTAAAGAGTAGTAAAAATTTAAGGTGGATCAACTAAGAATTGCATATCAAAATTTAGAGTTTTGTTTCAGTCCTTGAGGTATGTTAATTTGTTCAATTCAGTCTCAAACTCGTTTTTTTCATGGGTCTTGTATCAAAAGATAAAATCAGAGCCCACAATTGGTATCAGACTTTACTTTTGATGGTTGGTCCGCCAAAAATTGAATATATAATTTATTTTATGTTGATTTTCTCAAAACCTAATTTAGAAAAATCGAGTTTTTATCTCAGATTTTGATTGAAAATGGTATTGAATAATCTATTGGTATACACAATTTTATTAGTGGAGAAAAATTTGAGATTGATTTTCAAAATTTTGATTTATGGTGAGTTTTCATAAATCTATTAATTTTTTTTTGAAATTTTTGTAAATTAAAATTTTAGAAAGGCTTTTATGCAAAATTATAATTCATTTCGATTGGTAATTGAATTGTGATTTTGAATTTAATCTTGGTTTGGTGTTGTGATTATATTAATCAAAATTAATTAATCTTGATTAGTTAAGCTAATGATTATTTGAGTTAATGAAAATAATTTTTCATAATTATTTACTAGTAGTTATATTTATGAGTTAAAATAATCAAATATTTCTCCAAAAAATTTTGAGGTTATTTTAATTTATAAATATTATTACTCTGTATTTATTTCTAACTCTAGTCAATTTGGCCCAAAGGTTGAGTTGGTGTAGAGAAGAAATAAATATAGAATATTTTTGAAAATTTATTTGTGACAATGAAAGAAAGGCAAAGTGGATTTTTATTGTTTATTGTGATTATTATGGATTTTATTGGCTGGATCTCATAATTTGTATTATTCTCTCAAAGGAGATAGTACGACATCATAATTTAATCCTAATTCTGATTTTCCTTGTGATTTGTGGGATATTGTGGTTTGTGTTAGTCTCCCAAAAGATCTAATATAATATCATAATGATAATCCCTATTTGAATCAATGAAATCATAAATTATTTATTATTGAAATGCATTTATTGTATATTTGAGTTATCCGTTACAAAATTTACAATATAAAATCTAGTAGTCAGCTCTTCAAAGTCGAGATATTGAATGGATCAAATTACTTAACTTGGAGAAGTGAACTAGAGACTCATTTGGCATTTCAAGATTTTAACATTGCTATTGATACTACTGAACCGTCTATCGGGTCTAGCCAGTTTGAAAAATGACATAGAGTAGATAAATTAGCAAAATCGGTAATCAGAAGAATAGTTTCTGAAATAATTCATGTCAGTTTGTCATATATTTATTCTACTAAAGAATTGCTTCGGAGTATTTATGACAGATTTATTCGAGCCTCTAAAGCCAAGAAATTATCTTTGACTGGCAAGCTCTATAACACAAAATTGGCTGAGCATGGGGATGTTCGAGAGCATATTTTGATAATATTTTCCAAAGGACATGAGTTGGAATGTCTGATTTGTTTTGAGTCAAATTATATTAATATTTCCCTTGATGCATGGATTGTGGACTCGTGATCATCGATCCATATATCAACTATTATGTAGGGATTCTTGGACCTAAGAAAATCATATGATCAGGATAAGTATGTCTTCATAGGGAATAATGAGCGAGCTGAGGTTGCCAATGTTGGGACATACACTCTGGTTCTCCATGATGGTCATACTATTTTATTGTCAAATATAGTTTTTGCACTAGCTATCAGACATGACTTACTGTCAGTCTTTAGACTTACAGAAGCTGGTTATTATTTTATTTTTGGCAAAGACTGTATATCTCTGATGTATGATAGTGTTGTTGTTACTATTGGTACTATATCTGATGGTTTATATAAATTGTATGTAAAACTGAAAGTTAACTCTACAGTACAGTGATATATTATTGATTCCAGACATATATTTCTTTGTGATCCAAATGTATAGATGGATAAGAATTCTTCTTGTATATGACATTGCTATTTAGGCTATATTGGTAAAAACAGATTGGAGAGACTCTGCCATGATGAAATTTTACAGAATATAAATTTTAATAATTTTGGTGTCTGTATGAATTGTATTAAAGAAAAGATGACAAGAGTATTATTTCCAAAGGCATTAAGGTCTAATAATTTATTAGATTTAATTCATACAGATGTTTGTGATCCGAATGGGGTAGCCACAAAGAATGGCCAGAGGTATTTTGTAACATTCATTGATGACTCTTCATGATATGAATATGTGTATCTGCTGCACAAAAAGTCGAATATTTTTGAAATATTTAAAGTGTATAAAGGTGAAGTTGATAATCAACTAAAAAGAAAGATTAAAACTATCATGTCAGATAGAGGAGGTGAATACATTTCAGATATTTTTTGAAACTTCTTACAGGAGCATGGAATCATTACAAATACAATTATTCTAGAAAATGCAGAGTAAAATGGAGTAGCAGAAAGAAGGAACAAGACTTTGATGGACATGGTATGTTGTATGTTGATTTTTAGTGAATTACCATACTCTTTATGGGGTAAAGCACTAAAAATGGCTACATATATTTTAAATATAGTACTATCCAAATCTGTTCCTAAAACTCCTTTTGAGTTATGGCTTGACAGAAAACCTAATCTGAATCATCTTAGAATCTGGGGCTGTGATGCAGAAGCTAAAATTGCTGAACCTAGTATGCCAAAAATTATAGCATGGAGTTTAAGCTGTAAGTTTATTGATTTTTCGGAAAGATCTAAAGGCTACAGATTATATAATCTTATTCAAGATTCCATATTTGAAAGTAGAGATATCAAATTTATTGAACATGACATATTTGTCATAAAAAGTAAGAGGAAAAGATTTAAAGTTGAGGATGAGTCAGATAAGCTAAATAAGATGAAGCACCAATCGCTATGCTAGACCAGTCAAATGAAAGACCTAGAAGATTTGTAAATTAGTTATATCATATGACTACATTACATATTTAAAGAAAACTGGAGATATGCATTTTCATAGTTCAAATAATTTGGATGAGATAAATGTATCATTGATCATAGAAAATGATGATCCATTGAATTTTTCAAAAGCCATAAGTAGTGAGAATGCAAAATTCTAGTTGAATGTAATAATTGAAGAAATTAACTCAATACAAAAAGAATGAGGTTTGGTCTCTAATGCGAACTCCTATAAACTATAAATGGGTCTATAAGACTAAATTAAAAGTCAATGGTAAAATTGACAAGTATAAAGCAATGTTAGTTACTAAAGGATACATTCAGAGAGAAAGAATTGATTATGATGAGACATTTTCTCTAGTCTCTAGAAAAGATTCATTAAAAATCTTTATGGCATTGGTTGCACACTATGACTATGAACTCATTTAAATGGATGTTAAAATAGTATTTCTGAATGAAATTCTCAAAGAAAAAATTTATATAATTCAGCCAGAAGGGTTTGTTAGAAAAGGTGACGAAACAAAAGTCTGTAGACTACATAAATCTATTTATGATTTAAAATAAACGACTCGATAGTGGTATATTAAATTTCATGAGGCAATCACAAAATTCAACTCTCGAAAAAATATGGCTGATAATTGTGTATAATTGAAGGTCAGTGGAGGCAAAGTTCAAATATTGATGTTATATGTTGATGATATCTTGTTGGTTAGTAACGAACTGAATTTTCTCAGAGAAATTGAAAAGATGTTATTTACAATCTTTGAAATAAAGAATTTGGCAATGCTACATATGTCTTGGGCATTAAAATATACAGAGATAGAAAGCGTCGATTGCTTGGGCTTTCTCAGAAGACCTATATTATTAAAATTCTTCAGAAATATGGTATAAATAATTATAAAACCGGAGAATCACCTATAGTTAAAAGTGATAAGCTTAATTTTTAACAATGTCCTCAGAATGAAATTGAAAGATGGGAGATGTAAAAAATTTCCTATGCTTTAGCCGTTTGCAATTTGATGTACTTAATGATCTATATCCATTCAGATATTATTTTTGTTGTGAAACTTCTTGACAGATATTATAGTAATCCAGGAATAACTCATTGGAGAGCTGTTAAGAAGGTTTTTTGTTATTTGAAGAAAACCCAAAATTATGTACTCTTATTTGATTGTTATAAACCATTAAATGTTCTTAGATGTAAAGACTTTGATTGAAAAGGATGTGAGGACAGTTTGAAGCCTACATCTGGATATATGTTTACTCTAGTAGAAGAAGTTATTTCATAGCGTAGTATGGAACAGACTACTACTGCTTTGTCAACTATGGAGGAAGAGTACATAGCTTGTTGTGATGCTAATAAACATGCTATGTGGTTGAAATATTTCCTTTCTGACTTTCAAGTGGTTGATTATATTGACTGGCCAATACAGATAGTCTGTGATAATGATGCAGTTATATCTCTTACTAAGGATGCTAGATATCATTCCGAAGCAAAACATATTGAGCTATAATTTTATTATGTCTGTGAAATAATTATGAAAAAGGATATTATTATTTAATGGATCTCCTTTATAGATAATTTGGCTGACCCAATAACTAAAGGTCTTATGGTGAAAATATTTAAAGAGCATGTCAATCATATGGGAATAGTTTGTAAAGATGATATTATATTTTGATCATTACGTGCATTTTTATCTGTTTATAATTTATTTATTAGTAAAATATTACTTTTCCCATTTGAAATGATTCCATTGATGTGTTTTATTTTTAATCTTTTATTTTGGAAGATAAAATCCTTGGAAATACCGTACATCATAGGTAGGTTGGTGATAACCACCTACATGAGGACCTAGTGATCATGTGTAAATGATTCCTGAAATACTAGAGGTGAAGGTATGACTGGGCATTATATCTATTTTATACATCTCACTTAGATGAAGTGCATTAGCATTTATGGAATGTCCTCAGTAAGTAGATCGTTAGTGGAAAAGACATAAGAATTCTCACTACCGTTATATTTTATTATATACCTTATTCCACGAGTACATGGTCCATACTTATGTTTGATGTTACTTAGCTCAACTCATGTAGTACTTTATTTACTTTAACATGAAAATGGTCGGTATATCATTAATATACATTCATCCATGGTTGGACATGTATAGGGACTATTGAGGAAGAGTAGAATGGTCCATTGTCTCTGAATTGCACAGTTGAGATTCTATGTAAAATTTGATTTCTCAAAAATTATTTTCAATATACATCTACTATGTATATAAATAAATAGATGTATAGACCAAGTAGGGAATTGTTAGTCCTGTGGCCTTATAGACTATTTATTGATTTATTTTTTAAAATAAATTTGATTGTGCAATTCGGGTCAGATAGTTTGAAAATATAGTAAGTGATTTAAGTTTGACTGTCTAATTAATATTTGTATAACAATGGATGACAGTATAGATAGAGCCAAATTTTATGTGTGTGTTCATTTGGGTGTTCCGTGATGGGTTGAAATATTTTACAGTATACCCAGCATCTAGTCTCATCTTGTGGTTGCCTCATTAGAGGAGGATAAATTTTATGAGACTAAATCTGATTGAAAATATGAATTTAAATTGATTTATTTGAATTATTTGAGATTTGGACCTTTTTGTAAATATTTGACCTTATTTGTAATTATAAAATTTTTATTTATAATTATAATGAACTTGGGGGGCCTTTTTGTAAAAAGGCCAAATCAAAGTGATGCAGCAGGAGAGAGCACGAGAGATAGAAAGAAGATCACCGTCTTCTCTTGATGTAACGGGAGAGGACATAAGAGAAAGGAAGAAGATCATCGTCTTTTCACCATGATATATCCTTGAATCCACAAAGAACATAGAAAGGAAACAAACCCAAAATAAGATAATATTATTGATAGAAAAATTTTTCTTTTATTACAACATTGGGCTGGATATATAGCCCTCTAACAAACTTAGAGCTCTACTTGGTGTTGACTAAAAATAGGACTTAAAGTTTACTAAGAATTCTACTTAACATATCTTAAATAAATATATATAAATCCTATTCCTTATTGGGATATGACTGTTATTGACTTGGACTGATAAATAAATCCTAATTTTGACCAATATAAAGTCCAAAATATTCAAAATAGTAAATAAGAGACTTATAGGAATTGATCTCAGTTTTTTAATTGATAGTTATTTGCTGGATTTGGATCAATATCTTAGGAGATATGATCTTCAGACTGTAACTGTATGAATCTTGACGAATCCTAATTGGAGTTAGAATTTAACTTGGAATGGATATCTAATTTTACTGTAAAAAGGATGTAGTTGTCCTACATCAGACCCCTCCACTTGTAAAAAGTCTTGTCCTCAAGCCGAAACTTGAACTCTTTGTTGTTGCAGTTATGTTCTCCTCAAAACTTTTCAACATAAAACTTGATGATGTAAACCAATAAAATTTCTTCGAGTAACAACTTCAGTACTTTGATCTCCTATTTTTCTTTGACACAACCACTTGAACTTTTGCAGGGTTCCCTTCAACCTTATTTGAGATAATTTTTTTGTATACACTAACTTATGATTTGTTGTCATGCAATGAAAGTATTCTTCACAAGTTTGCTGACAATTACGATAATTATCTGAATATGCCATTGCAAATTTTGAATCTTACATAGTGATAACTCCTGTAGGAATTTTCTCTAGTTGTTCAAGAGAGTTGGCTTTTGATGACTTCAAAGAATAATCTTGAGTAGCATAGTCAGTATTTTCACAAGTAGAAAATTCTTTTTTGCAGCCTTCAAGATTGTCAACTAATTCATATGAATTCTCATAGATGGTCTCTTGAAAATTTTCTGTAACATCCAAAGCCAATTTTGTATGATTTATAATTCATCAAAGAAAGAATCTTTGGGGCCCTCAATAAATTCTTCATTAGTTGTTTGTCTTTCACACGATCCACAACCTCTTCTTCAACTTGATAATTCATTACTAGAGGAAAGTTATTAAAATATGAAATTAATACCTCATGGTTATCTCCATTGATTTCAATTCTAGACGCCCTTGAATAAGAGATCTGTCTTACTCGATTTTGATCCCCTTTTAAAAATTTTATGTTGAATAGTTTAAGCATCTTCGGCCATAGACGGATTTTTGATTTGCCTTCACGTGTTCTTTGGATTTGAATTTGCTCCCACCAAGATGAAGTATAACCATCAAGCTTGTATTCAACAATTTTCACCTTCTTCTTTTTAGAAATCTCCATAAGCTTAAAAAATTTCTCAACTTTATCGATCCAAATAAACAAATTCTCATAACCATGAAAGTATGAAATATTCACCTCACTAAGGCTTTGGTTTTCCTAAATAGCTCCATATGTTGATCTCCAAGACATGGGACTGCGAGTCTTTTCGAAGATCAATTGATGAACTTAGTTCTTGGTTTCAATTTATTTCAAAGCTTCATACTTCCTAGTGATAGAAGCAAGAAAACTTTGTTTGATCAAATATCAAATTTGATAATCTCCTAGTTCACCGCCTATGGAGTTATCACCACCAACTATAATCAATGAAGTTGAGCTCAGGAACAGTGTTGCTTTAGTACCACTTGATGCAGTGGGAGGTGGCACGAGGGGTAGGAAAGATCACCATCTTCTCATAATGATAGATTCCCTTGATGTAGCGAAAGAGAACACGAGGGACAGGAAGAAGATCACCGTCTTTTTCTTAATGCAATGAGGGAGGGCATGAAAGATAGAGAGAAGATCACCATTTTCTCACAATGATAGATCCTTTTGATGTAGTAGGAGAGGACACGAGGGATAGAAAGAAGATCATCGTCTTCTCACCACGATAGATCCGATTGATGTAGCTAGAGAGGACATGAGGGATAGGAAGATGATCACCATCTTCTCACCACAATAGATCCTTGAATCCACAAGGAAGATAGAAGGGAACAAACCCAAAATAAGAGAATATTATTGATAGAAAAGCTTTTTTTTTGTTACAACCTTGGGCTGTATATATAGCCTTCTAATAAACTTAAAGTTCTACTTGGTATAGACTAAAATAGGACTCCACTAAGAATTCTACTTAACATATCTTAAATAAAGATATATAAATCCTACTCCTTATTAGGCTAGGACTATTATTGACTTGAATTGATAAATAAATCATAATTTTGACCAATACAAAGTCCGAATTATCCAAAATAGTAAGAGACTTGTAGAAATCGATTTCAACTTTCCAACGAATAGTTATTTACTAGATTTGCATCAATATCTTAGGAGATATGACCTTCAGACTGTAGCTATACAAATCTTGACGGATCCTAATTGGAGTTAGAATTCAACTTAAAGTGGATATCTAATTTTATTATAAAAAGAATGTAGTTGTCCTACATCAGACCCCTCTGCTTGTAAAAGACATGTCCTCAAGTCAAAGATTGGAGTCTCTGTTATTGCAGTTGTGCTCCTCTTGAACTCTTTCCAACATAAAACTTGATGATGTAAATTAATAAGATTTATTCGAGTAATGACTTCAGTACTTTGATCTCCTATTTTTCTTTGGCACAACCACTTGAACTTTTGTAGGGTTCTCTTCGACCTTATTTGAAATAAATTTTTTGTATACACCAACTTATGATTTGTTCTCATGGAATGAAAGTATTCTTCACAAGTTTGCGAACAATTACTATAATAATATGAATATATCATTACAAATTTTGAATCTTGCATAATGATAACTCCTGTACAAATTTTCTCCAGTTGTTTAAGAGAGTTGGCTTTTGATGAATTCAAAGAATAATCTTGAGTAGCACAGTCAATATTTTCACAAATAGAAAACTCTTCCTTACAGCTTTCAAAATTATCAACTGATTCATATGACTTCTCATCGATAGTCTCTTGAAAATTTTTTGTAACATCCAAAGCCACTTTTGTATGATTTCTGACTCATCAAAGAAAGAATCTTTGGGGACCTCAATAAAATCCTCATTAGTTTGTTTGTCTTCCATGTGATCCACAACCTTTTCTTCGATTTGATAATTTAATACCGGAGGAAAGTTACTAAGATGTGAAATTAATACCTCATGGTTGTTTTCATTGATTTCAATTCCAGAAGCTCTTGGATCAGAGATCTGTCTTCCTTGATTTTGATCCCCTTTTGAGAACTTTATGTTGAATAGCTTAAGCATCTTCGGCCATGAGTAGATTTTTGGTTTGCCTTCACATGTTCTTTGGAGTTGAATTTGCTGCCACCAAAATGAAGTATAATCATCAAGCTTATATTCAACAATTTTTACCTTATTCTCTTCAGGAATCTCCATAAGCTTAAAGAATTTCTCAACTTTATTGATTCAAATAAACAAATTCTCATAACCATGAAAATATGAAATATTCACCTGACCAAGATTTTGGTTTTCCTGGGTAGTTTCGTATATTTATCTCCAAGACATCGAACCGTGAGCCTCTTCAATGATCAATTGATGAACTTGATTCTTAGTTTCAACCTGTTTCAAAGTTTCATACTTCCTAGTGATAGAAGCAAGAAAACTTTGTTTGATCAAATCTTGAATTTGATAATCCTCTAGATCACTATCCATAGAGTTATCGCCACCAACTATAATCAATGGAGTTGAGCTCAGGAACAACGTCACTCTGATACCACTTGATGCAACAAGAGAAGGCACAAGAGATAGGAAGAAGATCACCGTCTTCTCTTGATGCAGCGGGAGAGGACATAAGAGATAGGAAGAAGATCACCATCTTTTCACTATGATATATCATTGAATCCACAAAGAAGATAGAAAGGAAATAAACCCAATACAAGATAGTATTATTGATATGAAAGATTTCCTTTTGTTACAATATTGGGCTGTATATATAGCCCTCTAACAAACTTAGAGCTCTACTTGGTGTTGACTAAAAATAGGACTTAAAGTCCACTAAGAATTCTACTTAACATATCTTAAATAAAGATATATAAATTCTATTCCTTATTGGGATAATACTGTTATTGACTTGAACTGATAAATAAATCCTAATTTTGACTAATATAAAGTCCGAATTATCTAAAATAGTAAATAAGAAACTTGTAGGAATCAATCTCAGTTTTTCAACGGATAATTATTTGCTAAATTTGGATCAATATCTTAGGAGATATGGCCTTCAGACTGTAACTGTACGAATCTTGACGAATCCTAATTGGAGTTAGAATTCAACTTGGAATGGATCTCTAATTTTACTGTAAAAAAGATGTAGTTGTTCTACATCACAAAATCAGTTAATTGAGAATTCACGAAACAGAGAGTAAAACTCTTTGTTTTCTTTTCATTCTTAGGCCTGTTCGGAGGGTTTTTTTTTATTTTAAAATTTTTCCTACTTTTCAACTCTTTCCCAACAAAAAGTGGTAAATACTCAATGTAGATCAACTCGAAATTGCATATAAAGATTTCAGAGTTTCGTTTCAGTCCGTGAGGTATGTAAATTTGTTCAATTTAGTTTTAAACTCATTTTTCTCGCAAGTCTTGCATCAAAAGGTAAAATTAGAGCTCACAATGAGTATTGTCATATAAATGGCTCAAAAATCAAATCCAACTCAAACTAGTGGTGTTAAAATGGGCTGTGTTAGACAATCTGAAATTTACAATATTTAGATTGTATTTAGTATCACCTATATATATAATTGTGTTTAGTGTCCTTCTCGCAGTCCGTAAGTCAATCACGGCCTACAATATAATTAGATTAGATGCGACACAACTCAATTTATTAATTTTTTAAAAAAAATTTGAAAACTTTCTGAATCGAACTCCCTCTTTTCTTTCTTTAACTGGTTTCAAAATAAAAAGGCAATTTGCAAAAAGCTGTTGTAGCTTTTTTATTCTTAAAAATAATATTACATTAAAAATATACAAATTAAAAATTTTAATAATTAAATTATTTTTTATTTAAATATTTTCTGATTTTTATGAACATTATTTTTTAAAAATTTTCAGATTTTTAAGGTATTCACAAAATTTTTTATTTTTTAAAAAAATTTTCGTCACCAAGATTTGAACCCAAGTTTTTGAAAGAAAATCAAGATTTTTAATCAACTAAGTTATAATTAATTAATAATTATCTTTACACTTTATATAGATTTATTTTTATTTTAAATATTTAAAAAAATGAGGCCAAATACTACACGACTCACAAGATAATGTCTGACATCCAATTTTTATTACCGGCTGTGTTAAACACAATCTATTACTATTGACGGTCCAGTCAAAATGGACTATCTCAAATCAGCATCGCGTGTTTGACATATCTAGTTTAGACAGTAGCCACCCCACGACAAATCTAGGTCATTGGACCGGATCCATGGTTTTGGCCGCGGCTATCTAGGCTGTGGCCACTAGTACATTTCCCATTAGACTTGAACCGTTTGGCACCATTCATGATTTGACCATGGTGAATTGGTCGCTTGGACCATTGAACGGCGAAAATAAAAATTCAGATTTTTAAATTGAATTTGTTATATACAATTCTTTTAAAAATCATTAAATTATGTATAATTTTTTGTCTTTTTAAACTATATTTATTCCACTTATGTCATTTTTAGAGTGGTTTCAATTGTAATTAAGAAAGTTATTTTTTGCAAGGAATAATATTTTCAAATTGTTATAATCAAATAATCAAAATTTCTTTATATAGCCGTTGAGAATTTAATTATAAATATAGTAATTTCTGGGAGTTTAGAATAAAATTCGGTTAAAATTTTTTTAGTAGTAAAATAACTTTAAATTTGATACATCTAATTAAAAATGGAAAAAAGTTAAAAAACAATAATACCACAAAAAGGTTAAAATTTCAAGTAATAAGGTATGCTCATATTATTTTATCAACAAATTTTTATTTTTCAAATATGAAATATCTAAGCAAAAACTAGAAATTTTCAGAACCAATAGCACTGTAAAAATGCTAAAGCTTCAAGCAAGAGATAAAGAAGGTGATTATAATGAGGTTGGTTTAGAAGAGTATGTTGAAGCAATTGGTGCTGATGATTCGATGTTTCAGCTTTTTGCAGTGCTATTATTTTTTAAAAATATTTAATTTTGCCTAGATGCCTTAAATTCAAAGCTCCAAATTTCAAAAAATAGAAATTTGTTGATGAAATAATGTGAATTTATCTTATTGCTTGAAACTTCAACTTTTGTGGTGGTGTTACTTTTGAAATTTTTTTATTTTTTGATTAGATATATAAAATTTGAAGTTGTCAAGTTACTGAAAAAAGACTCAACCATATTTTATTCTAAATATCCTAAAATTACTATATTTATAGCCAAAATTCTCAAAATTTATACAAAGACATTTTGGTCATTTGATTATAACAGTTGGAGAATATATCATGCCTATTTTCTACAAAAAGTAGCTCTCTTAGCTTAAAAACTTAAAATCTTTCTCAAAATTAAAGGAGAAATTATATGTAATTTAAAAAAATAAAAAATTATACATAATTTAGTTATTTTTTGAGAAATTATACATAAAAAATTCTTTTTAAATTTCTGCTGACCATAAAAGTTCCCTGTTTGTTTGGGAACGATTTGAGAATTCGAATGAAATTTTGTCCATTTATTTATTCATTTAGGTGATTTGGAAATTTGGAGGTATTCATGTGCACTGTACATGACCTGGATAATACAAAGCATAATATAAATATAATATATATAAATAATGTGAGAATAAAATTTTATAGATAGGATTTTAATTTTGTGTCCTATCCACTCATAAATCGATCAATTTATCTCAAAATAAATCATGATAATTTTAAATTTAGAATTTTTGAATATTAAAGGTGCAATTTGAAGTGTCGGACTTTATAGGTGCGGCCTGAAATGTTGGATCTTGCATGATCATCAGCAAGAATCGACACTTAACAGTACCTTCAGGAACTCAAAAAAGTCATTGAATTCTATATTTAATTACTTTGCAAGTTTAAAATCATGCACAATAGTCATTAATCAAAGCAAGAAGAAGATCAAAACGTTTTTGCTACTTGATGTGAATAACAAATAGGTTTAAAGTCATTTGGAATTTTGTTGCATAAAAAATATATGTAAGCTATTGCATGTGGTTCTTGTGAACTCATGAGATTAAATATTTTTCTGTTTATCGTATATTGTAAATCAAATACTTTGAAGATTAATAAAATAAAGAGTCAAGTCTTATCGATAAAATTTTATACTAACATTATATAAATATTAGTAAAATATTATGTGTGTTGCACGTGACTAAGTATTTAATTTTTAATTTTAAAATATACGTAATGAAAATATTGCTATAGACAAGTTGGGCAAAATTTGAAATAGACTTAACCAAAAATCAAAATGTTCAATGGTCGTCTTTGGATTTTTCTAATTTGTATATACTACAAATTTATAAGATATATTTTACAGTCCAAAATATATTTTTTGATTTACAATACTACACCATTTATGGATAATTTTGACATTTAAGGAATGACAGTCACTGCAACACTAGGAATAATCAGTATTAGTAAAATGAAAGCCAAGATTGTCATTCAATCAATAAATGCTGAAAATTCTTAGCGTTTAAAAAATACCAAAAATTTCTAGAATTCTTTTGAAATTTCTATTGTCGGTAAGGTTCGATCGCCCGAACAGATAAGCTCAGTCACTTGAACTTTGAAAATAAAAAATAGCTTTTTATTTCTATTATGTTCGGTTGTCTAAACTTAAAAAACAAAAACAACTCTTTGTTTCTATTATGTTTCAATGCCTGAATAGGTCAATTCAGTCATTTGAACTCTATAGACAAAAGCTAGTTTGTAGGTCCTATTAATTTTAGACATCTGAATAGATCAATCTGGTCATCTGAGCTCTAGAAACAAAAAATACCTCTCAATTTTTGCTATATTCGGAATGCCCAAACAAGTCAATTAGAGTGCCCAAATGGGTGAAGTAGAAAATATTTTCTAGCATTTATGTAAAAAATATCGAGCTTTTTCGCTATTTTTAACTTAAAAATATTGAGAAAGCCCCATTCTAGAAACCAAACCTAATAGATCCTTCTTCCCCAATTTTCAACATAAGGGTTTCATGGGGCGAACACCGGTAGTATATAAGGTAGTCATGGAAACATATGAGTAGGATATGGGATGGGTAAGGGTCAACACAAACAAATACGAGGATAACACTGGTTGAATATAGGGTGTACACCTTTTATTTGTTTGATTTTATATTGATTTGTATGTATTTTTCTTTCTTTTTAAGTTGTCATGATTCAACCATAGAGACATTGAGACTATCGTAGATGTTATTGAAAATGTGGATATAAAGGCATCTGTGTTGGAGACCCAATTCTTATCCAATAGAGATTTTCATTTAGACTCTAGTGGGGATAGCATAGTCTCCTTCCCTTCTAGAGTGGAGGATCAATAGATGCACCACAACACCTACCTAGATCTTCAGGAGTACCTCTGAAGGTTTGTGCGGTAGAACCTGTTACAATGAAACCCAAGTAGGCTATGATGTAGGCTCAAATTGCTCCTCTTCAAGATATGATAGCCTAGCTCCAAGGTACCTTTCAATCTTTATAAGCTCAATTCTAGAGTGTCATGCATTGGTATATATCTTTTGTGTTTGCACCACTTTTCCATTTTCACATATATTATTAATTTGTATAACTACACCAAATTATGAAATTAATTAAGTCTTAGAGAATGTAAACCAATATGGAGTTAAGGAATTTGATACATCGGTGAGTTTCAAAGGTACTTCTTTCTGCTTCTTCAACATCTCAAATATTTTATGAATATTATTTTATCTCGTGGTTTATCAATATTATTTACATATATTTTTGTTTTATTTTGCAAGAAAATTAGAACCATGCGAGAGTTTGAGAATATGTGTGAAGGTAACAATCAAGGATAGGTGGACCTTCAAAAAGTCGCAAATAAGAGTGATGCATGTTTTAGGAATATTGTAATCTTATTCTATTTTTCTAACTTTCATTTGTAATGTGAACTTTTTTTATACACTATATTGGTTAAAAAATTATTGAATGATATGTTATATTGTATTATAAATTTTATAAAAAGTCTTCTGTATTTGTAAATATAAGGTATATATATATATATATATATGATTAAACAAAAAGTTAAGAAAATAATTGAAGTATGGATTAATTGAGCATAATCATTGGAGCTATTTGCACTTGATCTCCATCAATAAATTAACTACAACAGACCAAAAGCAAATCACCAAGGTGGCACTTAATTTCAGAAATAATGGCATCCATTCTAAATATTATTTAATTCATTTGTGAAGGTTATTATTTGTGAAAAATAATGGGACATATTTTCAGTGAGACTTATAAATGTTAGTTAAGAAAATAATGAGACACATATTTAGTGAATCTTGTGTGATGTTGAAGCTATTAATCTCAAAGGTGTGCTCAAATGATACTCAACCCTACACTTTCAAACTCCTCTAATTGTTATTTGAAAATATTAATAAGATGTATTTACAATGACGCTTTCAATGCTAATAAAATTATTATTTAAGACATGGCATTATTCTCCTCTAAAAATTTCTTACTTTATTGATATTTACCACTGTCAATAAATACATAATTATTAAAAATCCAAAGTGACTATATCAAGATCAAAAATGGGAACAGATCTTGTTACCCAAGACATGTGAACTTAAATTTTTGAAATTATTTATATTATGCCAAGTTTATAGAAAAATATGTCTGATATTAACAATTCATTTTCAGAAAGCATACGAAATATTAATATTAAAATTCATAAAATACTTTTCCAACCACTTCATGTATTTCCTAGACAGATAATCCATAGCTTTCTGATGGACAAAGAATACCACTAATATATTTATTGTGCTAGCTCTCAAACTTCTGAACAAATTCATTGGTTATGTGCTTATTAAAGATCTTGTAAAAGAATGGAGGAAATGCATCTCCAATTATAATATCAATTCAAATATTGCACACAATTTGTATTTTGATATCAACAAGAATGAAGAGAGGAAAAGTTTATAAATAATTTATCATTCGATAATACCGTTTCCTATGTATTAAGATTAAAAGTCAACTAATCTACTCTTCAATCATCAAAGCCTGAAGAGAGAAAAAAAATGAGTAAACTATTCTTCAAAAATAATTGAAAAATAAAAAGATTAATTCAACTAAAATACTTGATAAAAATTATAATACAACTAAAATAGAGAAAAAAATGTGAAAAAAAAGTTAACCATAAACCATGTTGGCTACTGTCACACCCGTTGTGAGTAGTAGATGTCATCACAACGAGATCATGTAATGGATCTCATGATCTCGAAGGCAATGGAGTGCCTTCAACATATGTGTGCACAGGCAACACACATATGAGAAAACAACCAACTGTGGTGGTCGGTGCCACTACGAGGAGTATCATGCGAGGGAGCGCGTGATCATGCGTGGCGACGGACTGCCTCCAACATATGTGTACACGGACAGCACACATAGCAACAAGTGACGGAGTCACAATATGTTCGGATGTAGACCCAAACAGCCCAAATTGTCCTGTAGAGTGAGCAGCGAGACAGGTTGGCTAAAGTGAGCCATAGGAGCGTGTGAACAGCCTGGACACTTGGCGCTGCAGGCTGAAAACACATGGCTACAAGCTGGACAATCAGAGCTGCAACTGTCAAGAGACATGTGACCAGCAAAGAGGCAATTGAGGGCTCATGGGACAGGTGGTGTAGTTGGAAGGAGTCAACAAACTGCCAGGGAAATATTGTGGAGCATGTTCTCCATGATCCCAACAATTGGACTGCAGGGAGAACATTGTGGAGCATGTTCTCCATGATCTGCTGGAGTGGTTTACAGCCAAATATGTGTACTATAAATAGACTAGGGGGTCTATTAAGCTGAGACACACACAGAGACTTGTAGTGCCACTCCGCATTAGAGTTGTATTCCTTTTATGTGAGCAATAAAAGGTTAGTAAGGTTATCGTACTTCTCTTCTCCTCTATACTCTTGTGAGCTTGTGTGAGTTTGGCAGGCTGAGGTGGGCGAACCTTGGTGCCATCATGGGCAAAATTTCAAGGTAGAAGTTTGGCCGTGTGAAAAGTGGTATTAGAGCCTGGTTTGGTGGAAATCCGGTTCAGCTGAAGCCAAGATCAACAAAAGCCATGGTGACCCAAGTGGAGCTTCGGGGTCGATTGATTTGCATCGAGGAGATGCTGGAAAATCCTCCAACCGAAGATGCGGGCAGCTTATGGGTGCAGTTGGCTTGGCAAGAGAGGCAAATTGCTGCTCTCAAGGAGGCCCTTGCAAGTGAGGTGAAAAGTGTGGAGGAAAGGTACGCTGCGATCATGGACTCCATAAGATCAAGTCTGAAGTCCTTGGAACAGGACTTGATGCTGGTAAAGAGAGTAGTGGCAAACTCGACTATGAAAGGCGGAGCTCCTTCGAAGGTAAGAGTCCCGAAACTCCATTCCTTTAATGGTTGTAGGAATGCAAAGGAGTTGGAGAACTTCTTGTGGGATATGGAACAATACTTCAAGGCTACTCACATTTTGGAACGAGAGAAAGTCACCATCACCAGCATATACTTAAGTGGAGATGCCAAGTTATGGTGGTGTACCTGAGCATCAGAGAATGCTCGAGTTGGGAGAGCTCAGCTGGAGGATTGGAAAATCCTCAAGAAGGAACTAAAGGAGTAGTTCCTTCTGTGCAACACAGGGTGGGTTGCACGAGAATCCCTGAAGAAGCTGTGGCATTCAGGGACCATAAGGGAGTATGTGTGGGAATTCAGCTCCCTCATGCTCGACATCATCAACATGTTCGAGGAGGATAAGTTGTTCAACTTTCTTTCTGGCTTCAGCCGTGGGCTCAAGCTGAACTCCGACGGCAAGGAGTGAGGGATCTTCCTTTGGTCATTGCTTCTGCGGAAGGCTTGGTGGATTTCAAGTTGATGACAACCACCAAGAAGGCCATGGATGGAAGGAAGATGGGGCATGCAGATAAGGTTGGTAAGAAGCCCGAGGATAAGGACAAGAAGGTTGCGGAACCGAGCTAGTCGAATCTGCAGCCCACCAATAGAGAGCAGGGCTATTTTATATGCAATGATCCTCATCGAGCAAGGGAATGTCCAAGGAGGGAAAAGCTATCTGCTCTAACTCTCAGGGAATCTGAGGAGGAAGGACGTGGTGCAGCGGCAACACCATGCATGAATCCATTGCATCTACTCAACTCAATGATGGCAGAAGGGCAGCCACCTTGCAAAGGGTTGATGTATGCATCGGTGCTATTAAATGAGAGGCCTGTTTTGGCTATGCTGGACACAAGGGTGACTAGAAAATTCTTCTCCCATAAGTTGGTAAGTGAATTTGGTTTGTAGGTGCAACCAAGTTCATGGAAAGTGAAGGCGGTAAACTCTAGGCCAACTCCGATTCATGGAATGGCCAACGCAACCCTCAAAGTTGGAGCTTGGGAAGGAGAGATCAGTGTAATAGTCTCGGTGCTTGATGAGTTTGAGTTTATCTTGGGGATAGACTTCTTCATCCAAATTAAGGCTAGCTTGATGTCTCATTTATTAGGTATGTTGATTTCGGTGGAGGAATCACCATGCTTTGTACAGGCAGCGTATGGAGGGAAAACTGTAGCAGCAAGTATGCAGTCTCCTCAACACTTAAAAGCGGGTCTCAAGAGGGGCGAGACCACTTATGTTGCAGCACTAATTGAGATACAACCGGATTAGGTCATGGAGGTACCTGATGATATTGCAACTACCCTAGTGGATTACGCGGACGTGATGCCACCAAAACTGCCTAGCGAACTTTCCCCTCGGAGGGCAGTTGATCACAAGATTGAGCTGGAGCCAGACGCTAAACCTCCTGCTCAGGCCCCTTATCAATTGGCTAATAAAGAGCTTTTGGAGCTAAGGAAACAGCTCAACAGACTGTTGGATATGGGATTGATCCAACCATCAAAAGCCCCATATGGCGCTCCGCTGTTGTTTCAGTGGAAACAAGATGGTTCATTTCAGAGGTGCATGGACTATCGAGCGCTAAACAAGGTGTTCTCTTAGCTTAGAGAATCCAAGCTCTTCATAGAGGAAAAGAAATGCGAGTTTTATGGAAAGCGACAGAACCAAGTGGCGGATGCATTGAGCCAAAGGAAAGTGCAATGCTATGTAGTTGCGCTGTCCACAGTACAGTCAACCCTGCTGGAGAGCGTTAAAGAGCAAGCTGACACAGACCTAGTATACGTCCAACTCAGGGGAGAGGTACGTGAAGGAATAATTAAGCATTATTGGCTTGAAGATAACTTGTTGTATGCTAGAGGCAACAGGTTGTACATCCCGAAGGTGGGAGGGCTGAGGTGTGAGCTACTACGAGAGACTCACGATTCTTAATGGGCAGGACATCCTGGAGGGCAAAGGATGATGACACTCTTGTTCAGGTCATACTATTGGCCAAAAATGGGGGAAGACGTCGAGATGTACATCAAGATTTGTCTTGTGTGCCAGCTTGACAAGACATAGAAGAAGAAGTAGGCAGGGCTGCTGCAACCCTTGCCTATTCTGGAGAAGCCATGACAATCCATTTCCATGGACTTTATTTATCTTAGGCTTTCCCAAAGTGGATGGGATGAGCTCAGTGCTGGTCGTCATTGACCGACTCTCGAAGTATGCAGTATTCATACCAACACCACATGCATGTCCAGCAGAGGTAGCAGCTGGGCTATTCTACAAGCATGTGGTGAAGCACTTCGGTGTCCTGAAAGACATCATGAGTGATCGAGATACTCGATTCACGGGTAGGTTTTGGATAGCACTCTTCAACTTGATGGGTTCAGAGTTGAAGTTCTCTATGGCTAATCACCCGCAAACGGATGACCAAACGGAGCACATCAATGCCTTGGTGGAGGAATACTTAAGGTATTATGTGATGGCCAGCCAGCAGAATTGGTTGGAGCTATTGGACACAGCCCAATTTGTTATAGGTCGTCGACTATAGGAATGAGTCCTGCAGAGCTTGTCATGGGATAACAACCTCTCACTCCTCTTGAGTTGGCTCAATCAATGGACCAAGGAAAGTGCCCTGCTATCTATTGCTTCACCAAGGAGAAGGAGGAGCTGATAGAAC
Organism: Trichopus zeylanicus subsp. travancoricus; assembly: GCA_005019695.1. NCBI lineage: Eukaryota > Viridiplantae > Streptophyta > Magnoliopsida > Dioscoreales > Dioscoreaceae > Trichopus > Trichopus zeylanicus. The sequence continues at coordinate 120,363 of RXID01011058.1, forward strand.
AAGCTCGGGACAGCTTGCACAAGGCAAAAAAATGCATGAAGAGGCATGCTGATGAACGAAGGCGTTTATTAGAGTTCCAGGTTGGGGACATGGTGTTGCTAAAACTTATTCCACAGATATGAAAGAAAATCAGCAGCAAGACCATACATCATGGGTTGGTACCAAGGTATGATAACCCCTTTGAAATTATGAAGAAAGTCAGGCAGGTTGCTTATCGGTTGAAGTTACCTGACAGGCTGAAGGTACACTCAATATTCCATGTTAGCTTTCTCAAACCTTTCAACAGGGACTTGCTTGGAGATAGACAACAAGCCAAGAGAGCTCCACCAGTAGTTCAAAAGTAGTTTGACAATGAGATCGAGAAGATCCTTGCACACCGGACTATAGGGCAAAGCAAGAAGAATCGACGGACTAATTTTTTGTGATGTGGAAAGGTGGCAGCGAGGCCGATGCCACGTGGGAGTGAGACTCTACACTATGGTAGTTTAAGAGACAAATCAAGGAGTACATGGATTCTACTTCGATGAGGACATCAAACTCTCTTGGTGGGGGTGGTTTGTTACACCCGTTGTGAGTGGTAGGTGCCACCACAACGAGATCATGTAACGGACCTCATGATCTCGGAGGCAATGGAGTGCCTCCAACATATGTGTGTACGGACAGCACACATATGAGGAAACAACCAACTGTGGTGGTCGGTGCCAGTACTAGGAGTATCATGCGAGGGAGCATGTGATTATGCGAGGTGACGGACTACCTCCAACATATGTGTACGCGGGCAGCACACATAGCAGCAAGTGACGAAGTCACAATATGTTCGGATGGAGACCTGAATAGCCCAAACTGTCCTATAGAGTGAGCAGCGAGATAGGTTGGCTAAAGTGAGCCATAGGAGCGTGTGAACAGCCTGGACACTTGGCGCTGCACGCTGAAAACACATGGCTGCAGGCTGGAGAATCAGAACTTCAACTATCAAGGGACATGTGGCCAGCAAAGAGGCAATTGAGGGCTCATGGGACAGGTGGCTGCAGTTGGAGGGAGTCAACAAACTGCCAGGAGAATATTATGGAGCAGGTTCTCCATGATCCCAATAGCTAGACTGCAGGGAGAACATTGTGGAGCATGTTCTCCATGATCTCTAAGGGTGGCTCACAGCCAAATATGTGTACTATAAATAGACTAGGGGGTCTATTGAGTTGAGACACACACAGGTAAAGAGAGACTTGTAGTGTCACTCCGCTTTAGAGTTGTATTCCTTTTATGTGAGCAATAAAAGGTTAGTAAGGTTATTGTACTTCTCTTCTCCTCTATACTCTCTTGGGCTTGTGCGAGTTTGGCGGGCTAAGGTGAGCGAACCTTGGTGCCATCACGAGCAAAATTTCAGGGTAAAAGTTTGGCCATGTGACAAGTTGTAGTATCATTCCGCATTAGAGTTGTATTCCTTTTATGTGAGCAATAAAAGATTGGCAAGGTTGCTGTACTTTTCTTCTCCTCTATAATCTTGTGGACTTGTGCGAGTTAGGCAGGCTGAGGTGTGCGAATCTTGGCCCCATCAAGGGCAAAATTTCATGATAGAAGTTTGGTCGTGTGATAGCTACTGTCACACCGGCGAATTTCTACCCTGAAATTTTGACCGTGATGGCGCCAAGGTTCGCCCACCTCAGCCCGCCAAACTCGCACAAGTCCACAAGAGTATAGAGGAGAAGAGAAGTACAACAATCTTGCCAACCTTTTATTGCTCACATAAAAGGAAATACAACTCTTAACACGGAGTGACACTACAAGTCTCTTTACCTGTGTGTATCCAACTCAATAGACCCCCTAGTCTATTTATAGTACACATATTTGGCTGTGAGCAACTGCTGGAGATCATGGAGAACATGTTCCACAATATTCTCCCTGCAGTTTCAACCGCTGCCTTGCAGTTCTTCAACTGCTTCCTGCAGTTTCGACTGTTGCCCTGATGTTTCGACTGCTGCCCTGCAGTTCATCAACTGCCTCCTGCAGTTCAACTACTGCCTTGCAGTTCAACAACTGCTTCCTGTAGTTCAACTGCTGTCCTGCAGTTCAGCAACTGCTTCTTGCAGTTCAACTACTGCCCTGCAGTTCAACTGCTGCTTTCTGCAGCTCCCTTTAGCCATCTTGTCCTGCTGCTCGGTCTGCAGGACGGTTTGGGCTGTTTGGGTCTCCATCCAAACATGTCATGACCGTCACTTGCTGCTATGTGTGCTGTCTGCGCACACATATGTTCGAGGCAGTCTGTCGCCTCGTTTGATCATGCGTTCCCACACATGATGTTCTTCGTAGTGGCACCGACCACCACAGCTGGTTGTTCGCTCGTATGTGTGCTGCCTATGCACATATACGTTGGAGGCACTCCCTTGCCTCTGAGATCATGAGATTCGTTACATGATCTCGTTGTGGTGGCACCTACCACTCACAACGGGTGTGACAAACCTCCCCCACCAAGAGAGTCCGACGTCCTCGTCGGAGTAGAGTCCATGTATTCCTTAATTTGTTTCTCAAATTGCCATAGTGTAGAGTCCTGCTCCCACGTAGCATCGGCCTCGCTGCCGCCTTTCCACTTCACAAGAAAATCAGTCCGTCGATTCTTCTTGCTTTGCCCCATAGTCCGGTGTGCAAGGATCTTCTCGACCTCATTGTCGAACTGCTTCCGAACTACAGGTGGAGCTCTCTTTACTTGCTGTCTATCTCCAAGCAAGTCCTTGTTGAAAGGTTTGAGAAAACTTACATGGAATGTTGGGTGTACCTTCAGCCTGTCGGGTAGCTTCAACCGGTAAGCAACCTGCCCGACTCTCTTCATCACCTCGAAGGGGCCGTCATATCTTGGTACCAACCCTCGATGTACGGTTTTACTGCTGATTTTCTTCCATATCTGTGGAGTGAGCTTCAGCAGCACCATATCTCCAACTTGGAATTCCAATGAACGCCTTCGTTCATCCGCATGCCTTTTCATGCGTTTTGCTGCCTTGCGCAAGCTGTCTCGAGCTTGTTCTATCAGCTCCTCCTTCTCCTTGGCGAAGCGATATGCAGCAGGGCACTTTCCTTGGTCCGTCGATTGAGCCAACTCGAGAGGAGTGAGAGGCTGCTGTCCCATGACAAGCTCTGCAGGACTCATTCCTGTAGCCGACGACCTGTGGATGTTATAGCAAAATTGGGCTGTGTCCAACAGCTCCAACCAATTTTGCTGGCTGGCCGTCACATAATGCCTTAAGTATTCCTCCACCAAGGCATTGATGCGCTCCGTTTGGCCATCCGTCTGTGGGTGATTAGCCGTAGAGAACTTCAACTCTGAACCCATCGAGTTGAAGAGTGCTGTCCAGAACCTGCCCGTGAATCGAGCATCTCGGGCTGCAGTTTGGACTGGCTTGGTTCTGCAACCTTCTTGCCCTTTCCCTCGGGCTTCTTGCCATCCTTATGTGCACGCCCCATCTTCCTTCCTTCCATGGCCGTTTTGGTGGTTGTCGTCAGCTTGAAATCCACCAAACCTTCCGCAGAAGCAATGGCCGAAGAAAGATCCTTCACTCCTTGCCGTCGGAGTTCAGCTTGAGCCCACTGCTGCAAGCCAGAAAGAAAGTTGTACAACTTGTCCTCCTCGGACATGTTGTTGATGTCGAGTATGAGGGAGCTGAATTCCCTCACATACTCCCTTATGGTCCCCGAATGACGCAGCTTCTTCAGGGATTCCCGCGCAATCCACCCTGTGTTGCACGGAAGGAACTGCTCCTTTAGTTTCTTCTTGAGGATCTCCCAATCCTCCAGCTGAGCTCTCCCAGCTTGAGCATTCTCCGATGCTCTGGTACGCCACCATAATTTGGCATCTCCACTCAAGTACATGCTGGTGATGGTGACTTTCTCCCGTTCCGGAATATGAGCAGCCTTGAAGTACTGCTCCATATCACATAAGAAGTTCTCCAACTCTTTTGCATTCCTACAGCCATTAAAGGAATGGGGCTCCGGAACTCTTACCTTTGAAGGAGCTCCGCCTTCAACGATGGAGTTAGCCACCGCTCTCTTCACCACCATCAAGTCCTTCTCGAAGGACTTTAGACTTGATCTCATGGAGTCCATGATCGCAGCATACCTTTCCTCCGCATCCTTCACCTCACTCGCAAGGGCCTCCTTGAGAGTAGCATTCTGGCTCTCTTGCCAAGCCAACCACGCCCATATGCTGCCCGCATCTTCGGTTGGAGGATTTCCCAGCATCTCCTCGATGCGAATCAACCGATCCCGAAGCTCTACTTGCATCACCATGGCTTTTGTTGATCTTGACTTTCGCTGAACCAGTTTCTCACCAAACTGGGCTCTGATACCACTTGTCACACCGGCGAATTTCTACCCTAAAATTTTTCCCGTGATGGCGCCAAGGTTCGCCCACCTCAGCCCGCCAAACTCGCACAAGCCCACAAGAGTATAGAGGAGAAGAGAAGTACAACAATCTTGCCAACCTTTTATTGCTCACATAAAAGGAAATACAACTCTTAACACGGAGTGACACTACAAGTCTCTCTACTTGTGTGTATCCAACTCAATAGACCCCCTAGTCTATTTATAGTACACATATTTGGCTGTGAGCAACTGCTGGAGATCATGGAGAACATGTTCCACAATATTCTCCCTGCAGTTTCAACCGCTGCCTTGCAGTTCTTCAACTGCTTCCTGCAGTTTCGACTGCTGCCCTGATGTTTCGACTGCTGCCCTGCAGTTCATCAACTGCCTCCTGCAGTTCAACTACTGCCTTGCAGTTCAGCAACTGCTTCCTGCAGTTCAACTGCTGCCCTGCAGTTCAGCAACTGCTTCTTGCAGTTCAACTGCTGCCCTGCAGTTCAACTGCTGCTTTCTGCAGCTCCCTTTAGCCATCTTGTCCAGCTGCTCGGTCTGCAGGACGGTTTGGGCTGTTTGGGTCTCCATCCAAACATGTCATGACCGTCACTTGCTGCTATGTGTGCTGTCCACGCACACATATGTTCGAGGCAGTCCGTCACCTCGTTTGATCATGCGTTCCCACACATGATGTTCTTCGTTGTTGCACCGACCACCACAACTGGTTGTTCGCTCGTATGTGTGCTGCCCATGCACATATACGTTGGAGGCACTCCCTTGCCTCTGAGATCATGAGATCCGTTACATGATCTCATTGTGGTGGCACCTACCACTCACAACGGGTGTGATAGCTACTATTATGGATTGCTTCAGAAACAAGACCCATAAAGGTATATTGCCTCCTCGATAAATCAAATCAATGCATAGTCCCAGTTATGGAGAAATCATACACATATTATTGTCAATAAAGCAAAATTTTAAGTTTTGATTTCAAAATCGATTTTGGCGCTTAGAGAAATTGATACATTTTAGTTGTTTTAGTTGAAACCAATTTCTATTTTGATTTTAGCCAATTTTTTTTTTAAAATTACGGTTTGATGATACATTAACTATATTTTGACTTCAAATTAAAAATATTATAAATTTTTTTGAAAAATTGAAAAAATAAAAAATTTAAAACATTTATAACTAATATTAACATAATATTAAATAATATTTAAATTAATTTTGTTAGTTAATTATTTGTATAATCAATTTTTCTATATTACTATATAAAAATAAAAAGTAAAGAGAAAAAATATATAAAAATACTAATACGAAGAGAACCACGAGGATATAGATATTCTGAACATCAAGCCCAACCTTCTTAGCCTTATTCCACACCTTGTTTAGCATTCCCACTGTTTCTTCTTTCTTTGCACACATCCCTAACTTCGCTCCCTCTCTCTTTCATCAAAACACAAACACAAGATACCACTATTAATCTATACAAAGTAAAACGTCTATTAAGTATATACACTAAGCCAAAGATTAAGAGAATTGACTTAAAGCTTGTTAAAGCTGAGGGGCTCCTAACTCAGTAGCTCCTTGAATTGCTTTGTTGCCTGTTCCATTGTAGCCCCATCAACTTGACCCTTAGTCGAGTCTATGATCCTCTACAAAGCCACCTTGCCACCATATAGCTTTGCCATGGAGACAGACTAGTGGAGCACTAGGGAGTGCGTTTAGAGTTTGTAATTTAATTGAATTTTAGTTCAAATATTAATGAGAAAAATTGGGAAGAAAAAGGGTAAAAAATAGTGAAATACAAAAGCATAAGAGCGAGGGCTTATTTAAGAACTCTAAGCCATATAATATAATCCAATAAAAACCCTAATTATTGTAGACCACAACAAAGAGGGAGATTAAAGCACCATAAAAGAGTCACCAACATAAACATAGCTGCTAACACACTTACATTAACCCTAATCTTCACTAAAAAAGTAAAGAAAAAACGCAACACAACACTTTCATGCATTAACCTGCAATAAAACACATTAGTGAGCTTTTGGCAACACACCAATGCCAGCACTATCACCAAACCCACCTCCTGTAGCGCCACCACCAACACCACCTAAATCACCAAGTCCTCCTCCCGCACAGCCAAGACCACCAACTCCACCAACACCACCGAGTCCTCTAGAGTCGCCACCGACACCACTAAGTCCTCCAACTCTACCACCAACACCACCAATTCCTCCAGCTTCGCCACCAATGCCGCCAACTCCGCCAAGTCCTGCCACACCACCAACGCCGCCAACACTGCCAGCAGCGCCAAGCACAGGGAAGCCGAAGATGCTGGCTCCACCAATACCGAAGTAACTTCCAACTCCTCCAAAGGTAATATTTTTCTTGTCGCCAAGGCCGGTGGTTGTCGCCATTTTCTTAGTGCTCACGTTAACCTCCTTCGGAGCTATCCTCGCCCATGCTTGGGCTAAGAAAAGAGCTACAAGCAGCAGCCACAGAAGGTAACTCCTCGCCATTGTTCTTCTCTCTCTCTCTCTACAACGGATGAAGGCATAGGGGTAGTGTTTGAAGCACATTTTATAGTAGAGGAGTGGGTGGTGATAGCTAGTGGATGGAACTCCTCTTCGATTAATTTCTGGAGCTTGCAGACCTTCTCCAGTAGCTAGTTGAAGGCCATCTCGATGAGCGAATCCATGGCCGGATCCACTGGATGACTGGGGGAGATGTAGGGAGCAGATGTGCATACCTTATGGAGTGGCAATCAAAGCTATTGTGCAAGCACGTCGACGGGGTTGCCGTTGATGCTTGTGAGCATGCTGCCATTGGGCTCAACTCTAGTAAAAATGGATCCATCCTTATTTTTCATCTTGCATGTGACCGCCAGGACGAGAGCGGGTTTTGAGGACGATGACCTTGAAGCCGATGGGGACGAGCCGGTGGGTGCTGGTCACGCCAACGAAGCTAGCCCCAATGACGATGTTCACACGTGACGGAGAGGGAACAATTGCAAGGAAGCGAAACCAGTTATAGATGGAACGTTTTGACTATGGCCAAATTGAAACATTTCGACAGTAATTTCAAATCAGGTAATAAAATACATGAGTTAGCTAGCAAGAACAACGCATACATACATACACTCATTTTTTTAAAATTTAACCAATATTTCAAAATATCAACAAATATTTGAATATTATTGTCATTTTTAATATATATTTGTCTTAAAAAAATTTAAAAATAAAGAAAACTATTTTTAAGTTCTTTTATTGAAGGCCATATATATTATAATTTTATGTTTACCATAATAAGTGATTAGTTTATCAACAAATATAAGATATACCAAAATTATTCAAATCATGAATATGAGCATCACAAAATTTGAATACATCGACAAATGTAACTACACCCTTAGAAAAAATAAAAATGATTATTCTAATTTTAATTTGTGATAACAATGTGGGAACTCATCAACAATATATGCAATAAAACCAATAAAATCAAAACTACGTAACACATAATAATTTGGTTATCAACATAATTTTTTTTGAATTTCTTAATGAATAGCCAAATGCAAAGGACTGAAGAATTAGAGATAAAAGAAAATTCATTTTGAAAATCCAATATTCAACATTCTAATCATAAAAATTGAAAACGTTATAAATAACTTAATATTGTGGCATAATATATAGTTTTGCAATTAAAAAATAGAGTTTTGATTTAAAAAATAAAAAAAAATAATTAAATTAACTTAATAAATGAACACAATAGGAATCAAGTGCAATTCACAGGGTGTATTAGTAGGAAAGAAATTGCACGTGGATGGATTAGAGGAGGGGAATTTCCTCTACAAGTAATTTATATTGAATTGATCATTGTTCCTATGCAAGAACTGGAAATACCCTTATTTTAGGTAATTCACATTTAATTTCATGGTGAAAGGCAAATTGAAAATTAAACAATAATAATTAAAAAAATCTTAGGAAAAAATAAAGATGTAACCACAATATGTGGAAGTATCAACATGATTTCTTAGATTCATTCGATTTGAATGCTTCATGAAGAGCATAATCATATTATGGAAGAGGGAGACCTAAAATATAAAAGATTATAAAATAAATTGACTCCATAAATATGTGTTCCTATATATTCACTCATGTAGTACTTTATCCTAGGATTTATATAAAATCCATATTATAATGCCATCATATATATCTAGAAAGCCATATGCTTTGGAAGAATTCACAGACTATGCATATTGGAATCATATATTGTTAGTTTTTTATTTTTTTCTATTATCCTTTCATTTATCCACATCCCCTTAATAGAAAGTAAAAGTATATTTGATAATGCAAAATATAAAATAAAATTTTGAGACTGCTAAATATAAATAATATTATAAATTTGGATAACAAAAAAAAATGACTATCAAAATAAAGATGAAAAATTCAAAACTAAATATAGAAGAATCATTCTATAATAAATATGCAACATGTGTAAGAAAATTAGCAATAGAACAATAATATGATCTTAAAACTTCATAATAAAAAGAACATTATCTTGAAGAGAAATATGAAAATTAACTAAATGTTCAACCATGTAAATAATGTTATTCACCGCATAAAAAAGAATATTATCTTAAAGAGAAATATCAAAATTAACTAAAGGTTCAACCACATAAATAATGTTATTCACCATTGCATCAGGCATTTCTAGATATTCAAATCTAGGTGTTTCTAGAACAAGTCTTCAATCCTATCTTGTATGTTGAAGAAATGCAAAAAAAAGATAGGATTGAACACCTATTATAGAAAAAAAAAAGAAGTTTAAATAGTTTGAGAAAATAAATGGGCATGATGTGTTATAACTCTATCAGTTTCTTAACAAACTATTGGTTTTTATGATTGAAAAAAAGATTGCAACTTATAATTGATTATAATGGACTTGTAGGAATGATGAAGTAAATGGGATGAAACATAAGGAGCTTATCCATATAATTAGTTTGCAAGAAACATCAAAAGCATTTATGCTTGAAGCATATAGTTCAAACTTCTACATGCATTGCCTATTATAAGCTTTTGTTTCATCATGGGGTGCAAATTTGAGGCATTTCTATTATGAAAGGAAGCAAAAGGAAGCAAATACTACACAATGAGATATGCACAACCTAGTACAAAAATAGATCTACCATAGGTCACATACTCTTGTTGACATATTTGAAGGAACTTCCCAATTAACTTGCTCCATAATAAATTGCATTAGATAAAGAAAAGAAACATATTCATGTTTCTTTTAGTGCATCGTAGATGAAGAGAAATTATAACCAGATATTACAGTATCACCAAGAAAGAAAAACTATAGGCATGTTGGTAATACTATAAGAACTAAGAAGCAATATCCCATTCACTTGCATTCTCGGTTGCCTTTGAATGCAATAATGATGGCATTAAGATCATGGTCAACACCAACAAAAGCTTGCATGAACAAATTAGTGCCCTTTTTATGTGATCAAATTAGAGTTTAATAAGTTTATTGAGTTGTAATAGCTTCAAAATTAGTAATATTCATTCAAGCACATAAAAATTAAAATCTCGAAGACATGTCTTGAAGAAGTTAGATAACTCAAAATTAAACATGATGATGGATTAAAGATTTTGAAACCATGAAGTGATTAAGGAGAGATTCAAAACAACTTCCAATTAGATTTAGTTTTTTATTTTTATATCAAGTTGATAATTGGATTGTTAACTTACTATATTTATATCTTTGACATCTTAATTAATTTGAAAATGCCTTCATCCACTTTTTTTATATTTATCCAAGGTAATTTAATAATGAGTCAAATACGTGTTTGACCAAGATTTGCAAATAAAATTTAACTAAATTTTTGTTAGGTTCAATCGCATGAATCTATTAGATAAGAAAATAACATTCTAGTTCTATAAAGTCTAGTTAGTTTGATTACCTGAATATGGAGTTCAGCTAATCAAAAAATGTGAGAACAATTGATGGCTAGATTTTTGGCCTTTGTAATATATTCAGACACGTGTTTGATTATCTAAACTTGTTAGAAAAAAGCCAAAGGTGATTTTCAATAGTTAGATTTTTATCCAAATTATGCCTTGGCTGAGATTTAAACCAGAGACCTCTTATATAATAGATTAGTATGATAACCAACTATCTACTAGATTTCTTTATGTATAAAAGAATATATATATATAGTTAGTTAGTTAGTTAGTTCAAGGGGATTTTTACAAACTCCCTAAATATCAAACTGCCTAGGCATCTTCTATTTCTCTTTTCTTTTCTTAAATAAGAGCAGGTCTTGTTCTTCTACCTCTTCTTCTTCTTCTTACTTTTTTCTGAAATCACCCGCATTCTGAACTTTTATATTTCAAGCTTGAAAATCTCCTTTTCCAATTCCCTTTTTCTTTTGGAAATTAGGAGTAGGAGAAAGACCAAGAGAAGTTGAATCCTCCTAAATCCTTTCTTCTTCTTCTTCCTAGTAATCAATAATAGGAACAAAAGAAATTTAGTTTTCTAGCTATTAATCTCATTGGAGAAGTTTTGATGATATTTTGAGTCCTTATTTTGCTTTTAGATGGGTTCTTGGATCTTCTACTCTAATACTGCAATCATTCTTTTTCAAACTTATTCTACACTACAAACATTTGTAATTAGAGCTGAGAGATTGTGTTGGATCAAGGAAAGATACTAGTTCTAAAGCTTTAAAATATTGTGTTCTCAACTCTTATTTTTTTATTGAAAAATAAAATAGATTTGATATCAAATTTTCTTATGAATGCTAGTAGACTAGGATGTTTGAGTGTATGATTTTTATTTTCAGGGCTAATATCTTAGGTTAAAAGCTTATAGTATTGTAAGTAAATTTGAATTATGAAATTGGCTATTTTATTTGTAGATTCGGACGAGGAAGCTTAGACTAATCCCTTTGATTGAGGTGATTTTTTATTACAGTAAGCAAATGAGTGACTCTTGATAATGTTAAGAAGTAAATACTATTTCTTTTGATGAATACAATATTTCTTGTATCATATTTATTCAAAATAATTTCTCAATATTATTCTAATGTGATATGATATTCTATTGTGAGTTTTGATCTATGAGTGACTGCATGGCTCGAAAATAAGAAAATCATGCAATAAATCTTACAAAATAACCATGAAATCTAATATGCTATAATAAATATATTCGCATGCATTTGCATTGTATTTGTAAAATCATGCATGCATTCTTGATGAGGATTCTCTGCTCACAAAGACATTATGATTTTTGTATTTTAATGGTCTTGATTATGTGATCTCTCTCTTGATTTTTGATCTATCCCGGCCATTAGAGTTAACAATTATCATATCGATATATATCTATATTCTAAGAAACTTATTTCACTATCACTCGTGGGCATTAGAGTAGTAGTGTGGTACTCTTTGTGATTCAGCTTTTGGTTTGAGTCACAATCTTTGTGTGTGCCCTATTCATGTAGGGAACACCAATCATACCACTTTATTTTGTGTTATAATATTGAGAAAAATTTTGATTTTGCAATTTTATAAGAATTTACTATTGATTTTATATATACATTTGTAGTGTTTGTATTTAATGTTTCCGCTACGTTCTTCTACCTTCTGGTATTTGAGTTTTGCAAAACCTTATTTTTTATATGTATTATATATATGAAAATATTTTAATATATGATCGCTCATTATCTTGCAGATTCTAACTTTAGAGATTCACACAAGAATCAGATATGTGATACACCATTAGACAATTATAAATCCCCTTCCAATTTAGTAGATAAGACATGTGTTTAGTTAGCTTGCTTGTGATTTGTGACTTTTGGATTTGGATGTAAATATTAACTCTATGTTTTAAGGAGTCTTGATGAACTATTAGAGAATTTTTATTATAAGTGTATATTGGTAGTTGTGAAAATTTGAGTTACCTTGTATCTCAGTAAACCTCGTAGAAGAGTCATTTGTAGGAGATTTATGATTTCTATTTGAGTTCAGATTTTCTTTGTGTAGAGGTTTCTTAATGTTGGTTATATGTTTAGGTTTTTGATTATTACATGTTCAAATTTAGTTAAAATTGTAGTCTTGTATACTTTTGTGATTTTGGCCTCATAAGTGTGTTGCATTATCATGTGCTCAAAAGCCTACAAATTTCGATTTTAGGGCATGACATGGGAACTAGATTTCATATTTTTAAAACAAGGTCTAACCTCCCGAAAGCTGCTAACCTTAATAAAAGATCTAATTAATATTTAACTTTCAAATTCTCAATTACGCTTTTATTTTGAATCTTCAGAGACTTTTGTTAAGGGAGATTTTATTTGTATTTTCTTACATCTATTATTGTAAAATCTTATAGGTTATTAGAAGAGGGTTGAGTGCATTTTTAGATTTTACAAAAGTGTTGAGAGTGCACTCTCATTGATTTGTAAGGAGTGATTGATTGACTTTGGTGTGGAGTGTTATTTTCTCGGTTTGAGTAAAAGGTTGTAAGCGTGTGATTTTTAACCTAATGAAATAACAACTTAGGTGAAAAATTAAAGTTGTTAGGATTAAGACAAGTATTATGAAATAGACGCGGTAAGTTGTTGAATCATGTATATTAGTTTGTATTCTTTCTAGTCTTATTTATCTTATACACACAATTGTGATTGATTGAATATCTAATTCAGTGTTTGATCATACATCTAACAAAATTTACATAGTCAAAAAACTGAATCCATGCCTAAAATCAAGCCATTAGTAAGGATGATTGACATCTCAAATTGAATTCATATCAATGGCAATTGTAGTATGGTGAACCCAATAAAGAGTTACCTCGAGTTGAGCTGAAGTTCAGTTACTTTGGTATATTAACAGTTCAACCAAGCAATCTAAGTGTTTAAGAGATATTTTATACTCCAAAAGGGCAGTCCCAAGAGATTCGAGATTCGTCATAATTAGTTATAGAAAATCTAATAGGTATTGCGGCTAAGATAAAGAAATCTTGGTATATTAACAGTTCAACCAAGCAATCTAAGTGTTTAGAGATATTTTATACTCCAAAAGGGTAGCCCCAAGAGATTTGATATTCCTCATAATTAGTTACAGAAAATCTAATAGATATTACGGCTAAGATAAAGAAATCTTGGATACACCAAATCATTTCCATACACTATAAATATCAAAATATTTATTAAGCTAAGAGACTAATATCAATTTCTTAGATCCATTATTTTTTTTTTTTGACTGGGACTGATTTGGGTATCAAAGTAGTCACCGTCAAAGAGCTTCTGATGGTCTTCTTCACTATTCTTCCTCTTTCGAAATTGATGAAAAGAAAGCTTAGTGGATAAAGATCTCGAAGAGCTTCTCCGACCGAAACTAGTGGTGGACTAGGCTCCCGCAACAGGTGGTGCTTTCATTGAGATTTGCTTCACCTCGTTGCCATTAATATGGGAGGTTTCCAGCAATCTTCTGCTAATACCTCCAATAATCGTAAGGATATCATTGTCCAGGAACGAGCCTAGGGGGTAGATAGCTTCGACCCTAGTAAAGTCATACAACTCCTTGGGAGCACCAATGAGCCAAACCAACAAGCTAACTCAATGGTTGTTCCGATGGTGCAATAACAACCTCAAAGTATCTCTTTGGAAGCTATCCTTGAGGCACCAATTGGTCTCTCCCATGCGGTTAATGAACAAGAGTTCCAAACCTTGGTTATTGCAATCTAACAAATAGACCAATTGTTGGAGCCATGCAAGATCTTTAGACTAAATAGCTATAAATCATGCTTAGATGATTCAAAATCTTCAGTCTTAATATGTCCAACAATAAGTTTAAGGTCAGGCTCAAACTCACGCTTAGGTGCATGTGCTAAATCAACAACACGAGCTGCAACCATATGTAGCGAGCCAAATATGCCTCAATGAAAAATATCATCCAAGTTACCAAAGTCTAACACTAGAGTATTATCACCACCATCATCATTATTATTATCATGGTTACTCAACTAGTGTCTCACTTTGATATCAAGCATCAAGGGAATTTGAGGAATAAAACCCGACCTATGACCCAACCAACAAGTCCACATATCACACTTGCAACAATTAGTCTTTGACTAGAACCTTATCAAGAAGCCACACGGAAGCTGTGCCACAAATAATTTTGGAGAGTTCCAAGGTGGGAGTTCAATCAAACCAAGATATAATACCTCCTTGATTCCTAAAATTGCATATTCTTTTGTGTAGTTAAAATTTAGATAGCCTCTTTGCAAGAAATATGATAGCTTAAAGAACCTAGTGAATCATATTAACATCTTCAGGAATGCTATGATGTTACAAGGAGCATGGAACTCTATCATGTGTAAAGTTTTTCCGATGGCACTCCAAGGTCCAACCTAATTCTAATATTTTGGTGTACCAAAGTACATAATGACTTATTTTGATGAATTAGTAGATAAGTTTATAGAATAGTTCATCTCAATCATATCTCGATGTAAGAATCCCTCCACAATTCTAGCACTAAAGTAGGAGAGAGAAAGCCTTAGATAGTATTTGCCTCGATTCAATAAAGCTAAGCTAGAGGTAACTAAATTAGATAGCTCAATAATTCTCATTGCAGTGATCAATGAGATATACTAAATTCGAGTGGCCTATGGGATAGCATGCCAATCTCCTCAAAGCTTGACCAAGTTCATCTAGCAGGCTAGAGAACACATTGATGCTAAGAAGATAATGTCAGCTAAAAGGAAATTTGAGGGAAGCAACAGGCCGAAAAAAGATTCTTGAGAGGTCAAACTCCCCGAGCAAAAGAAGCAGAGAATAGAGCGATGAGACCACCAAAGTGACCTCCATGTGTACACACCCTTGAATAACTCAAGGGCCAAAGTATTGGCTTAGGTTGAGCATAGAAAATACTTGAAGTAACTCCTAACCTACCTCTTCACTTTAACAAGCAAAGACAAGACAAGACCAAGTATTGTTGATTTCATATAAGGCATGACCATGACAGCGGAAAATATTGACACCTCAAAGATGAGATTAAAAGACTTATCAAGAAAGATCATCTAAGATAATTCATCAGAGGGGGTGCCTAAGCTGAAGAGACTTAGTCATAAAGAAGAGAACCAATGAGGATCACCTCAAAGAAACCCCATTTCTGAATTCTATAATCCTCCGATTAAATGATATCTCAACATAATCCTTACAGATTCTTTGAGTCAACATGAAGCTTCCAAATCTACCAACAAACATTGAATCATAACTAGAGGGCAAGAGATGAAGAGATAACATTGTGAACTAGATTTTGGAGGTATAGTTTTCTTTGCAAAAGACTTGGAGGGCATCTTAACACCCCACATTGATGCATTGATAATTTTCATGATTCTTGATGGCTACATCACATGATCATGATAGATATAGAAAGCTCAGCAAATAGTATATTTACTTGAGCTTATGATTACATAAAAATGGAGCAAAAGCTAGAACCGTACATCAAAATACTTACTAGATTTATAGGTGACTCAGTTGCTTTGTTTGGTGTGATTGGTCTACTCCTAATAGTACGAAAAAGCTCAAAGAGTGTCACAATTAAGTCCAAGTTCGTGGTGGTACAGACTCGATCAATCTATAATGTCATCCTAGGTTGCCTATCTCTTAATCATCTTTAAGTGGTAATATCAATTTTTTATTTAGTTATAAGGTTTTTAACTAAAAATGGCATAGGAGAAGTATGGAGAGACCAAAATGTCACAAAAAAGATGTGAAGTGACTTATTGGAAAAACAATTCGAGTTGAAGAGATAAAGATTCAGCGGATGCAAAAATCAATAAAGCCCCCAGCCAAAAGTTGTGCATTTTGAGCTAGGGGGACAACTTGTCAGCATAATCGAAGGTCATGTGAAGCATACAAGTTTGAACATTTAGAAGACACCATGCTACTAAGGATCAGGCATGTTGACAACCTTAAAAAAGTTTTTCTCTAAATAAAGTCATCGCTTCTTTTATCACAAGAGAGCATATTGTTGACATTGTCAAATAATTAATATGAGAGAAAAAAACCAAATTTAATATTTCGGCTCCAAGTTAAGAGCTTACTGGAGGTACAAGACTCTAGCTCTAGGTTGCACACCTAACCGAGACAACATTACCTTAGTTCTAGGCTCCACGTCTATCTGAGATATAAAGACCACAACTCTAGCCTTTATTCCTAAATGAGATACAAAAATCTCAGCTCTAGATTACGAGACACAAAGGCCTCAATTCTACCTTTATACCTACTTAAGGGACAAAAACCTTAGGCACAATAGCCTTAGTAGATTCCACAACTAACCGAGGTACAAAAATCTTTACTCTAGGTTCCAGCTTTACATGAGACACAAAAATCTCGGCTTTAGGTTATGCATCTAACCGAAACATAAAGACCTCATCTCTAGGTCCCACGCCTACCTAAGACACAAAGACTTTAGTTCTAGGTTACTTATCTAACTAAGGCACAAAGACCTTAGCTCTAGGCCCCATGCCTACTTGAGGGACAAAGACCTTAACTCTATGTTACATACTTAACCGATACACAAAGACCTCAACTCTTGGCCCCATGCCACCCAAGGCATAAAGATCTAAACTCTAGGCTTCACACTTACTTGAGGCACAAAAATTTGGATTCTAGATTATGCACTTAACTGAGGCACAAAGATCTCAACTCTAGACCCTACCTACCTGAGACACAAAGACCTTATCTCTAGACTCCACGCTCACCTGTGGCATAAAGACTCGGCTGTAGGTTATACACCAAACTGAGATACAAAGACCTCCACTCCCTTTTTTCACTCTTAAAGAATTGAATCACATTATTAGTAATGATTTTTTGTAGGTGAAGTCACCCCAATTAAGCAAATCAATACTCCCAATCTAGAGTTTTATCTCTCTTATACTTCTAACATCTTATGGGTGTTTACAATAAAAGAGAATGAGAAATTTTAGAAGAAAGCTTCACTACAAGAATCTCTCAATTTAGTACAAGAATTTTGAAGACTTGAAAGTTGAGAATCTAAGGTTAGAGCTCTTGGGAGGCTTGTGGGCTTATTAAAGCTTGTATTCTCTATAAAAAATTACTCAAAAATATAAAATTCTTTTAGAAATAAGCTCCAAGCTCTTAAATACTGATTAGGGAGAGAACTAACTCTTACCGATTGTTTTCTATCATGTTTGGTTGTTTAGATAACTGCACAACCAATTTAACTAGTCGTTACAACTAATATCATGAGTTCAGGCTTTCAATCCTCAGGTTTGAGCATCCAAGTTCTTAATTTTCGGGTGATCAAAGCCTAAGCTGAGTGATCAAACTTTCAAAGAATCAAAAACCTGAAATTATAGTTTTTAATCTTCGATCATCCAAACTAAAAGTTCGGGCATTCAAATCTGTCGGTAATGACTAGTGAATTTATGCTATATTTAGACATCCAAACCCTGAAGTTCGAACATCCAAAGATTACAGAAAAATCTTCACTAGTTCAACTGTAACTTCAGCTCTTTTTGATATATACTTAAAATTTATCTTGGATAAAGCATAGGTTGGTGAAGGCATTTTACGATGAGTTAGAATATTTACCAAAAGCTCTAAATGAAGAGTTTAAAATGCAAATTTTTTACTCGATTTAAAATGAAAATAAAAGTCTCAACCTAATGAGTTGACTTAATATCTTGAGTGATCTTCAAGCCAATTTCATGTCTGTAAGTCACGTTCATTGATCCATCAACACGCCTTAATCTTCATGATTATCTTTATATCCATCTTCATTTGAGACTTCCAAACGATCTTGAATTTTATTTTGAAATTAGCTTAGCTACCAACTACACAATTTAAGAAATTATTATATATAAAGTTTGGTCATTATCAAAATTATAAATAGCAACACAAATAATACATATCAGTTTATATTATCTCTACTTCTCTATTTATCCTTACAGTCTTCCATTATTTTAATTGCTTGTGGTCTGAATTAGATTTGTATTTGAAAATTTTTTTATGATTTTTGTAAAACCTAATTCACCATCCTTGTTATGTTGTCATTTGAGCATTCAATTTTAGCACATATAAATATTTATAATTCATATATAAATATTTTATTCTATTTATATATTGATAAAATTATTTATATATATAATGAAATAAAATAATCATACTTTTATTTCAAAATGTTATATTTTCAAGAGTTGATTTTAAATTTAAAAATTTTTTAAAAATTGATTTCTAACTTTTAAAATATGATGGCTAATTTTAAATTTCAAAAATTTTAACAAAATTTGTAGTAGTTTTTTTCCAAATGCTAAATGTTGGTGTATTGGCAAAAAGATATGGATTAATTGCATATACCCACTCAAAATCTTTTGAAATTACGTACAACTCCTCTTTTTTTAATAGTTACATATAACACCTCACAATCTTCTTCATTATTATGAAAAATTTTTCTCATTATTTTACGAATTAATCTATAATTAATTTATTAATTAAATACATGAAATTACTACTCTACCTTTTCATAAAGCCTTCGTCATCTTTCCTTCTCCAATTTCTAATGACTTCTCTCTCTCCTTTTCCTCCTCCCACCACCACCTCTTCTTTCCTCTCACTCATATCCTCTCCTCCACCACCACCATTTCCCTGCAACACTTCCTCAACTCCTTCTCCCTCCACTCCTCCACTCCTCCACCCCCCACCATCTTCCTTTCACCCCACTTTCTCTACCACCATCACCTACTCAAGTACTCCTCTCTGCACTCCTCTACCACCCTACCACCACCTTCTCCTTCCTCTCACTCACACTCTCTCCACCACCATCACCATCACCACCACCACCACTCCCCTCCATCACCTCCTCCAATCTTTTCTCATCCATTCTTCCATCCATCATCATCCCCACCACCGCCTTCTTTTTCCTCTCACCCATATCTTCTCTGTACTATCACCACTCTCCTACACTATTTTTTCAACCGAATATCTTAATATTATGTGTAAATTAAGTACATAATAATTATTTCATATGAAACTTATATTATTAATGAAATATTATAGATATTTTTTATTTATTAGAGTTAAATTTAATCAAAAATTTTTTTATTGAAGCCAAAAAAAGAGTTGTATTTAATTATTAAAAAAGTGAAAAATTATACGTAATTTCAAAAGATCGTGAGGAGGTATATGACCAAAAGATATTTGCTCCGGTTAGCCGCCCGACAGAGCGCGCACAGAAAAATAACAAACGGATAAGTAGCAGTCTCATGTCTCGAGGCCGTCTCGTCTGTCCACGCACGACTCAGTAAAGCCGCCCAAACAATAAATAAAACCCCTCTTACTTTCCCTTTTGGCCGTCTGACCCTCGCGGCGGTCTCCCGCTCTCCGGCCAGAAATATGGTCAGATCTCTCGCTTGATTCCTCGCCAGATCCTCCCGGCCTCGATTCGGCTAATCGGTACTTCGCCCCCGCCTCCAATCTCCGATTTTCCCCCTTTTCTTTTGAGGATTTCAAAATTTTTTTTTTTCTGTTTTGTTTTTCGCTTCATGGCGGTACCCTTCCCCTTTGATTCTAGGTTTTCTGCGCGGAAGACTTGGTAACTTGATTTGGGCTGTGCGTGATGTTTGATTGCGGGTACAAGACGCAGCATATGGATGGGCACAGGGAAAAATTCCTGAGGTGCGATTCTTTGTCGGCTTGGATTTTTATGTAAATTGTTTGATAAGAATTTGATTTTATTTTGATGCTGTGTGAGATAAAAGGATTATGCGGTGGAGAAATTGGGTATAATGTTTGTGGATTCATTTTCGATCTACAAAAATTGTATCTTGAATTGGGTCCGAGGGATTATTGCCTCTGTAGGGTTGTTTTCTTGGTGCTATTGTCTGCTTCTCGGTGTAGATTTGGCGCTTTCCTCAACAATGAACTCCTTTTCAAGTCATAAAGTACTGGGCAGGAAGCATGTGGTGTTTCATATTCAGATACCTAGGGAGACTTGCTATGGGGTATAGGCTTGATCAATTTGTTTTCATCGTCACACTTTCACCGCCTGGTTGTCTTCCTAGCAAACATTTTTGCTGAAATTTGTTGTTTTCCATTGTCTTCACTTGTTCTCTCCCTGTGGATGCTTTTCTAGTGCATAACAAATGTGGTTCTGCTCCTTCACAATGTGGTTTTTGCTTTAGGTCTGTGCCACTAGGTTTCTTGTTTCAGCTGCAAGACATTTCATGCTTTGGGGTAGCTTGTGATCCTTTCATTGCCATGTTTCGGCTTAATTGGTTTGAAGTTTTCAGTCATATAATTTATGAGCTTATGAGAATTCTGTTTCTCATAGTGTTTGTACTTTATACAGCTTCTGTCTTGTGGTTGTGACCTTGGCCTTGGCTATCTTATTCTTGATTTTAAGAATCTGGTTAGGAGAATATCACCACTTTTTCATATAGTTGGAGCATTTAGTTTGAGCTCTTTGGAGAGAATGATGAAGCATGGGTAGGACTAATGTTAGTTGACTGGCTGCCTGTTTGGTGATAAATGGTGACAATGACTTCATATGTAAACCTTACTGCCAATATATTCACCATCCTTCACAAGGAATTACTGACGCATGTAAACTTAAAAATAATCTCCCTGAAATGCTGATGCACCTTAAATTCATTTAGGTGCTAGATCCTTTTTTGGTCTTCCTTTCATTCTAAAGATGTGCTCTTCTTTTTTTTAATTCCCTGAAAATTAGCTCCTTCTTTTTCTCAGGCAGTGTCTAACTTCAAAATGTTGGTTACGTCACAGAAAAATGCCCCCTTAGGTTAGTATGAATGGTTTTGTCACTTCTAGCTTTTGTGCCTAGCTATAAGATCCATCAAAGCTTTTTGAATGTTGGATTGGGACTGCTTATCATGGGTGAATTTGAATTTCTAGCCTCACATCCTTTCTTGGTCTTCCTTCTTTACAGAGCATTGCAAATATGTTGCCCATGTTTCTCAGTTTGGAGGATCTTCTGTTTTTAAGATATTAAAATGAATTACCAAAATACATTTGCCATTTGGCCCCTTTTTCCTTGTTGATTGGTATATTACAAATCAGTTACTGATTCTTGTATTTTTTGACTTGTACAATCTTTTTCTTCTCCGATCTTCCATTTTAACCTAACCCACCTGTTTTCATCATTAAAAAGTTGCTTCTTGTCTTCTGTTTTCCTTTGGTGGCTGTTTCTTGATCTGCACAATCATATTTTGCTTGCAAATTGGAGGCTGCTACCTCTGTTTTTTATTGTATCACTGCCGAATGCAAAAGTTTTTTTATATTTGTTTCATGTATATAATTTTCTGCTAAGAGATTGATGTGATGCTTTTTTTTTAATTACAGTACCCTTAATTCAAATGGCAATCGTTACCATTTACTGGCTAATGAAGCTTCATCCTGTTGTTTCTGGAAATGTGTTTATTAGGCTGGATGAGTCAAGCCCAAGATCATTTGTTTCTGATGCAGGCAGAGTGAATAAAGTTGGATTTAATGTTGAGGGTTTAGGTCGTGGACTGGACATACCATCAAAATCTTTCAAGAGTGGAATGAAAAAGGGTTCTGAAAGGCTGAAATCACTAGGGCGATCTCTTCGATTTGGTGTTTCTAGAGCAGTGTTCCCAGAAGACCTCAAGGTGTCTGAGAAGAAGATATTTGATCCGCAAGATAAATTTTTGGTTTGGCTGAACAGGCTCTTTGTTGTGTCATGCATTCTTGCTGTATCAGTGGACCCATTATTTTTTTATCTTCCAGTTTATGATGATTCTAACAGATGCCTTGGCATGGATCGTAAGTTGGCAATTGTATCAACATTATTGCGGACATTAATTGATGCTTTCTATCTTTTACGTATGGCGCTTCAACTTCGAACTGCATATATTGCTCCATCATCTCGGGTTTTTGGTAGAGGTGAACTTGTGATTGATCCTGCAAAGATAGCTTCACGGTACCTGAGATCTCACTTCATTATTGACTTTTTAGCAGTGCTTCCACTTCCGCAGGTATGAAAACTTCAATATATTTCCTTTTATAAAGCTCTTATATAGAAACCACAGATTATTTTTCTTATTTGTTCTATCTAGATGTAGTTTCTGTATCTATAAGTCTAATGCGAGTTATTTGCATATACTCATGCACAAGACTATTGCATTTGATACTTTTTGGTCCATCTTGATCACGAGGTAAACTGAGCAAGACGTGATGATTAGTATCCCACCCAAAAAATTTTCTATTGATAGGCTTGCTTTAGTTTGTCAAAAATGAAGAAAAAACTTTTATTTTTCAGACAATGGTTTTAAATTCTTGAACATACTGTATTGGACTTTGGTTGATTATAAGTCAAACATGTGCAACATAATTTGCTGAGAACCACAAACATAATGGTTTATTGGGTATCATGGAAATCATCTGGGAGCAAATGGCAAATCAAAGAAATGGATTAAGAATGTTAGTTGACCCAACGAATATAATCCTTTCAAAAGTTAAAGAATGCATAATTCTATGCTATCATGATAACAAGAAAATGGGCATCTGAAGGCATGAGCATAGGCCCATAGTGGAGTTTTAGTAGGGCCAAATTAGTGATTTTGATCTGGAACCATGAGAAGATTTCACGTTGGGAACTTCGTTTTTGACTTCCTAATAGTCCTTAATCCTACAATTGCAGGGGTCTTTTTGTGACTGGAACCATAATACGAGGTTGCATTTAGGAAATTTTCCTAATGTGTCAATTCCACAATCATATTTCTGATAAAGATGGATCATTGATGTTTGATTGTTTTAAATATAACTAGGCCTTTAGAGGTGTAATCAGGAAAATTAGAAAACTTATTAGCCAAACCATTGGATTTATCAACATGATTTGGACACATGCTTTACTGCAGAAAGGTGGTGTTATAGTTTTTAATTTAAAAAAATGACATCCTAGTCACTGCCCTGCTGTTCCAGTAGTGATATGTTAGATCAATGCTATTAGATTGATGAAACTCATGCTCTGCTTTTTTGTTTCCTAAATAGAATAAAATATCTAAGTCAGGCTGAGTTGCACGAAATTCTCTGGTCAAAAGTCATATTCTCAAAAAAATTCCTTTTTCATCTTTTCTCTTTTGTTATTGTTTAATCATCTTTATATTCTGAATTGCCTGCAGATAATAATCTGGAGATTCCTTCATAATTCAAGCAGTTCGCATGTGCTGGCTACAAAAAATGCTTTGCTTTTTATCGTTCTGTTTCAGTATATACCCAGATTCTTTCGGCTTTTCCCTTTGACATCAGAGTTGAAAAGGACATCTGGTGTCTTTGCTGAAACTGCTTGGGCTGGTGCTGCATATTATCTACTATGGTATATTATCATTAGTCATGTAAGTATCATTATGCATGTGGTACATAATTGACTCAACTGGCATTTTGATGAGTGCCTTAAATACCTATCTTAATTTTC
Source organism: Trichopus zeylanicus subsp. travancoricus (assembly GCA_005019695.1). Taxonomy (NCBI): domain Eukaryota; kingdom Viridiplantae; phylum Streptophyta; class Magnoliopsida; order Dioscoreales; family Dioscoreaceae; genus Trichopus; species Trichopus zeylanicus. The sequence goes on from RXID01011058.1 coordinate 144,188, forward strand.
TTTTCAATGTGAGAGTATGCAAAGCTGAAAAGGGCAATATATCTATCAAAGTGCCGAATAAGAACTGTGTCAATAAATAAACTGTAGTTAAATGAAAATTACTCTTGATGGCATTGTGCCTTGCTTTTGCTGAACTGAAGAACATTATTCTTTGACCTTCATAGAGTGGTGATCAACAAATTTATAATAATGACTATAACCAGCTTGATTCCAACAAATTGCGGTGTGTTTGATATTTGAAAATTGTTCTTGTAAGTTGTGCAGGAATCTAGTTTTCCATTTCCAATCCAAATAAAATAGACAAACAACTGACAAAGCTTGATACCTAAAGGAATAGAGAGGAAGAAGTTGATGTCCTAGGGGAAGTATTCCATTTAATTGGCTTCCATTATTCCCTCAGAACAAATTCAGCCCAAACCAAAAAAAGGAATGTTGCATTTGTAACTATTCTCAGAATGTAAGCTGAAAAAGTGTCTGCATTGAGCAAATTGGATTTTTTTTTACTTCATCAAGTTTTGTCTGTCATCTTGTTGTGAAATTGTGCTAGATTTTGTTGACTAAAATTACTTTTGTGAGTCTCTAGAAGTTTATTGAACTTTACTATCCCACAAGCAGATGCTGTTGTGCATAATATTAAAGCTATGACTCCACTCTGAGTTCTTCTAAAATGTATAACAACACGGATAGGCACCATGCTCGTCTTTTTTGTAGACAATCATGCTGACATGTTCTTTAAAATTTCGATCTACTGGTTAATTTTCTATGTAGAATACATCGAAATTTAAGGTTGAAACTTTGCTTGAGGGAACTGAGCGTATTTCAGAAATCCGTGGAATTTGTTACTGTTGCTCTTTGATACATAATTATACCATGGTAACAATTTCTGGACCAAATGATCCTTGTGGATATACAAGTTTATTAAACTGGGAAAGGCAAATTTATGTCTGCAGTTCCTGTATTTTTCAGATTGTGGGGGCTTTCTGGTACTTGTTAGCTGTGGAGCGCAAGGATGACTGCTGGCATTCTGCTTGTGACAAATATCCTGGTTGTCAGTCGGACTACTTGTATTGTGGCAATTGGGTTTTTAATGGTTATGATAAATGGCAGAATGTCAGTGGTCGAGTCCTTGAGAACAAATGCTCAGCAGGTGGAGATAACCCACCCTTCAATTATGGTATCTATAAGAATGCGCTAGTGTTTGGAATTGTTTCATCTAAAAAGTTTCTCTCAAAATACTGTTACAGTTGGTGGTGGGGTCTACAGAATTTGAGGTGAGGTCTAATCACTCTGTGACAGCTAATGATATAAAACTTTATGCTTCTGGTGTTACCTGCAATTTGGGTTGGTTACTGTCTAGCAGCTTATCAGCCACCAACTGTGGTTTTGGATGACATTCAATAACTTGACTTTTTGTGTTCTGTTCCAGCACACAAACATTGCTCAGAAAGATTATAGGTTGAATTCATTTCCCTCGTCCAACTTTGCTGATGTCAGTTTCAAAATAAAAAATCTGTGCTGAAGACAGAAAATGCAGGGTGTTTTATAACATAACCATTGCTTTTAACATTTTATGCATGCCTACTTTTTTCCTGAGGGAAGAAATTCTTCAATTTTTTTGGAGTTGCAGAGAAATTATTTAAGGTGAATTTAATAGTTGCTTTGAGGCCTTGAATCTATGGTTATCTCATTTCCATATTAATTCATGCAGTTCTTTTTTTTTTTTCAATCCTTGTTATTAATATAGATAGAATAGAATTTTCGCATAAATGCTCATGGCTTGGATTCAGGGTGTGTGGATCACTTGAGTTTGTTGGGTTATAGCTAACAGAGACTGGGTTGGATTTTATTACGGCAAGGCATAGAATGTTAAGTATTGGAAGGAGTGGGTATGCAGATATATGTTTAGCATATGGCTTTAATAAAAAGAACTCTTTTATTAAATATGAGAGTTAAAAATCCCTACCTCACTGTTTTATGCTGCTTTGTCATTTACTTTTGCTTTCTTCTTCTCAGTACCCTTGGCCAAGGGCTCCAAACAAGTACATATCCAGGGGAGGTCATCTTCTCTATTGCACTTGCCATTCTTGGGCTTGTCCTGTTTGCACTCCTTATCGGCAATATGCAGGTAAAGATAATCCGAAATCCATCAATTTTGCTAGTAATTTGGCAGGAACCAAGTTGTCTTTAACTATTTGAGCTTAAACTTAATATTTGTTTACATCCATGGTTGGAAAATTTGCTTTGATTTGAAGGTGTGACCCAATGTCATTCCTGCAGACTTACCTCCAATCACTCACCATACGACTTGAAGAGATGAGGATCAAGAGACGTGACTCAGAGCAGTGGATGCATCATCGAATGCTGCCACAAGATCTAAAGGAACGTGTCCGAAGATATGACCAATATAAATGGTTGGAGACACGGGGAGTGGATGAAGAAACTTTGGTCCAGAGCCTTCCAAAGGACCTCCGGAGGGACATAAAACGACATTTGTGTCTTGCTTTAGTGAGAAGGGTATGCCACAATGTCTTATCTCCTTTTGGACAACCATCCAAACACAGTAACTATGTTTTAAATCTCGTCTCTTCTGATTGACAGGTCCCTCTATTCGAGAACATGGATGAGAGGTTGCTCGATGCCATATGCGAACGCCTAAAGCCTAGTTTATATACAGTAAACACGTACATTCTTAGAGAAGGTGACCCTGTGGATGAGATGCTCTTCATTATACGGGGTCGCCTAGAGAGTGTGACTACTGATGGTGGAAGGAGTGGCTTCTTCAACAGAGGCCTTCTCAAAGAAGGGGATTTCTGTGGTGATGAGCTCTTAACCTGGGCATTGGACCCCAAGTCTGGCGCTAATCTACCCTCTTCAACAAGGACTGTCAAAGCTCTTACAGAAGTGGAAGCTTTTGCCTTAATAGCTGATGAACTAAAATTTGTGGCCGGTCAATTCAGGCGCTTCCACAGCAGGCAGATGCAGCACACATTCCGCTTCTATTCACAGCACTGGAGAACATGGGCTGCTTGCTTTATTCAAGCAGCTTGGCGGCGTTATGTGAAGAGGAGGATTGCAGAGGTTCGGCGGAAAGAGGAAGAGGCAGCAATCAATGATACTGGCCCCGGGGGATCATCCAGTCTAGGGGCGACCATCTATGTCTCTAAGTTTGCGGCAAATGCTCTTCGCGGAGTTCACAAACTACGGAATACCAAGAGTGCCAGAGAGCTGGTGAAACTACAAAAACCTCCTGAACCTGATTTCACTGCTGATGATGCTGATTAACCGGAATCTTGCTGTTAGAAACATGAGGTGGATTTTCACATGATCTTTTGCTGTATTTCATCAGTTTGAAGAATTCCGGCCAATATATCAATTAATAGGATTGTATACTATCTGTTCCCTCAAAAAAAAAATGTATATTAAATGTTGAATTAGTAAATTGTATTTCAATAGTTTGTTTGTGATTATTGGCCAAAAGGTGGATAGAAAAGAATGGGAACCTGAAATCTCATTTCCACTTTGTCTTCTAGTTTATCTTCAAAAGGAGTGGAAAGTGGTTTATTTGTGGCATTTGATTGGATGGAAAATATAATTTTTATTATGCCAAATTTTGTTGAATTAAAATTTTATAAATAAATAAGTAAAATTAATTTTATTATAATATGTGAGATTATATGTATAATTATAATTTAAAATAAATAATATAAATAGTCTTGGATTACAAAGTTTTAAAGTGAAATTTAATTTATTTTTTACTTTTAGGTTGTAAGTGGTCAGAAGTAAATTAATTTTCATAAATTATTTTTAGGTAATTAAATAATAAAAGTGGATAAAGGTATTTTTATTTTTTTCTCATTTCTTGACAAACAAATAAATCATTAACTAAAGTGTACAATTAATTTTTTATATACAATTTTTAAAGTTATTTATGTTAGTTCAGATTGGCAATCCAAAGGAGGTGGAGGGGGAGGGTGATGGTGGGGAATAAGTTTTCAAATACTAAAATAAATTTTCATTAAAAACACAATAAACTCAAAAACACTTCAAATCAAGTAGATGATCGAAATTTATTTTGAATTAGTAAAATAATTAAAGCATAAGAGAATAATCAATGTACAATCAAATATAAGATAATTTCTAATTAATATCAAAACAAGTGCATAAGATAAAAGAAAGTAAAAAGAGTGTAAACCGATATATGTGGTTCGATGACCAACTGTGCCTACTCCACAATTTTTGTTTTAATCCTGAGAATTTAAATTTATCACTAGATTTGTCGCTTTTTTAGGGTGAATTCATGCTCTTTCAAACTTGCAAACTACAAATGTCGCTCCCACCGAAGTCAATGGGCCAAATTTCATAATCTGAGAAGTATGCACTCTAATCTCTCTCTTAAAATCTAAAAAATTACTCCTCTTCTAACAACTTATGAGAGCTACAATGATAAAGAATAAAGAAACGAAGATAAAAAACTCAAAACAAGAATATCTTAATATTTGAGTACAATGGTTAATGCCTATTTGAGCTCTTGTTTAAATTAGAAGATTTTAGAAGCAAATTTTTACATTGAGAATGTGAAAACCTAATTTTCTCATTGAGCAAAGATGTCCTAGTTCTTTATATAATCATTGGAGGAAAAAATTAGCCATTTGAAAATCACTCTTGACTGTCTTTGTCAACTTTGGGCACTTGAACTTTAAGTTTCGATTGTTTGAGTCTCTTAACGGTCAAATTTAAACTAGCTATTGTTAGCTGATGTCATAGGTTCGAACATTCGAGCATCAAGTTCGAACATCCAAACAAGCTAGGTTTGGGCATTTGAACAAGTATCGGACATCCAAATTCTAAATATAAAAAAAATCAAAAGTTAAAGCTTCTAAACTTGGGGCATCTAAACCTGAGGTTCGGGTGGTCAAAGATGACAGTAATCACCATAGATTTTTTGCTATATTTGAATATTTGAACTCTAAAGTTTGGACATTCGAAATTTACATAAAAACTTTAACTCGTTCACTGCAACTTCATTTTTTAGTTGATATCAACTTGTAACTAATCTTGGATAGAAATAATAGACCAATGAAGGCATTATAAGATGAGTTTGAGTATTAACAAAACCACAAATAAACTAACTATCAAATCCTCGACTCAACACAAATAAATGAAAATTCTAAACCTATGAGTCTTGGAGTTGATCTTGCATCTTGAACATATTTTTAGCTTTCATTTTAATCCTCAAGCTTCATTTTTAAGATATTATTTTCTTTATTTTTGAGACATTTTCTTCATCATCTAATGAGTTTTATCTTGAGAATTTATTCTTCTTAAACTTGGATGATCATTGATAATTCTGAAACTTATTATAATGTACAAAATTTGTTAAATCTTACTTTGATTATTATCAAAATCCAAAGGACAATAATTTAAAAGAAGCTTCGTACTCTAAAAATTTCAAGAATTATATATAACTATAAAGTCAAAAGTATATGTAATAACCCCATATTTTACGAGTTGTATTAAAGAATTTTCTTCATTTGAAAGAATTAGTAGGATGTGATGATTTTACTCGTTGGACAGGACCAGAACAATAATTTTAGAAAATTATTTTTTATGAATTATACAAATATGAGTAAAATAATAATTAAAGAGTTTAATATTTTATAGAGTATTACGAGGAATAAAATATGGTCGTAATATACAAGAGAGGCCTTTTTTTAGGATATACAAGCATTAGATGTTCAATAATTTAAGTATATAGTAATTTTACTGAGCCCATACCTTGTATTCAAATATATTTATGATAAGACGAATTGGATATCCCATAAAGCCAACAATTGGAAAGCAAAGAACTCAAATGATGAGTGAGCAAAACAAAAAAAATAATAAGTGATAAGCGGATATTTTTGAGATTACAAGAAAGAAATAATCATATAGATCTTAACTTTTTTAAAATAACCTTAGGCTTTTGACATTCAACTGTAATCATTCAGTTAAAATAAGAGAAATGTGTAGAGTTAAATTTTGCTATCCAAAAGAGCATCAAAGGCAGATATCACTAACCATACTCAAGTAAATTTGATTAAGATATAACGGAAACCCAAGAAGATGAGGAAAAAATATGAACAAAGGACGTGAGAAAAGCAAATGTCAAAAATCTAGTGAGATACATTGGAAACCTAAAAGGAGAAGCAACAAAAAAAAAAGTATCTAAAAAATTAAAAATAAAAGCATTTCTTAAAAATAAATAGCAAGAGAGAAAGCAAGTGCATATAAATAATCTGGGTTAATTGATTCCTTTTTCCTCAGACACAAGTTGCACTCTAGTGAGTTGCACTGAGATACATTGGAAACCCCTCGCACAAGGGAATTAGAATACCAACAACACATGGCTTAATACTACAACATCCAAATATGAATTTGAGAGCCACAATCGGCCTATTGGAAGCTTCGACGTGCCGATCTAGTCAACCAAGCCACTGAGTAGTTGTCTTCAAATTGGGAATGACTTTTCAGAGTCTCTCGAGTTGTGGCATAAAAAACATTCAAATCAAAGATCTCGACTCTAAGTCACACATATACCCAAAATATAAATATCTTAATTCTAAGTTACACATCTACCCGATGCATGAAGACTCCAATTCTATATTATGCATCTATTTGAGGTAAAAAGATCTCGACTTTAGATCAGGCACCTATTCGAGACATAAAAGTTCCCGATTCTAAATTACGCACTTACCCAAAGTACAAAGATCGGGTGCTTAAGGTGATTTTTACTATAATCAAATTTGATTAAAATATAATCAAAATTGAAACTTACATGCTACTAAATTATGACTTAAATATAATTTAATCTAAAACACGGTTAAATTTGAATAAAAATTTAGCTCAATTTGGACTTAAATTTTTAAGAAATTTGACCTCAAATTAAAGTAAGCCGGATATGGGGATCAAAATTGGGCTTAAAAATTCATCTAAAATTTAAGTTAAAATGAAAAAAATATAAGCATTTTATAACCAAGCTTGGTAAATCGATCATTCACTACCAATACCAACGGTAATTTTGGAATGGATGTGTCACATGGTTTTCCTCGGTATACTATAAAATATTAGTGTGAACCTAATCACTAAAGGTTTAAGGAATAAAAAACTAGAACATATCAATCCAAAGAGTTAGTGAATCACAATTCAATCAAGTTTTAAACATCAAGTTGAATTAATTTAGGCTCAAATCGAAATTGACTGTTGAACTAATTTCAAACCAAACTTGAACCTAAACCATATTAGCCCGGACGGAACTAAATAGGGTCAAACTAAGTCTTATTGGGTATGTCGAATGTTCAGCAATACTCCAAGGTTGCAGACAATGGGTGATGTTACTATCCTAACCTAAACTAAAACTAGTTCGAGTGGAACTAAGCTGGGTCAAATTGAGTTTTGCTAGGTGTGCTACAAAAGCCTTTGACAATAATCTGAAGCCATAACCCAATCTCATATGTCATTGGTAATGCTACCAAATCAAAGAAGTTAAATAACAATATGCTCAAAATCATTGGTTATTGTTTGAAGCAATTTTTACTACAATCAAATTTGATTGGAATATAATTAAAATTAAGACTTGTATATCACTAAATTATGGCTTAAATGTGAGTCCCAGTCAAACTTAAACTCATTTGAGTTTGGCCAAAAATTGAGTTCAATTTGAACCTAAATCATTGGAAAATTTGAGCTCAAGTTAGGCTTAATCCAAATTAGCTGAGTGAGATGGATACTTGAACCAAAATTATACCCAAAATTCATTCAAAATGTGGACCAAAATGATAAAATATTAAAATTTTGCAAATAGGTCTCTGAACTAAATAAATTTTTATAAATGGGTCATTTGCTAGATTGTTCTTACAAATAGGACCCTAAAATAAGAATTTTATAAAAACATCTAATAAAATCTTTAAATTATAAATCAGTCCTGCAAAATTTAAGCTTTGTAAATAAACCCCTCAAAAGATTGATAATTATGATTTGATCCATATGAAATATAATATTCATAAATACACCCTTTCAAAATTACCTATTTATAGATAAATCTCTACAATTTCAATTTTTCGTAAATAAGTCCCTCAAAATTTTTTTTTATGAATAAGTCCAAATTTTATTCAAAAAGTATCCTGAAAGTTTAAAAAACTTTATGAATAAGTCCTTTTGCAAAATACATCCTGAAAATCATAAAATTATAATTTAATATAATTTTTCAAAAAAGTATAAATAACTTATCTATAAATTTAATATCTGGGATGAGTATATTTTTCAAATTTTATTAACTACAATAAATAAACTTATCCATATCTCTCCAAAGACTTGTCTAATCTCAAGGAAACTGCATCCATTTCCATCCACAACAATCCAATCCGAACAAAACTCATCCAAAACAAATAAATAAAATTCTCAATTCAAATTTTGAACAACATTGATTCCAAACTAACTTGATCTTCTCAAACCCTATATAAATCTATTAACCTGAAAAGAAAAAAGAGAAGGGAGAGATCAAAAGAGATCAGAAATGAAGGAGAAACCATTAAAAATTAGGGACTTGAAGCAAAATAAGATAATTTTTTACCTTTTCCTTTCCTTCTCCTATTGATCTTTTGGTTTCTCTTCTTCTTCTTCTTCCGAAGGAGCGGCCATGTTTACTGCCTTAGTTGACCCTGCCATCCAATGACAGCCCATGTTGCTGCCTGCCTCGCAATAAAGAGGCATTCTAATGGCTTGCAGCCGAGATCTCCAACGTGCTGATACCTTTGGACGGAGCAGATAGGCATGCATCCGCAGTGGCATGTACAACTCTCCCATGGGAACAAGAACCTCAACCACAAGCATCGGCTGCTCTTTTGCTCACTTAAGTATAGCTGACCAGAGCTCCGGCGGCCTCTACCATACGCTGCATCCCAACCACCGGGCCTCAACCCTGGCTTCCCTTGCATCAGCCTGGCCACTGACCTTGATCTTGCTTTGCCATCGGCCACCCTGGGAAAGCACTTAACAAGGCCACAAACTTACTAGCTTCATGGTCACATCTCCCGAAGTCATCCGTCTACATCTTGACCATTCGAAGGACATCCCACTGGGGAGAAGATGCTACTTCCCCTCCGACTAGCCGGCATGCTCTGAGACCTGCGTCTACGTCTCCGCTCCAGCCCTCTCTGACTTCATCGGACCGATGTTGATCACCGCCCACCTCACCGTGATCTGCCCTGACCTCGCTATGCCTCACTAGCCCTACCCCTACTCACCGGTCCCTTGCTCCTCTAGTAGCTTCTCACCTCTCTTGTCCTGATCGAAGCCTGTTATTGCTCGCCGTTCGTTGGGGCTGAATCTGGCTGGAATCGGCTAGATTCGGCCAAGAGCTCGAAGATGGTGAAGATCCAGCCGGTCCTCATCCCACAGTTGTGCAGCCCAAAAAGTTTGGGGCTAGGGTTTTGAAGGAGAAGAAAGAAGGAGGGGAGCCAGGGTCTCTTTTTCTAGGCTAAATGAAGAAAAAAGAAGAAAGGGAGCACGACTGAAAAAGAAGAAGAAACCGAGAAAAAAAATAGAAATTATAAAAAAATTATTGCACAAAAAAAAGAAAAAAGAGAGAAAATTTGGCAAAAAGAAAAAGAAAAAGAAGAGTTCGTTAAAAAAAAAGAAAAAAAAAGAAAAAATGATTTCTCTCAGTTCTTGACACAACGATAGAATACCACTAATACCACGGCCACCTGCAACTCCTCGAAGATAATGGACTCTTGACATTATTGCCGCCACATGTGGCCCCCTCGAAGATGGTGAACTCTTGGCATCACTAGTCAATTATGGCCCCTCAAAGACAGTAAAGTCTCATTACACCAAGCTAACATTCGAGCTCACATCTCAACCAGTCATCAGGCTCGCATTCAAGCTAGCCTTTGAGCTCACACTCGATTAGTTTTTGGGTTAACATTCAGCTAGCCTTCGAGTTCGCACTTAGTCAGCCTCCGGGTTTGCACTCAGCTAGTCTTTAGACTCATACTCGGTCAACCTTTGGGCTCACACCAAGCTAGCCTTTGGGTTTACACTCAGTCAGCCTTCGGGGGGTCACACTCAGTTAGCCTTTAGACTCGCACTCAACTAGCCTTCAGGCTTGCACTCAGCGAATTTTCAAGCTCGCACCCAGCCAACTTTTAGGCTCTCATCCAGCTAACCTTCAGACTTACATTCAACCAGCCTTCAAGTTTATACTTAGCTAGCCTTCAGGCTTGCATTCAGCTAGTCTTTGATCTCACACTTAATCAGCCTTCGAGTTTGCATCTAAGCCAGCCTTTCAGCTCACACTTAGCTAGCCTTCGAGCTCACACTCAGCTACCCTTCAGACTCGCACCTCAACCAGTCTTCAAGCTCATAATTAGCTAACTTTCAAACCCGCATCCAAGCTAGTTTTCCGGCTCATACTAAGCCAGTCTTCAGGCTCACATCTATCTAGCCTTTGGGCTCATACTTAGTGAGTCTTTGAGCTCACACTTAGCCAGTCTTCAAGCTCACATCCAAGCGAACTTCGAGCTCACATCCAACCAGCCTTCGAGCTTGCACTCAACTAGCCTTCGGATTCACACCCAGCTAGGCTTTGGGTATGTATCCAAGCAAGCCTTCAGGCTCACACCTTAACCAGCCTTCAGCCTCACATTTAACTAATCTTCTGACTCACATCAAAGCCAACCTTCGGCCTCACACTTAGCCAGCCTTCAAGCTCGCATCTAGCTAGTCTTTAGAGTCACACTCAGTCAACCTTTGAGCTCACACTTAGCTAACATTTGGTCTCACCACATCTAAGCCAGCCTTAGGGTTCGCATCTAGTCAACCTTCAGACTCACACTCAACTAGCTTTTGAGTTTGCACCTAACCAGCCTTTGAGCTTACCTCCAAGCCAATGTTCGAGCTTGCACCTTAACCAGCCTTCGGGCTTATACCAAGCTAGCTTTTAGGCTTGCATCCAACCTAGTCTTTGGGCTCACACTTAGCCGATATTCAAGCTCACACTAAGCCAACCTTCAAACTTGCACTTAATTAATCTTCAGACTCACACGCAATCAACCATCAAGCTTGTGCTTTTAAGCCAACTTTTGAGTTCGCAAACTAAGCCAACTCTCTAGTTTGCACATTTAAAGTTGGGCCATAGGTTTGTCTAAAAGTATCATAAACAATCAAAAATCCTCAAATTAAACTTTAATATAAAGTAAATCAATCACATTGAAATTGAACTCAGCCAAAATAAATGCATAAAGGCTAAGTTGATTCAAATGGACCCAAATTTATTAAACAAATGGACTAAAATTCAAATTGAGCTCGACTCCAAAAAAATCCAAATTGAGTTAACCTAAACCAAATAAACTCCGACAAAACCCTAATCAGACTTGAGATGGGTTAATTTAAAATCAAGTTGAGTTCAAATCAAATCAAATCTGGATTAAACTAAGCTCAAATCGAACCCTAATTGGGTTAAATCAAGTCCAAACTAAAAAGACAAACTCAAAGTCAAATTAAAATCAAGGTAGGCTAGACTAAAATCAAGTTGAACTAAATTGGCTTGAATTTGAATTGAAGTTCATAAAGATACCTGAATTCAATAAAGATCCAATATAAGCCAAACTTGACTCAAGTTAAATGAAATCAAACTTGAACCCAAACTATATTAGTCCCGATGAAATTAAATAGGGTCAAACTAAATCTTGCTAGGTGTGCTAAACTCTCGACAATGCTCCAAGGCTATGAATAGAGGGTGATATTACCATCCTGATCTGAACCAAAATTAGTTTAAATAAAATTAAATAGGAGTCAAATTGAGTTTCACTAGGTGTACTACAAAAGCCTTTAGAAACATTTCAAGCTATACCCAACTCCATAAGCTATTGGTAATGCTACTAAATTAAAAAAATTAATTGACAACATGCTTAAAACTGTCGGCCACACTTCAAAGCTATACCAAACTTCATAAGCTATTGTGAAGTTAGCAAATCAAATAAGTTAATCGCCAATATGCTCAAATCTATCAGCCACACTTTAAAGCTACACTCAACTTCATAAGCCATTGGTGAAGCTAGCAAATCAAATAAGTTAATTACTAATATGCTCAAAACTATTGGTCACACTTCAAAACTATATCCAACCCCATAAGTATTTGGTGATTCTACCAAACCAAAAAAAGTTAATTGCCAATATGCTCTAAGCTATTGGTCATACTTCAAACCTATACCCAATCCCCTAAGCCGTTGGTGATGCTACCAAATCAAAGAAGTTAAATATCAATATGCTTAAAGCAGTTGGCGATACGCTCTTCAAAGTAGTCAACCCCTAAAGCAGTTGACGATGCACCCTTCAAACTAACCAACCTTAGAAGTAATTGGTGACATGCCCTTCAAGTTAGTTAACCTCTAAAGTAGTTGATGATGCACCCTTCAAGTTAGGCAACCCCAAAAGTAACTGGTGATACACTCTTCAAGCTAGCTGACCTCAAAGGTAGTTGGCGATACACCCTTCAAACTAGCCAACCCTAGAAGTAATTGGCGACACACCTTTTAAGCTAGTCAATCCTAGAAGTCATTAACGATGTACTCCTTTCAAGCTAGTCAATCCTAGAAGCAGTTGATGACTCACCCTTTATGCTAGTTAATCTCAAAAGTAGTTGATGATGTATCACTCAAGCTAGTCAACCCTAAAAGTAGTTGATGACACAACCCTCAAGCTAATCAATCCCAACAGTAATTGACGATGTGATTTTTAGACCTATACCCAACCTTACAAGCTGATGGTGATGCTATTAAACCAAATGAAGTTATTGCTAATGCTCAAATCTATTGAAAATACTTCAAAATTTTTTCATTCGCTTTCACATCCCATTGGATGATGCCATCAATACCTACCAAAAATCAAGTCAATTTCGGATAGACACGATGTGGTTTAGTGTAGAAAAGTGGGGTAGCAGCACACATTAAAGCTTTTTCTCTACTCTCTCTTTCTTTATTTCTTTTATATTTTTTATAATTCTATATTAGACTTTATTTTAAAGTAAGGACATACACTTACTTAAGCTATGTATTATTTCTTAAAATCAATAACATGCTTTCTTCTTTTCTTTTTTGTGTCTTTATTTTATTAACTAGGTTTCTCACTTTAGGAGGTTCTCAACAATCGTCAAGGTAATTAAACAACAAGAGCTTGTGCCTATTGAAAGTCATATTCCTACAATACCTGATAGTGCACTTAAAATTAAAATAAATTTTGATTTGTGATTTGAGATCGCTCCTAGATTCTTAACTATCTTGAGTGGCCAATTTTGATCCCACGGTCATCCTTTAAGTTATCAACCCTAGAAGCAGTTGATGATGTACCCTTCAAACTAGTCAACCCCAGAAGCTATTGACGACGCACTCTTTAAGCTAGTCAACCCCGGAAGATATTGATGACATGCCCTTTAAGCTATCAACCCCAGTATCTATTAACAACATGTCCTTTAAATAAGTCAACCTTAAAAGTAGTTGATGATGCATCCTTCAAGCTATGCAATCCTAAAAATAATTAATGATGCACCTTTCAAGCTAGTCAATCTTAGAAGTAGTTGACAATGTGTCCTTCAAGCTAGTCAATCTCAGAAGTAGTTGATGATGCATCCCTCAAGCTAGTCAACCCCAAAAGCACTGATGATGCATCTCTCAAGCTAAGCCATTCCTAGAAGCACTTGATGAAGCACCCCTCAAGTTAACTCAACTCCAAAAGTCATTGACGATGCACCCTAGTCAACCCCTAGAAGCCATTGATGATGCATCTCTCAGCTAAGTCAACCCTAGAAATAGTTGACAATATGCCTTTCAAGCTAGTCAACTCTAAAAGCAATTGATGACGCACCCTCTAAGTTAGTCAATCCTAAAAGTAGTTAACATTTCAACTTTCAAGCTAGTCAACCCCATTTGATGATGCACCTTCCGAGCTAGTCAAACCTAGAAGTAATTAATGGCACACCTAGAAATCCCAACAAGATTTAATAACATAAGCCAAGGCAGTCATTCTCTTCGTTAGCATATTATTAACATCCACCAAAGACCAAGTCAAGACCTATCTGAATCGGACATCACATGATTCAGCATGTGGGGGTGAGACAGCAACACATACCAAAACCCCTTTCTCATTCCTATCACTTCTTTGTTTTCATTATCCTCTTGCTTTCCATAATTCTTTCTTAAAATTTGTTGCAAAGTAAAAGTATACCCTTGCTTAAATCATGTACCATTTCTCAAATAAATCAATACCATGCTTTCTTCTTTTCTTTTGTCTTTATTTTATTAGTTAGATTTTTTTGCTTTAAGATGTTTTTGACAATTGTCGAGATAATTAACAATAGGGGTTTGCACTTGTTAAAAATCAATATTCCCACAATACTTGATAATGTACTTAAAATTAAATAAATTTTGATTTGTGATTCGAGATTACTCTCGGGGTTTTCGCCACTCCCAAGCTGCCAAAATCAATCCCATAGCCAATTCTGGTTCACCCAAAGCAGTTGACCGGTTCACAAAGCAATTGTCCAATTCAAAATTTTTACATGACAAATGGCTGGTTTTTTTACTATTGGAGAGAAGTTAATTGTTGGATTTCACTCTCAACGACTAGTCTTGACTCAAGGTATAAATAGACATGATTGGGCTTCTTTTAATAAGTTTTTACAACTTCACATCTATCATAAAGAAAAGATAAAGCCCCTCAAAATCTACTAACCCAAGAATGCTCTAAACTATCAATCTCACATCATCCTTGAGATTTTGTTCTCTTTATTGAGTGATTTTGTAGTGAGTTTAAATAGTATCACCCTTTATCTTTTTTTCACTTGTAAACTCTCCTAAGTTGTTATGAGTGTGAGTATAAAATCTCCAGTATGGAATAGTTATTGCTTGATTAGAGCAAGATCATTTGTACAAGGATGGTTTCGCCCTAAGGAAACGATAAGCATGGCTTCACCCAAAGAAAATGGCACTTGTGGATTACAATTTGATGTAAATGCTTGACTTTGCCTCAAGAAACGACATCATTAATGGAGGAATTGAAGTCTTCAAGAGTGAAGCAAGGGCCATGGAGTCAGAGTAGTTGGTTTTCGAATCACATAAAAATCAGTGCATTTATTCTTTATTTTATTTTCATTATTGCACTTGTGGTTTGATTGAAAATTGTGTAATTATTTCTTTAAAATTGTTACTTATTTTTACAAAACTTAATTTTTTTCCCCTCAAAGGTTGCCAATTCAAGCCAACGTATTATACTTCTATTGAATAAAGATATTTTGCAGCAAAGTTTTGATTCAGATTTGTGGTCCTCTGGCTCTCAATATTAATGAAAAAATTTTACATGTTTTTGCACAAGTATTGATTTGGATATATGACTTTTTAACTAATGAGCTAAACTCTTAATAAGCTAAAGTATATATTTTTGAATCCCTCTGATTTTATGAAAAAAATGAATCAATCATCATGGTTTTCTCCAAAAACTTTAATTCGCCATAAATTCTCTACTCAAATCAAAAGCTTATTTCATCCTGAAAGTTTTCAAAGTCCCAACTCGGGCTAGGTAACTTATTTGATTAAAAACTTTAATTTTAGACTTTTGCATTTGAACTTTTTAATAAAAATAATCTCCCATGCTGTACTTCAGGTTGATTAATTAGCTTAGTTTATATTTAACCTGAAACCATTTAAGAAAATTTCATCTGTGATAGCAAATTTTGAGGCAAATCTTGTTCGCCAGATGTCCTAGCATTTGGCTAATTTTGTTTATGCCTTGGGTAGTTGTGTATCTTAGAGTTAAGGTCTTAGCACCTTGGGAAGAAGTATGACCTAAAGTTAGGGTCTTTATACCTCAGGTAGGTGCGTAACCTAAAATTGAGACCTTTGTGCCTCAAGTAGATGCATGATCTAAGTCAAAATTTGTGTCTTGAGTAGATGCATGACCTAGAGCCCCATGTGGGATCAAAACTGACTATCCAAGAAAGTAAAGGCGCTGAGGAGTAACTTCAAAATAACAAATTAAAAGTGCAGTGATTTAAGTGTGCAATCAAGTGTTATGGGAACATAACTTCTAATAGGCATAAGCCCCTGTTGTTAATTACCCCAACAATGATAAAAACTTCCTAAAGTGAGAAACCTAGTTAATAAAGATAGAGATATAAAAGAAAAGAAGAAAACATAATTTGATTGACATGTGAAAAGATATATGGCTTAAGCAAGGGGATACTCTCGCTTTACATTTTAATAAATTTGAATGCATAAATGACATGAAATAAGGAAGGAAATGTGAAGAGCTTGATATTTTTTGTTGCCCCACTTCTGCATGCTGGACTGTGTAGAGTCTAGCTTAGGTAGATCCTGATTTGATCATTGGCAAATGTTGATAATTTAGTTTAATGGTATCACCCGATGGGATGTGGAAGGCGATGAGAGGAATTTGAAGTGTTTTCAATAACTTTGAGTTTTAGTGATAACTTTATTGGATAGCGTTGTCAATGGCTTATCAAGATTAGCCTAAAGTGTTTTCAATAACTTTGAGCTTTTGACAATAACTTCATGATTTGAAGTGTTTTTGTTAATCAATAAGACATCAATAATAACTTCATGGTTTGAAGTATTTTCATTAACCAATAAGGTGTAGGCGATAATTTTGTTAGCTTTTTGAAGTATTCCATAGCAAATAAGGTATAGGTGATAACTTCTTGGTTTGAAGTAGTTTTATACCCAATAAGACATAGGTGATAACTTCATGGTTTGAAGTATTTCTATAGCTAATAAAGCATAGGTGATAACTTCATTAAACAAGACATCTGACTGATTGACTAAGTAAGTTCAAGCCTACCTTAATTTGGTTTGATTTAATAATTGATAGCCTCTTAGGCATGTTGTCAATTAAATTTGGAGCATTGCCAATATTTTTGAGTTGACTTAGCTTGAAAAGTGCATCATCAATGACTTTTAGGGTTGACTAGCTTCGAAGTGTGATTAATACCTTTGAGCATATTAGTAATTAACTTTTTTGATTTAGTAGTCTCACCAACATATGGGGTTGTGTATAGCTTTAAAGTATAATCAATAGCTCTAAGTGTGTTGGCAATTAACTTCTTGGATTTGGTAGTGTCATCAATGTATGGGGTTGGATATAGCTTTAAAGTGTGGCCGATAGCTTTGAGCATATTGATAATTAACTTCTTTGATTTGGCAGCGTCACCAATAATGGGGTTAGGTATAGCTTTGAAGTATAACTGACAACTTTGAGCATATTGTCAGTTGACTTCTTTTGAATAAGGCATTATGTCTTACTAACTAAACAAGTTCAAACCTACCTTAGTTCAGTTTGATTTGAAGCATTGATAATGCTTTGGATTGGCTTAGCTCAAAAGATGCATATTATTGGTTGACTTTATTTAAATAAGGCATTATGGTTGACTGACTAAGTGAGTTTAAGCCTATCTTAGTACACTTTGATTCAATAATCGATGGCCTCTTAGGTGTGTTGTCAATTAAGTTTGGAGTATTGTCAATGCTTTTGGGTTGGCTTAGTTTAGAAGATGCATCACTAACGACTTCTAGGGTTTACTAGGTTTGAAGTGTGACCAACAACTTTGAGTGTGTTGGCAATTAACTTCTTTGATTTGGTAGTATCACCAATATATGAGATTGGATATAGCTTCAAAGTATGACCGATAGTATTAAGTGTGTTATTGACTGACTTCATTTGAATGAGCCATTGTGACTAACTGACTAAGTGAGTTCAAGCCTACCTTAGTTTGATTTGATTTGACGCGTTGCTAATGCTTTTAGTTGGCTTAGCTTTGAAGTATGGCCGGTGACTTCATGTGTGTTGTTGGTTGAATTCATTTGAACAAGGCATATGGCTAACTAACTGAGAGAGTTCAAACCTACCTTAGTTTTATTTGATTTGATTCAGTTCAATATTCAAAACTTAATTTAGGCTCAAGTTTGATTTGATTTAATTTGATATTCAAAACTTGATCTTGGTTTGAATCTAACTTGATTCAATTCATTTGATTTAATTTCGTGTTCAGAATTTGATTAGATTATGATTCACTAACCCCTTTCAGGGGGATAATGATATGTTTTGATTTTCTCTTTTTGAAACCTTTAGTGATTGGGTTTACACTAATGCTTTATAGCATAACTAGAAGAATCACGTGAAATATCTATTCCCAAAATCATTGTTAGTATTGATAGTAAATGTTCAATTTACAATAATGAATTTAATTCACTAAGCTTAGCATTGATTTCAGAAAAATATTTATCAAATCTTGATCATTGATTCTAGTGGGAGCAGCATTAATTTTGATCTGAGTTTGATTTAACTTAGTTTAATATTCAGAACTCAATTTTGGCTAGAATCTAATTTATTTGATTTGGATCTAGTTTGATCTTCTATTGGACTCTTATAGAATTTGGATTTGTATCTTAATAGACCTTGGGGCAAGTTTAAGTTGATTTAGGTTCAACTTAGTTTCAGTTCAAGATCAACATGACTCTGGTTTGACTTTGAGTTCAATTAGCTTTTAGTTTGAACTTCATTTAATTCAATTAAGGTTTGATTCAAATTTAATTCGACCCAAACTAGATTTGATATGACCTTAACTTGATTTTGAGTTAACCTAGCTTGAACCTAATTAGAATTGAGTCGGAGCTGATTTGGTTTGATTTAACTTAATTTGTATTTTGGGTCTAGTTCAATTTGAATTTTAATCCATCTAGTTGATCAATTTGGGTTTATTTGGTGGTTTATTTGAGTTAATTTGGTTTTACTCATTCAATTACTCTAGTTGAGTTCAATGTGATTAAGTCACTTTATATTAATCAATTCGATTTGAGAGTCATTGGTTGTCATGATAACTTTGAGTAAGCCTACAAGTTAGCCTTAGATGTGCAAGCTTAAGAGCTGGTTAAGTTGATCGAGCTTGAAAGCTAGCATAGAAGTGCAAGATTTGGCGGGCCCGGAGGCTGACCTATACTTTCGGTAGGCCTACAAACTGGCCTATGATTACAGCAAGCCCAAAGGCTAGCCTATGATTTTAGTGGGCCCAAAGGCTGGCCTAATTTTAATAGGTCTAAAGGCTGGCCTATAATTGGTGGGCTTGATGGCTGACCTAATTTCAATGCGCCTGATGACTGGCTTGATTTTGATAGGCCCGAAGGCTAGCTTGATCCAATGATCTGCCAATACACATGGTCGTAGGTGGCCACGATGGTGATGGAGTCTACCAATGCACAAAGGACTGCGGGAGGCGGCGATGATGGTGGAGTCTGCCAATGCATAAGGGGCCACCGATGGTGATGATAGTCATGTGGGTAGGGACAAGACAAAGATAAGGGAAGCTATGAGTAGTCGCTAGCATGGAGGATGAACTAGTTCTCCTTATTCAAAATTTTCTCCTCAGATTCTCCTCTAATGCCTTCCTTTTCACTTCCTAATTTTTTTTAATTTTTATATATTTTTTTTCCAAATTTGTCTTCTTTTGCTATAGAACACTTTTTTCCCTTTTTTTTAGGCTGCAAGCCTTTTTTATTTTTTATTTTTCATCCATGTCCTTATTTAACCCTGTGGCCTTCTCCTGCTTTTCATAACTGGGCCTGATGGCCCAGTACTCCTCTTGGTGGCAAGGTGAAGGAGACTGTCACAAGGTGATGATAGCGATAGGTGGAGCATCCCAGCCGTGGAAGCCGAGCAATGGAGACAAGGCTTGGCGGGTGAGTGTAGGAGCAAGGAGGCAGCTTGTGAGCTCTGGGCAAATAGAGGAGGATTGGGTGCAGGTTGCCGACGTGTAGTAGAGCTAGGATGGATCCCCATGGCTAGATGGTTGGTAGTAGGTTGAAGGTGAGAGGATCTCCAACAAGGCAGTGTCCCGGGCTGGCCATGACGTGGTTGGAGTGATAGGGAACAAGTGGTGTGAGGCTCATCGGAGCACAAATAGGCCACTCATCAGCGAGATTCGGGGCAATGAAGGCTCATAGGAAGGCCAGTGATGTTTCGGGAGAGCTAGTCTAGGGAAGAAGATGGCTGGATATGGGCACCCCGAGGAGAAGGTGGCTAGTGTTAGTCCTGTGGCCTTATAGACTATTTATTAATTTGTTTTTGAGATAAGTTTATTTGTGCAATTTGGGTCAGACAATTTAGGAATGTAATGAATGGCTCAAATCTGACTGTCTGATTGATATTTGTATGACAATGGATGATAGTATAGACGGAGCCACATATTATATGTGTGTGATTATTTGGGTGTTCCGTGATGGGTCGGAATGTTTTACAGTATACTTATAATCTGGTCTCACCTTGGGATTGTTTGGTTGGAGGATGATAAATTATTTTATTTAAATTATTTGATTTGGACCTTTTTATAAATATTTGGCCTTAGTTGTAATTACAAAACTTTGATTTGTAATTACAATGAACTTCGGAGGTCTATTTGCAAAACACAAATAAATATGTCAGTTCATGAATTGTGAATTCAATTTCGAGTGAATTCAATTGTGAATTGAAATTTGACAAAGAAGAGCAGAGAATAAAGTTCATCATTCTCAGCCCTGTGAAATTTTTCATCCTCTTTTACTCTTCCCCATCAAGTTTGGTTTCCAAAATTTTGATTTATGATAATTTTTCAACAGTCTGTTGAATTTTCGAAATTAATTATGAATTAAAATTTTGAAAGGGCTTTTATGTAAAATTGCAATTCAATTTAATTCCAATGTTTTGGGCCGTGAATTACAACATGATTGGTGATTTCAATCGAATTGTAATTGGTATCAATTTCGAGTTGTGAATTGCAATTTGTTTCAAATTGAATTATGGTTTTGGATTCCAATCTCAGTTTGGTTTATGGCTTATGTTAATCGAATTAATTTTGATTAACATTGAGTTTTTGATTATTTCAATTATTAAAAAATAAATTATTATTATTATTTATTCATGATTATATTTATGAGTAAAAATAACCGAATATTTCCCCAAAGGGTTTTGAGGTAATTTTAATTTATAAATATTATTATTCTGTATTTATTTTCAACTCTAGTCAATTTGACCCAAAAGTTAAGTTGGTGTAGAGAAGAAATAAATATAGAATATTTTGAAAATTTATTTGTGACATCATGATTTTATTGGCGGGATCTCGTGATTTGTATTATTCTCCCAAAGGAGGTAGTACAAGATCACAATATATCCCGATTCTAATTTTATTCGTGGTTTGCGGGATCTCATGGTTTATATTATTTTTCCAAAGGAGGTAGTACAAGATCATAATTTATCTCGATTATGATTTTACTGGTGATCGGTGGGATCTCGTGATTTGTGTTGTTCTCCTGAAAGAGGTAGTACAAGATCACAATTTAATCCCAATTCTGGTTTGGTTTGTGATTTCTAGGATGTCGTGATTTGTGTTAGTTTTCCAAATGAGCTAATACAAGATCACAATGATAATCCCTATTTGGATCAATGGAATCATGGATTATTTGTTATTGAAATGCATTTGTTGTGTATTTGAGCAATCCATTGCAAAATTTACTGTATGAAATCTAGTAGTCAGCTCTTCAAGGTCGAGATCTTGAATGAATCAAATTACTCGACTTGGAGAAATGAACTAGAAGCTCATTTGGCATTTTAAGGTTTTGACATTGCTCTTGATAATACTGAACTGCCTATTGGGTCAAGCTAGTTTGAAAAATGGCACAAAGCATATAAGCTAGCAAGACTGATAATCAGAAGAATAATTTTTGAAACAGTTCGTGCTAGTTTGCCAGATGTTTATTCTGCCAAAGAATTACTTCAGATTATTCATAACAGATTTGTTGGGTCCTCTAAAGCCAAGAAATTATCTTTGACTCGGAAACTGTACAACACAAAATTGGCTGAGCATGGGAATGTTCGAGAGCATATTTTAAAAATGTTTTTGATTGCACATGAGTTGAAATCTTGGGCTTAAGTCTTGATGATGAATATGTCACATATTGTATCCTGGACTTGCTGCCTGCATCCTTTGAGACTTTTATTATTAACTATAATACACATGATCGTCATTGGACGATGGATGAATTGCTAAATCAGTGTGTCTAAGAGGATGAAAGGAGGAAGGCTATTAAAGATAAACTTGTTAAAATTGAGTTAGTAAATTTGGCTGAGAAGAAATAGAAGTTTGATTCTCGGTCCAGAAAGCTTTTTAAGAAGCAAGCCTGGAAGGGTAAATTTAAGGGGTTGTTTGGAACGGGGTCAGGGCTAGGGTGACCTCACCCTGACCAGATTATTTTTTAAACACCAAAAATTTGACCGCACTAACATTATTTAATTCATTTAAATTATACGAAAGATTTGACTAAAATGCCCTCGGTTCATCTGAACTGTCGGATCTCGATCTAACGGCTCAGATGGGTTTAGCCACGAAACCCTAAGTATATATTCTTCCCCCTCACCCCCCACCCCAACGCCGCCGCCCAACATGTAGCAGGCCTCCTTCCCCGCTGACGACGCAGTAGACGCCGCCCTCCTTCCTCGCCGCCGACGCAGCAGACGCCGCACGAGTATCCCCTTTCCCCTCGCCGCACGAGTCTCCTCCTTCCTCGCTAACGAGGTAGCCGACGCCGGACGAGTCTCCTCCTTCCTCGCCGACGACGCAGCAGACGCCGCACGAGTCTCCTCCTTCTCTGCCGACAACATAACAGACGCCGCACGAGTGTCCCCCTTCCCTGCCGACGATGCAGTAGTCACTGCACGAGTCTCCTCCTTCCCCATCGACGACGCAGCAGACGCCGCATGAGTGTCCCCCTTCCCCGCCGCACGAGTCCCCTCCTTCCCCGCCGACGACGTAGCAGACGCCGCACAAGTCTCCTCCTTCCCCACCGATGATGCAGCAGACGCCGCATGAGTCCCCTCCTTCCCCGCCGATGAAGCAGCACACGTCGCACGAGTCCCCTCCTTCCCTGCCGATGACGTAGCAGTCGCCGCAGGGGTCTCCTCCTTCCCCGCCAATGATGCAGTCGATGCCGGACGAGTCTCCTCCTTCCTCGCCGACGATGCAGCAGACGTGGCACGAGTATCCTCCTTCCCCACTGACAACACAGCAGACTCTACACAGGTCTCCTCCTTCCCCGCTGACGGCGCAATAGTCACCACACGAGTCTCCTCCTTCCCCACAGACGACGCAGCAGATGTCGAACGAGTGTCCTCCTTCTCGCCGATGACACAGCAGACGCCGCACGATTCTCCTCCTTCTCCACCGACGACGCAGCGGACGCCACACGATTCCCCTCCTTCCCCGTGGACAACATATAATTAAATAAGTGGTTCTTCTCAATCTTTTTGTCTTTCATATGGATCATGCTTATTCCAATAAATTCGTCATGTATGTAGTAGCCTTAAATCTATAGCATTAGGAGAAAAAAACATTTTAAATTTATAGTTGCTTATTAACATGCGTTCGATCAAGTGATTTTCATAACAATAGCAACATTCTGGTACAGACTAAAATCACTTGTCAAGAGTCTCAGAAATTACAATGTCCACATCACCCATATTGTCTCATACTTTTGCATGTGTACACCTCAGCTTATGCAACTTGATAGTTTTTCTCATTTCAAGGTTAACATAAACGCTCATATATTACCATGTTGTTATTGTGATGAATATAGAGGGCAAGGTTAAAGATGCATTTTTCTGACTATTCTGGAATAATGTCAAAAATCATACTCCGCATATTTACTTGGGTTGAATTATTTACTTGTTTAGATTTTACTACAGGAATGGATGCTCACAATCCACTAGTTTGGCGAAGTCCTCGAACATAAGGAAAGGGAAAATCAACTCAGCAAGCTGGACAATCTTCTAACAAGGCTGGACGCGCCCCAAATTGGACCACTGATGAGGACACTTTACTTGTTCGGTTGCTACTGGAGGAACACGTTAATGGAAGGAACAAGGGTGGTAATTTCAGAAAGCAATCTTGGAATAAAGTTGTGCAGAAATTAAATGAATTATCTATCGTGGTACGAGATGCAGAGCAATTGAGGTATAGATGGAAGAGACTAAAAGAAAGGTATAATGAATTTCAGTTTATGAAGAACAAGAGTGGATGGACGTGGGATTATGACATGCATAGGCCAACAGCAGGAGATCCGGGAGTAATGATAGATTTCTTTATGGTATGTTTTACATTTTGCGTTGTAACTTTCGGAATACAAACCCTAATTTTATGTCTAACACTTTTTTCTTTTTGGCAGCACAACCCACAATACGAAAATGCTTGGATCATTGGGTTTCCTCAATTTTTTGATGTAGAACTAATGGTGAAGAGCTCAATTGCGATAGGAAGGTGGATGCAATCATCGAGAAGTGCACCTGCAGAGCCACCTACAGTAGAAGAGGGATCCAATTCGATCGCCTCACTAGCGATGCAAAACAACACTGAGGCTGACGACGATCCATACAGTCATCTCGCTCGAAGGTTGTTTCCTGATGAGAACCCTACTTATGTGACATGTGGGAAACACTCTTTTGAAGGATTTGATCGCAATAGTGGAAGAAATAATAGGAGACGTAGTGGAGAGTTCCTGAAAAGTACTGCGAGCAATTCTTGCCAAACTACGACTTCGAAGTCTTTGGACAAGTGGATGCAAGTTATGGACAAAAAGTATAGTGAAAGAGTTGCTGCAAGTGAGACGTTTAAAAAGTGCATGGCCAAGTTGTTCAGCCTTACTTTTATTAACACTGAAGACAGGTTTAAATGTGCTGAATGTCTGAAAGAAACAAATAATCAAGAATATTTTCTACTAGAGGAGGATCCGTTTGGGCTGAAATTATGGGCTGAGAGGCGAATAGAAGAATATGATATAAAACAGAGTAAGGCACAGTTACGTAAATCTCATCTGTCGTGTCCTCAAATCTCGGATTACTCCAAATAGGTTGCCATATGATGGGAAAAATGTACGAGTAGGTCCTAATTGCAATTTTCTACAAATGAACTTTTAATTTGAGCTGCATTATCTGTTTCTGTCTTGTATAAGCTTTGTTTCTAAGTTTTTAATTGTTTATAGGTGAAGAGGAAGAAAGGAAATGCAGCAGCAAAGGCAAGCAAGGCGGGTGCTAATCAAGGGAAGGACAAGAAGGAAAGGAAGGTCTCGACAGAAGCATAACCCTCCATAGGAAGTATGCATTGCCGCGGCCAGTTTCAGGATCAAATTCCATGGAGTCCATGATCCAGGTCAAGGAGCTGTGTGCTTCCCAATTTTGAAGATGACATTGTGTCATTTGTGATTGAGGGTGTGCTTCTGTAATTAATTGTAATTGAGATGAAACTATGCTTGTCTGATTTGTGACTGTGAAACATGGGTTTTTGTACTATATCACATGCTGATATCACATGGGTTTGTGTAGTATATCACATGCTGTACAATTTAATTAACATAATTTATGCTAGCTGATGCTTAGGTTGTATTAATTACGTGCTCTACCAAAAATCAAATGGAATTGTGAATATGTTTCTGATGTTCATGGTCAGCTCATGATTAATTATATTTTTGTTTTGGAAGGGGATACATGCAATGACAAAATTTAGGGGAATGTTTTTGCAGTTAAGCAATCTTACAGGGGGTATATTTGTCACAAATTTCTTCTTTATAATCTCAACTTACCTCTATTTAATTCTTGTGGCAAACATTGACTACGAGGGACTCACATCGTACATCTAAAAAAATTAAAAATTTTCAAAGCCGGAAAGGAGACTAAAATTGGAGGGTGTTCCTTCTCGCTTGTAGACAAAGTTTACGTTAAGCTGGCACCAAGTCCGAAATGGCGTGGGAGGTAGGTATCACTCTGACATCAACAGTTTATCTCTGTAACATCAAGACGACACATCCTATCAATCAGACACAACGTATCACTCTGACGTCAACAGTTCATCTCCGTAACATCAAGACGATAGGTCCTATCAATCAGACATGATTTATCACTCTGACGTCAATAATTCATCTCTGCAACATCAGGATGACTTGTCCTATCAATCAGACACGACGTATCACTCTGATGTCAACAGTTCATGTTCATAACATCAGGACGACACGTCCGATCAATCAGACAAGATTTATCACTCTGACATCAACAGTTCATCTCGGTAACAGCAAGACGACCCGTCATATCAATCAGACATGATTTATCACTCTGACGTCAACAGTTCATCTCTGTAACATCAGGATGACTCGTCCTATCAATCAGACATGATTTATTACTCTGACGTCAATAGTTCATGTCTGTAATATCAGGACAACACGTCCTGTCAATCGGACAAGATTTATCACTCTGATGACTCAAGTCGATCTCTATATATAGAGCGACCTTATTGCCGATGCTATAACACAACTTCATTCTTCTTTATAACACCAATATGTCTAATTATGACGACATTGTTGATGATGTAGAGGAGGAAGTAGAGTTGCAATTCGAAGATGACATTTTCGCTTATTTTGAAGACTCCTCAACCTCAGCGAGAAGACCACCCCATCCACTGAATAATCGAGCGTTTACTGAGATGGAGTTTATGTACGACTTACTATGTAATGAAACTCATTTTTTCTGGACCTTTAGACTTGTGCCGCAAGTGTTTCTACTGCTCACTAGAATACTTGTTGAGTGGGGAAGTATCGTGCCTACAGCCCATGTATCAGCTGAATTACAAGTAGGGATTTTTCTTTACTCCATTGCTCGTGGAGCATCTAACAGAGACTTACAGCTGACATTCCAACACTCTACAGAGACTATAAGCAGGTACTTCCATAAATTCTTGGAAGGTATTATGTCTCTAAAAAATGATTACATACAATTGCCGCCTCATGATGCTCCAGTCCATCCCGCAATTCTTAATCGAGAAGGAGTGTATTCCTTTTTCAAGGTGAGATAAGTTTCTACAATATTCTCTAAGTAATGCCAACATATATTCGAACATATTATGTGTTTCTTTGTAGGATGCACTCGGGCCTATAGATGGCACATATATACCAGTGATTGTGAGTCGAGAAATGCAACTTCCATTTCGAAACCGGCATGGGTTGCTTACGCAAAATGTTATGGCGGTTGTCTCTTTTGATATGAAATTTTTGTTCGTTTGTAGAGATTGGGAGGGATCTACGATAGACGCACGAATCTTACGAGATTATTTAAGCCGAGGCGATTTCTTCGTCCCCAAAGGTGAAACTCATAATTTTGCTTTTCTTTAAAGACTAATGATAATGTTCATAATGATAATCATAGTTTATTTTAGGTAAATACTATCTGGTGGATGTCGAGTATGCCAATATTGACAAATTTTTCACACCATTTCGAAATAAGCGGTACCACATTGGACAGTTTGGTCAAGGTCGAGTCCGATATTGGAATCCGAGGGACAAATTTAATCACATACACGCCAGTTTGAGAAATTGTGTGGAGAGGACATTTGGCGTAGTTAAGCAGCAGTTTCAAATATTACGCAAAATGCAACCATATCCTTATGAAACACAATGTGCTATAGTGGTGGCTTGTGCTGTGTTACATAATTTTATACATAGAAATTACAGTGAGGACTAGCTGTTTCACGACTACAGGGTTAACGAAGGGGTTTATGATAGCACTGGAGAATTTCTGGGATTACACAATGAAACATCTGAACCCAACATCCGTATATCGCAACGCGAAGTGCGATATGGGAAAATACTTCGGAATGAAATAACTGCAGCTCTGTAAGAAGCGTAAGTGATAGTTTACTTTTTTTCGATATAAAAGTGTAAGTATAATTTACATAATTTTCTAACATCATGTTAATAATTTTTCCACCTTTTATTTACTTGCAGAGAATAATATTGTATTTTTACACTGCGAAGCAGTCGCACGTGTAGCCGAAGAAGTACTCACTGATGCTTTATTTTGAACCAAGAATTTTGCTGACAGTATTCGTTGTTTCTGGTATCTTTCAAAATTATTATATATATCTAACAATAATGTATATTGTGTTTTTCAGACAATACTCCCTGTTTCCTGTTAATTATTGCCGTTAATTCTTGTTGTAGTGTTTGGAGCCTCCTTTTCTCTAATATATAAGCTACTGTGCTGTGAAATGCAAGAGACACTATCACTTACAAGAGGTTTTTTGCCTTGAAATCTTCCAAGCAGAAGCTTAGCATGCTGAATGGCAGATACAAAAGATGGTATTTTACATAAATGGTCCAATTGAAGTTACAATACTTATATCAAATTTGAATACGCATTTTCCATAGGAAGCACCATCAACTGCAACTTGCATTGGGTAAGTGCAATATAATATGATAAATAAAATACAGACATTAATGCAAATTAATGCAGAGATTATGCAGGAAAAACCCACTACAAATGTCAGGAATCTAAATCAAAAAAATGAAACCTACTCCTTTCCCAATTTCTGCTGGAATTGCGAAATTGGTACATGCTTAACACAACGAAATCCCAACTTTGGGGATATCACAAAGTATGAAAATTTTCTCCTCGCCGTGCAGCAGACGCCGTCTCCGCCATCACCGCCCCATCCACTTCCAGCACAAACACATCCTTCACCGCAGTCGATGCCGACGTCCTGCACTCAACCCACCACCTCTCGCTCTCCATCATCCTCGCAATCACAGCCGTCCTTCTCCTCCGAGATCTCCTCGAATCTTGCCAACTGTTCATCATCTCCTTGCCATGCAGCAGACGCCGTCTCCACCATCACCGCCCCAATCTCTGCCATCACTGCTCGCGTGAGCTCGGCCAGCGAGCTCCGCGCTCAAGCTCGGCCGGCGAACTCCGCACGAGCTCCGCGCCCGAGCTGCCTGTGCGAGCTTGGCCGACGAGCTCTGGGCGCGAGCTCCGCCGGCGACCTCCGCGCTCGACCTCGGCCGGCAACGTCATTTACTCTTGAAGAAGATGAACAGTATTATGTGAACAGTACTCACTGGAGGGCATTTTTTGTCCACAAAAAATTTTAACCATCTGCTAGCTAGATCAGTAATCAAACAAGATTTACTTGACCGCATTAGCATTTTACACTTTACCCCTTCCTTTAACCTTGACCTTGACCTTGACCCCGTTCCAAACGGGCCCTAAATGTCTGGTTTGCTTTGAGTCAAACTATATTGATGTTTTTCCTGATGCATGGATTGTAGACTTGGGATCATCAGTCCATATATCAACTATTATGCAGGGATTCCTAGACCTATAGAACACATATGATCAGGAGAAGTATGTCTTAATGGGGAACAATGAGCGAGCTGAGGTCGTCGGTGTTGGGACATACACTTTGGTTCTTCATGGTGGTCATACTGTTTTACTGTCAAATATAGTTTTTGCATCAGTGATCTAGCGTAACTTACTGTCAGTTTCCAGACTTACAAAAGCTGGTTATTATTTTGCTTTTGGCAAAAACTCTGCATCTCTGATGTATGATAGTGTTGTTGTTGCTATTGGTACTGTATCTGATGGTTTGTATAAATTGCATGTGAAACTGGAAGTTGACTCTACAATACTATGCTACAATGTTCATTCCAGACATATATGCCCTTATGATCTGACTGTGCAGTTAGATAAGAATTCTTCTCGTCTATGGCATTGTCGTTTATGTCATATTGGTAAAGACAGGCTGGAGAGACTTTGCCATGACGAAATTCTACAAAATATAAATTTTGATGACTTTGGTATCTGTGTGGATTGTATTAAAGGAAAGATGACAAGAGCATCATTTCCAAAGGCATTAAGATCTAATAATTTGTTAGATCTAATCCATACAGATATTTGTGGCCCAAATGGGGTAGTCACAAAGAATGGCCAGAGATATTTTGTAACATTTATTGATGACTACTCACGGTACAGGTATGTGTATTTGCTGCACAGAAAGTCAAATTTGTTTGAAATATTTAAGGTATATAAAGCTGAAGTTGAAAATCAGCTGAGCAGAAATATTAAAGCTATCAGGTCAGATAAAGGAGGTGAATACACTTTCGATATTTTTTGATAATTTTTACAGGAGCATAGAATCATTGTAAATACAACCATTGCAGGAAATCCAGAGCAAAATGGAGTAGCAAAAAGGAGGAACTAGACTTTAATGGATATGGTATGTTATATGTTAGTTTTCAGTGAATTGTGAGACTCTTTATAGGGCGAAGCACTGAAAATGGCTACATACATTTTAAATAGAGTACCATCCAAATCTATTCCTAAAACTCCTTTTGAGTTATGGCTTGGTAGAAAACCCAGTTTGAATTATCTCAGAATCTGGGGCTGTGATGCAAAAGCTAGGTTTGCTGAACCTACTATGCCAAAAACTGCAGCTCAGAGCTTAAGTTGTAAGTTTATTAGTCTTCCAGACAGATCTCAGGGTTACAAATTATATAATCTTGTTCAGGGCTCCATATTTGAAAGCAGAAATGTCAAATTTCTTGAACAGGGCACATCTGTCACAGGAAGCAAGAGGAAAAGAATTAAAGTTGAGGATAAGTCATATAGAGCTGGACAAGGTGAAGCATCGATGTTTGTGCCACACCAGTCAGATGAAACACCCAGAAGAATTCAAAGATCAACTCTATCAGATGACTATGTTGCTTATTTAAAGAAAACTGGAGATGTGCACATTTCTTTAGTGCCAACTCCTGTAAACTGTAAACCAATTGACTATAAATGGGTCTATAAGACTAAATTGAAAGTCAATAGTGAAATTGACAAATATAAAGCAAGATTGGTTGCTAAAGGATACACTTAGAGAGAAGAAATTGATTATCATGAGACCTTTTTTTCCAGTCTCTAGAAAAGATTCCTTGAGATTCTTTATTGTATTGGTTGCCTACTATGATTATGAACTCATTCAGATGGATGTTAAAACAGCATTTCTGAATGAAGTTCTTGAAGAAGAAATTTATATTATTCAACCAGAAGGGTTTATCCAAAAAGGTGATGAATCAAAAGTCAGTAGACTACATAAATCCATTTATGATTTAAAACAAGCCTCTCGATAGTGGTATATTAAATTTCATGAGACAATCACAAAATTTGGCTTTCGGGAGAATACAACTGATAATTGTGTATACCTGAAGGTCAGTGGGGGTAAAGTTTAGATATTTATGTTATATATTGATGACATCTTATTGGCAGGTAATGAATTGAATTCTTTCAGAGAAATTGAAAGGATGTTGTCTACAGTCTTTGAATGAAGAATCTTGGCTATGCTTCATATGTCTTAGGTATTAAAATATATAGAGCCAAAAAGCATCAATTGCTTGGGCTTTCTCAGGAGACATATGTTGCTAAAATTCTTCAGAAATATGGTATGGACAATTGTAAAGCTGGAGAGTCACCTATAGTTAAAGGTGATAAGCTTAATCTTCAGCAATGTCCTCAGAATGACATTGAGAGACGGGAGATGCAGAAAATTTCCTATGTTTCAGCTGTTGGCAGTTTGATGTATTTGATGATCTGTACCCGTCCAGATATTGCTTTTGTTGTGGGACTTCTTGGCAGATATCAGAATAATCTAGGAATGATCCATTAGAGAGCAGTTAAGAAGGTTTTTCGTTATTTGAAGAAAATCCAAAATTATGTGCTCTTATTTGATGGTTACAAACAATTAAATGTTCTTGGATATATAGACTTTAATTGAAAAGGATGTGAGGATAGTTTGAAGTCTACATCTGGATATGTGTTTACTTTGGCAAAGGGAGTTATTTCATGACGCAGTATGAAATAGACTACTACTGGTTTGTCAACTATGGAGGCAAAGTACATAACTTGTTGTGAGGCTAATAAACATGCTATGTGGTTGAAATATTTCCTTTCTAACCTATATATAGAGTCTGATTGGAAAGGATGTGAGGACAGTTTGAAGTCTACATCTGGATATGTGTTTACTTTGGCAAAGGGAGTTATTTCATGACGCAGTATGAAACAGACTACTACTGGTTTGTCAACTATGGAGGCAAAGTACATAGCTTGTTGTGAGGCTAATAAACATGCTATGTGGTTGAAATATTTCCTTTCTGACCTTCAAGTGGTTGATTATATCGATAGGCCAATACAGATAGTCTGTGATAATGATGCAGCTATATCCCTTACTAAAGATGCTAGATGTCATTCCAAGGCAAAGTATATTGAGTTACAATTTCATTATATCCGTGACAAAGTTCAGAAGAAGGATATTGTTGTTTCACAGATCTCCTCTACAGATAATTTGGCTGACCCAATGACTAAAGGCCTGGCGGTGAAAATATTTAAAGAGCATGTCAGTCATATGGGGATAGTTTGCAAACATGATGTCATGTTTTGATTGTTACATATTTTATTTTGTTATAGTTTATTTATCAGTAAACTATTACTTTCCCCATATGAAATGATTCCATTGATGTGTTTTATTCGTAATCTTCCGGTGTGGAAGATGGAGTCCTTGGGAATACCGTGGATCACCAGGTAGGGTAGTGATGACCACCTACATGAGGACCTAATGATCATGTATAGGTGATTCCTGAAATTCTTGAGGTGAAGGTATGATTGGGCATCATATCTGTTTTATACCTCTCACTTAGATGAAGTACATTGGCATTTGTGGGATATCCTCAGTACAGTTTGTGCATCTAAGTGACATGTTTCTGAGAGAAGCACGAAGCGATTAGACCGTCAGTGGAAAAGGTATCGGAATTCTCACTACTGTTATGTTTTATTATATGTCTTGTTCCACGAGCACATTGTCTATGCTTATGGTTGATGTTATTCAGCTCAACTGATGTAGTGCCTTACTTGCTTTGACATAAAAATGGTTGGTATACCATTAGTATATAGCCATCCATGATTGGGCAGGTATGGGGACTATTGAAGAAGAGTGATATGGTCCATTGTCTCGAAATTACACAGTTGGGATCCCATTATTGAAAATTGATTTCTGAAAATTATTTTCAGTATACATGAATCTATATATATACAAATAAATAGAGCTATAGGCCAAGTGGGGGATTGTTAGTCCTGTGGCCTTATAGACTATTTATTGATTTATTTTTTAGATAAGTTTGTTTATGCAATTCGGGTCAGACAATTTGGAAATGTAGTGAGTGGTTCAAATCTGATTGTCTGATTGATATTTGTATGACAATGGATGATAGCATAGACAAGACAAATATTATATGTGTGTGCTCATTTGGGTGTTCCGTGATAGGTCGGAATATTTTACAATATACCCAGCATCTGGTCTCACCTTGGGGTTGCCTGGTTGGAGGAGGATAAATTGTTTTATTTGAATTATTTGATTTAGACTTTTTTTGTAAATATTTGGCCTTAGTTGTAATTACAAAACTTTGATTTGTAATTACAATGAACTTCGGGGGTCTATTTGTAAAAAGCCAATAAATATGTCGGTTCACGAATCGTGAATTCGATTTCGAGTGAATTCAATTGTGAATTGAATTTCGATAGAGAAGAGCAGAGAACAGAGTTCATCATTCTCAGCCCTGTGAAATTTTTCCTCCTCTTTGACTATTCCCCATCAGAGAGTGACAAGGACTTAGGGTGAATCTGCTGGGATTTGCATATTAAAGTTTCAGAATTTTGTTTCAAGTCCTGAGGTATGTAAATCAGTTTTATCTCATTTTGAACTCGATTTTCTCACGGATCTTGCGTTAAAAGGCAAAATTGGAGCCTGCAACTAGTTCTGACCAGCTGGAGGTAGACTGCAACACATGGGGCGATGAAGCTAGGCCCTCGATGGCTGAGGAGAGAGGATGACTAGAAGAAGGAGATATAGAGAGGAAAGATCAGAGAAAAATACAGAGGAGGAAGAGAAAAGAACAGATAAAATAAGATAAGAAATCACCTTCTTTACTTATCATTTTTTGGCTCCCTCATCTCCAGGCTTGTTCTCTCTTTCAGTTCATGGTATTCTCATCCTTGATCCCCATCTCCAAGATCTGATCTCTCCTCTCTTGTTATTTGCAGGACTTTTAGGATTTTTATAGCCCACAAGTGGATTAGATTATCTTTGTTTAAAATTTTAAATTATGGACATGGATAATGATTTTTTTCTTCAAATTTTGAATATAGATAAATTGATGTAGATGAAATTTATTTCTGTTTTACATTGAATATTATTTAGATAAGAATTTATTTGGATAAGGATTTATTTATATGAGAATTTAGTTGGATGAGAATTTGTTTCGATAATAATTTGTTTAGATAAACATTTATTTAGATGAGAATTTATTTGGATAAAGATTTATTTAGATAGGGATTTTACTTGAATGAGAATTGGCTATCGATAATGATTTATTGTTTAAATTAGTTATGGATGGATATGGATGTGACTCAATGAGTGTTTATTTGTTGTAGATAACAATTATCTCGAATATTAAATTTATAAGGGTGCTATTTAAAAAAAATTTCAAAAAAGACCAAATTATAATTCTATAAATTTTAGGAGTCTTTTTATAAAAAAACCTTTTTCATAAAATTTTAAAACTTTGAAGATTCTTTTTGAATAAAATTTGGACTTATTTGTAAATAAAAATTTTTGAGGAACTTATTCACGAAGATTTGGGATTTGGGAGATTTATTTGTGAACAAATTTTTAAAATATTTATTCACAAACCCTAAATTTTTCAAGGACTTATTTATAATTTTAGAATTTTATTAGATTTTTTGTAAAATTATAATCCTAGGAACTTATTCATAAGAAAAATCTAACCAGGGACCTTATTGTAAGAATTAATTTGATGCAAGAACCTAGCATTGATTTTTAGAAGAGCATTTATTAAGTACTGATCATTGACTCTAGTTGGAGCAATACTGATTTTGATTCGCATCTGATTTGACCTAGTTCAATATTTAGGACTCAATTTTTTTTCGAACCTAGTTCTATTTGATTTAGGTTGAGTTCGACCTTGTGTTGGACTATTGCCAAGTATAGATTTGCATCTTAATGGATTTTGGTTTAAGTTTAAGACAATTTAGTTCAACTTAACTTCAGCTCTGGCTTAGCTTGGTTCTAGTTTAACTTTGAATTTGACTCTTTAGTTTTAGCTTGATTTAACCCAATTAGGATTTGGTTTGATCCAGATTAGATTTGATTTGAATTTGACTTGATCTTGAATTAACCCACCTCGAATATAATTAGAATAAAGTCTTATTATAGATTTCATATCCAGTTCAATTTGAATTTTAGTCCATTTATTTGATAAGTTTGGGTTTACTTAGTGTTTTATCTAAATCAATTTGGTTTTAAGCTCAAAGTGATTAAATCACTTTATGTTAATTAATTTCATTTGAGAGTACTTGACTGTAATGATAATTTTTAGTGAGCCTGTGGGTTATCATGGGTGTGTAAGCTCGAGAACTAGCTTGATTCACAAGCTCAAAAACTAATTTAGAGGTGCAAACCAGAGAGCTAGCTTAATTTTGATTGACTCGAAGGCTGACTTGAGTTTGGTTAACCCGAAAGCTGACCTGAGTTTGACGGGCCCAAAAGCTAGCTTGAGTTCAGTGGGTCTAAAGGCTAGTCTAAATTTGAAAAGCCCGAACACTGGCTGGATTCGGCGAACCCAAATGCTGGACTAAGTTTAGTAGGCCCAAGGCTGGTTTGGGTTCGACGAACTAGAAGGCTAGCTTAGATTTGACAAACCTTAAGGCAAGGTTGAGTTGGGCGGGCCTGAAGGTTAGTTTAAATTTAGTAGGCTCGAAAGCTAGTTTGAGTTTGACCGGCCCAAAGGCTAACTTAAATTTGGTAACCCAAAAGACTAGTCTATAATTTCGATGGGCTCGAAGGTTGTCATATATTTTGAGTGGACTCAAAAGCCGTCTTGAGTTCAGCTGACCTAGATTAGATAGATTCGAAAATTAACCTGAGTTCAACATACTTGCAAACTAATCATAATTTTGACAGGTTCTAAAATTGATTTAAATTTGACGAAAATTCACAATCTTTAAATGATAGCAAGCAGCTATAGTGATATTTGAAGCACTATCTTTGTAGACTACAGTTGATTATGGTGTATCGCAGGTGATTACAGTATTGACGAAATTTCGTCTGATCTGTTAAAAAACTACGAGTGGCTATAGTTGCGACCCAGAAAAAGAGGCGAGAGAACTCTTTTTCCTTTCTTTTGATCAGCTGCTCTTGATTTTCCTGCCTTCTTTCTCCCCATCAGCCCCTCTTTCCTTCTTTCTTCTTCGTTCAGCCCGAAAAACCCTAGCTTCCATTGCTCTTGTTCACTGGAGCAGGGTGGTGATGGGCTCCTTCTTCCTTGAGTCTAGGTCGGTTCTAGCTTTGTCCTGGCCAAATCCGGCCTTGCCAGAGTGCGGGAGCTCTGACCCTCACCCATATGCTCGGTTAAGCCCTCTTAGGCCGCCGGATCTAGCCAAATTTCGCCGGATCCAATGTTGGCCGGGAGCTGGCAATCGTAAAATGCAGCCAAAGCTTGGAGGCACACTTGAACGGGGAACAAGAGGAATTGGTGCAGCTTGGAAGCTCCCGGTTGGCAGTGTGCTGATGAAATCGGGGAGGATGGCTGGCGAGCAGGCGAAGGTCGGTGAGGCAGGGGTCGGCGAGACACAGGAGTCAGGCACGCGGGCATCTCCGACCAGGCGACACGCGGGTATTATCCAGCAGAGTGATGCAGGGTGTATCCAGCAAGGCGGCACGACGGTGGAAAGCTCCAGCAGCAAGGGGCGGAGCAAGCCGGCGGACTGAGGTGGGGCTCCGGTGAGGTTGGGTGCAGGGAGACCAGGAGTAGGGCCAAAGGCGAATTTCTTGGGTCAGCGATGGGGCCGCTCGGGCTAGTTTCGGTCGGCGCGGAAGCAGCGAAGACCGGAGGAAGGGCAGTTAGAGATGCTGAGGAAATTTGTGACGAATCCAAAAAATTAGGCTGGTTGGGCGAGGTGAGGGACGCAGTGGCTACTGTGTGAAGTCATGCAGGAGCAAGAGCATTGAGGGGATAGGAAGAGAGGAATGAGGTCAGAAGAGAGAAAATAACGGATAAGAAAATAGGAAGAGGAGGAATGAGGTGAGAAGAGAGAAAATACCTATTTTTTTTCTCTCATTGTTGGCTCTCTTATTTACCATGGCTTTCTACAACTGTCTTTGCATTTTCTTATCTTTCTTTATTGTGTTCTGATCTTTATCTTTGTCTTTTGTTTTGCATATTCGTCCTCAATTTATATGCTTTTAGGAGATTTATTTTCAAATACTTAATTGGTTTAGTTTTGAAAATTTATAGAATTGTAATATTTGATTGAAATTATTTTCATGTTTTGTGATTAGCATGCAATTAGTTGATTGGGATTTATTTTTCTAAAGAAATTTGAATCTTTTACCATTTCTAGATATTTAATTTTCAAGGAGTTATTTATAAATTTTTAAAAAAAATTGAATCAAAAATATAATTTTAGAAACTCCGTAAGTCTTTTTGTAAAAAATATTTATTTATGAAAATTTGAAACTTTTAAAGTTATTTTTGAATAAAATTTTTAAGGGTTTATTTACAAAAATTAGTTATTTCGAGAGCTTATTTGTAAATATAAAATCTCAAGGGGTTTATTTGTAAAATTTTTTATTCCAAATACTTATTTGTAAGGAAAGTCTGGTCAGGGAGCAAAAGATTTTTTGACGAATTTTATTTTAGTCCAGATATTTGATGAATTTTAAACTTGGTTTATCTGGCTGACTTAGTCATTTTTAATTTAAGCCCAAATTTTTCGACCATTCGAGTAGAAATTAAACTCAACTTTTGATCAAATTTGATGGTGACTTAGATCCAATTGAGGCTCACATTTGGATCACAATCTAATAACATTTAACTCTATATTTCAACTAAATTTTAATTAAATTTTGTTTTTTGTCAAAATTGACTCAAACAAATGCCCTCTTTGCATCGACTTTGTGAGTTTTTTTTAGCGAGGGAGTGGATGCAAATAAATTTCTTTTGTGTTTGCCCCTTTACATCAACATCCCAAGACTTGACCATATGAGTTTTAATTATTATACAAAAAGTGGACTCAGTTCGCCACATAAAGTGAACTTAGTTTGCCATGGACTTAATTTTGCCACAAGAGTGTGGACTTAAATCTACCATGTAGAGCAGCCTTGAATTGCCACAGACAGTAGAATTAATATGTTATGTTAAGTAGACTTAATTATATCACAAGGAAGTAGAATTTGAATTATTATAAGTATAATTAATTTACCATAATGAGTGGATTTGGGGTTGCCACAAGGAGTTAATTTAATTTGCTACAATGAGTAGACTTATTTTATCACAAGGAGTTAATTTATTTACATTGAGTTGCTACAGTGAGTGCACTTTATTTACCACAATGAGTAGACTTAATTTATCACAATTAGTGGACTTGGATTATTATAAAGAGTGGACTTGATTTGCCATTTAAATATGAGTTTGATTGCCACATAAAATGATCTTAGTTTACCATGAAGAAGTGAATTTGATTTGCCATTTAGATACGGATTTGATTGTTACGTAAAATATACTTAAATTATCACATGAAAGTGGATCTAATCTATCATGCAGAAGTGAACTTAATGTACTATGTGGGAGTAGACTTAAGTTGCCACAAAGCATGATTTTGATTTGTCATAAGGAGTGGACTTTAAGTTGCCATAAGGAGTGGACTTTTATGGAGGTATGGACCTAACTATCACATAATTGGTTAGGATTTTGTATCTATGTTTTGCCTCAAGAAATATGATATGCATGTTTGACAGGACATTCCTTTTTGAGGTAATTGGACATTCCATCATAGACAAAACATAGAAGGTTGGGTTGTTATTGTTGTTACTCCTAGAGGCTTAGACATAGTACTTTTTGAGGAATCGACTACTGATTAGTGGCATAGATCTTTTCCCCTTATCATCAACCAATTGGTAGGATCTCCTTTCAAACACCCTTTCAACGATACAAAGATCTTCCCTATTAGACTCAAACTTGCCTTTTTTTATTTTGGTTTAGGATTATATGTCTTCTTAAAACCAAGGCCATTTCTTACTTCTAGAAGGATTTGAGCTAGGTCATTTCATTATAAGCCCTGGACATTTGTGCTTGATACATTTTCAGATTTTGTTGGGCTGTGAGCATCATCTCGTCTAAGGAGTCTAGCTCGTTAAGACAAAGATAAACATTATATTTTTCTTGTGATTTCTTCTTGTAAGACAATCCTTAGAGAGAAAATTTGCACCTCTAGTGACAAGACTATTTCAGTCCCAAACACTAATGCATATGAAGTTGATTGGGTGGGGTTTCGATATGTAGTGCGATAAGCCCATAGTACTTCAAAAAGCTTTTAGTGCTAATCTTTCTTATTTCTGGCAACAACTCTCTTCAAGACTTGGAAAGGATCTTGTTGAATGCCACTGTGAGCCCATTGACTCTCGCATTATTGATGGATGAATATCTCTAGTCTATCTTATGATGATGCGCAAATCATCTAACATTGAAGCTTCTAAAGGACCATACATCATTAAAAATGATCCTTCGAGGGACACCAAATTGGTATAGGATATTTTTTTGAAAGAAGCGAATAACAATATCAGCTGTCACCTCTTTCAATGGAATCATCTCAATCCATCGAGGGAAATAATCAATTGCTGGTAGTATGAAGTGATAGCCTCTAAAAGAATATGGTTCAATTGGGCTGATAATATCTGTATCTCATACCTTGAATGGTCATGAGGACACTATTAGATGTAGAGTATTTAGGTGTTAATGAATGAAGTCATCATGAATTTGGCATGGTGATATCTTCTCGCATATTCGATATAATCTCCCACCATTGTGGGCCAGTAATAACCCATACACTAATCTTCATCATTATTTTTGTGCTCGATTGATGAGCCCCACAAACCCCAGAATACACCTCATACATAACTTCTTTGACTTCTTTATCTGATAAACAGTAGAAGTAGTTGATTGAATGACCTTCTATAAAAAGTGTCATTGATAAGCAGAAAATACACGACTTTCTTTCTAAGTTGTGTCTATGCATATTTATCTTTTGAGAGTTCTCCATGTTTGAAATAGTTGGTGAATGAAATTCTCTAATGTGTAGCCTCTTCTATTAGTTTAAATTCAATTTTCTCGAGTTTGATGTTAAAGATTGAGCTTATCACTTGGATGCTAGGACTGTGATTAGGCATTTTTCTTGATCAGGATTAGCTAGTGTCTTGGCTAATTTGGCTAAGGAATCAGCTTCTACATTGATGGACCGGAGAACCTTAGTTATTTAAACATGTAGATTTTGTCTTATGAGTTCTTGGGCCTTTTCATGATATTTCAGGAGCTCAGATTTATGAACTTTATATTCACCTTGGACTTGGCTGATGACTAGTTGTGAATCACTAAAAAGATATAGGCATGATATTTTCAAATTGAGGGCCATTTTCAGCCATGCAATTTGGACCTCGTATTCAACTTCATTGTTTGTGCATGATTTTGAGAGAGAATGAGAATATCGCAAAATACCCCCTATTCAAAGTGACATAAATAAATCCAATATTTGCTTTAATTTGTGAAAGCTTTGGTGTGATCCTTGGTATGATGGATAATGTTCCATCAAAATATAGCTTCTAGTAGGGTTCTCCTTCTTTGACAAAAAGAATCTCTTCGTCAAGGAACTTGCAACTCAATAGAGAATCCTCCAGTACTAGATGAGCTACGAGAAAATTGGCGAGAGTTTGTCCTTTGACCACCTTTTGAGGAGTGAACTTGATATCATATTTCATGAGAATTAAAGCGCACTTTGCTATCCTTATAGTGAGTACAGGCCTAGTCATCAGATATTTTAATTAATCTTTGATATTAAAATAACTTCATGAGAAATTAAATAATGCCCTCTTCATTATTCTAGGCAAGAGGTGCCCCCAGAGATCCTTTCATTGTTGCCATGTAGAAGATAAGAAATTTATCGAGTAGAGGTGCTGCCATGATTAGTAGCTTTAGGAGATACTATTTGATCTCTTCAAAGGCCTGTTGGCAGTCTTCGTTTCAAATAAATGGAGTGTCCTTTTTCATAA
Organism: Trichopus zeylanicus subsp. travancoricus; assembly: GCA_005019695.1. Lineage (NCBI taxonomy): Eukaryota > Viridiplantae > Streptophyta > Magnoliopsida > Dioscoreales > Dioscoreaceae > Trichopus > Trichopus zeylanicus. The sequence continues at coordinate 185,283 of RXID01011058.1, forward strand.
AATTGGAAAAAGACTTGCATTTTCTGGAGAGATTTGAAATGAATCTCCTTATATATGTGAGTCAGCCTTGAAACGACCTCAGTTGCTTTAAATGCTTGGTGTGGCATATCCAAAATAGCTTTGATCTTAGATAGATCGACTTCAATCCCCCAATGCCTAATAACAAAGTCGAGGAATTTTTCTAATGATACCCCGAAAGCACACTTCATAGGATTTATCTTTAAGTTATATTTCCTAAGACGGTTGAACATAAGTCTTAGGTCTTGGATGTGCCTATCTTTGGACTTGATCTTGATCACAAAATCATCGATATAATATTCCATCAACTGGTGTATGAGGTCATGAAAGATTTGGATTATTACCCTTTGTTAAGTGGAGTCTGTATTCTTGAGTCTGAAGGACATCACCTTATAGCAATAGATGCCAATTAGTATTTGTACGGCTGGATTTCTCATTATCATGATGCATTTTGATTTGGTTATACCCCAAAAATCCATCCATAAAAGAGAATATTTCAAAGTTGGCTATGTTGTCAATTATGAATTTCATTATTGATAGTGAAAAGTCATCTTTTAGACATGCTTTATTCAAGTCCCTGTAGTCCACACAAATATAGATTTGGTCATTCTCCTTCTTGACTAGCATGATGCTTGCCACCCAATCTGGGTATATTTCCCCTCTAATGAATCTTGCTTCAATTAGTTTCTTCATTTCTTATATCACCTTTTATTTTTAGGTCGAGTTTCATCTTCATAAGTGCTTGTTTGATAGGTGAAAGTTTAGGATTGATGACCAGTTTGTAGACTGCAACTTTAGGATCTAGTCCAAGTATCTCCTTATAGCTCCATGTGAAGTGATTAATGTACTCTTGGAGCACTGCTTTGAGCTGAGTTTGACTTTCCTCTGAGAGCTGAGTGTTAATGAAAGTCGGATTGAGGTCCTCCTCTGAGCCTAAGTTAATCTACATTAGTTCATCAACTGTGGCTTGCCCCCCGTCCTCAAGTTTTGGTGGAGATTCTTTTAGTTTGAGGATTATTTCTTCACCAAGTGATTCATTATGTTAAGATTTGGTGAAGGTTTTTATAAGCGCATTTCGGCTACATCATGTCCACTTTCTTTTAGTCTTGATGAAATTCTATCGAGAATGTCACTTTATTGTGATGTCTAAAAAGTTATGGTCATCTCAGTGCATGTGTCAGAGGTTTTGATGTCATTTGGTCATCCTGAATATCAGAGAGAGATCCAATGGTGACCATGAGACATGTGTGGGTGTTTGAAGTAAAAAAGTCCAATCCTTTGGTGTTCTTATTTTCTCTTCCAAGAATGTAAGCATGCCCTTGGGGTAAAACCATAGATTCTTGAAGAAACTACTCTCTCCCTTGTTTGTGAACATCCACAATGAGATATATTGATTATCTGATGAGATTGGTTTGAGAAATATTTAGGCATGACTACTGCTCGATGGTCACCATCATCCACTAGATCTTCAATCCCTAGGATTTTATATATGCTTGGGCGTGTTCTTGTCCCTTATTTATTTGAATTTCCTTTTCCTTTTCTTTGGAGGTGTTTTTGTCCCTAGGCATTGGAGCTTGTCTCAAATATAGCACCTTCTCACCTCGAAGTTGTATCTAGTTTATTCTCCTTAGTTGAAATCTAGCATCATAAGATCAATAAGGTTTATCTTCAGAATTGCTACCAAGACTAATCATGAGATAGGAGGTAGTGAACCCTTGCCCCCAGTTAGTAGTTTCTTGAATATCTTTGGAGGATATGACTGGCTAATAATCATCCCATTCAATATTAGTAGGCATGTGAGGTTTCCTCATAGAGAGGTCTTCAAAGACTCTTTGGATGGACCCTTCTATTTTGTCTACTTCATAATCTTCTTCAAGACTTTATATTTAGGATGTTTCTTTTGTGGATATTTAGATTGGCTTAACTGTGGATATTCAGATTGACTTGACACGAGGGTAGAATGATCTTTAGCATTAGTTCGTTTGATCCTCTCCTGAAATGTTTGTTTCTTCTTTTGGCGCTTGCTAGTGTTGGGTGTTTCAAATTAGTCATAAAGTCATTTTGACTTAGACATGGAGTCATATTCATCACCTATGTGTTGTGCACATGATTCCTCTAAAGCTGGCAAAGCGCATCCTTTCATAGGTTCTAGCACTAGAACCTAACTAAACCTAGCAGGTTCAGCATTTGTTGCTGGATTGCCTTATGGAGGCTAGGATAGCTACTCATCAATGTTTACCTCGGATATATGAGTCATCATATGATAAGAGGTCATAGACTTAGATAAATCTCTTCGATAGTGTCTAGTTTTTTTGACCCGTCTCTGTAGTAAATGGCACTAGTGATCATTCTAATCTCGAGGAGGGTTGGTAAGCAATTTCTTGCCACTCCTGTAGAGTATTTTGTGTGGCTTTACCTTCTCTGCTAGCACCTTCTCCATCTTCTCAATTTTTTCATAGAGCATAGTAGTTATATTTTTCATGCTTTTCATGTGAGTAGCCATAGCCCTCACGTACCCGTTTAGCATCTACATTGACTTCTTGATGAACCTCATGTTAGTTGTACCTAGTTCTTTCATAGTATATAGATGTAATTTGAGCATATTGTAGTTGTACTCATGGGGAAACTACTCTCTATGATAGCCATCTAGAGAGCAGCCCTCGAGAAGACCAGTGAGATCTCTTATTTCATCAATAACATTCCCAATGAATCTATTCGCTTCATCTCACCTTGTGCCTTGAATTTTGTCATTATTAAAATGATGGGGTGGGGATCGGTTCGGTTGTACACCTCTGATAGTAAATATCGTGGAGCATATTATCATTGGAAGTTCACTTTCACTACCTCCCACATCAATGTCTGCTAGTAAAGCTCTAAGTTTGTCAGGAAAGAATTACTCGAGAGTTACCTGGCGTCTCTCTCCTTGGACATTTTCCTCCAGAGCATCAATGTATTCTTGGATGATTGATTTTTTAATATCATATTTATTTAGTTGAACCGGCTTCTTCTTCTTGCTTCTATTATTTTTCTTCTTGATACTTTGAGTAGGTGAGGCAATTTGCTCCAATAAGGCTTTCCTCGTCACTATCCCAGACTCTTCAGGATTTCTAGTTATTTTTTCCGTCAACTTTTTTAACCTCTTTGAAATGTAGATGTTCCATAAATGCCCTTACTCTGGGGTACATTGTGCTTCTTCGCCGAAGAGAAACTCAACAAGAGGTTTGTTGTCCTCGAACACAGTAATATGATTAATGTGTTTGGTGGATATTTTTAATAACACTGTCTTTGCCTTCTCTGTATTACTTTTTGACCCAATCCTACATAACAATCTTTAATGGTATACCCCAAAACTCTATGGCAAGGACAATAATTTGGGTGATCTATTTTGTTGGCCTTGCTTGGCCTCTTGAATTCTAGAATTAAAGCTTAACTTCAAGGTGTCCTAAATGATTTTAACTACTCTTTTGAAAAAATATTTCTTTTTGATCCTTTGTTGGAGATCATTGGATTATTCCACTTCTCCATCTCCTCCAAGAGTTGGTGATTTTTGAGGATTACCCTTATTCGTAATAGGGTTTGGAGGTTTCTTTTACTCAGTTGTTATAAATGCAGTCCTTATATTTTTGAAAGGCTCTCCATGCTTTACCTTATCTTTTTTCGGTTTGAAATTTTGTGAATTGTATAAGATTGGTGGGCCAATCCTTTCTAGCTTATTAACTTGCCTAATGAGATCTTAGAAAGTGTTGATAGAAGAGATGCTCAGATAAGGTGCCATCCATTCTCCCGTTATGTTGTCGAAGACTAGGTTCACCACCTCAAATTGGCTTATAGGTTATTCACACTTAATGCTAAGATTTTCCCACCATGTGATATAATCTAGGATTGACTCATTATCATGCTTCGATGTCGCAATGAAGTATGCAATAGTCACTTTATCACTAACTCCTTCAAACTTGATTCGGAAAGCCTTTTTCATTTATGCCCAAGTTTGTATAGATTTTGGTTGCAAACTAGCATACCACTTGAATGCTACTCCTATCATACTTATTAAAAATTGGCGGAGTAAATGAGAGAGTATTACTTGAATCCTCACATAAAATCACAAAGTATGTTATGTGCTGCTTAGTGTTGCCCATGCCATTAAATTGCTTGAAGATAGGCATTGCATAACCTTTGGGATATAACACTTAGTCATGATGGCTAGGGTATGATTTGTCAATATCGTTTATCCTATTCGTCTCACTTCCTTGCCTCAACTATGCAACCACCATTCATTCCACTTGCTATTGTATGTATGCTGGTAATTCCATATTATTGAGAATCCCGAATATTAGGGATTGTATATCTCTTGTTGGAGGAGGTATTTGCGAAGGACCTTCATTTTCATGGATCTCATCTATAGGAGTGCACCTTCTATTGTCTCTGCTGCTTGAGATGGTTGTTGAGATTGTTCCAATTTATCGAGCTTCTACCTTATTTGTAGCATTATCTCCATCAACTCTATGACTTTCTTTCAAGCTTTATCTTTCTCTTTGACTTAATATCTCAGTTATTCTTATAGTGCTTCTATGGTCTTTTCTTGATTGGAGCTTTTAGTTATGATCAAGGCTTCTATCAAAACATAATGGTCTATGTTTTGAGAGGGTTGAGGCTAACTTCTTTTATTAGTTAAGTCATTTCATTCAAGAGTCTATTTATAGAGCAGGTTGACACACCTTCCGTTTGACATGATAGCAAAAATTAGTTCACAAGGGCCCTCTCCTCTTGGATTTTTTTTTATTAGCAAGCCTCGCTCAAAAAACCTATTTTTGGCATTTGGCCAGCTGTGGTGTAGTCTTATAATAACTCTTGATGAGAAATAACTCTAACAGCGTGGATGATCTCCTTTTGTTAGTCCTCATGCTAAGTTGTAGTCTTATAATAACTCTTGTTATTTTGTTTGGTAATTCGCCACTTTACCACAGTCTTAAGGTAAGGCTGTGCCCCCATGTGATTTACTTTAACCCTTCTCTAAATTGCTTAATGGAGCAAAGAAATTGGAGATAGATATGGTAATGACCAACTTATTTCGAGCAACAGGCTTCCCAATTTATTTAAAACTTTTAGTAGTTTTTTCTTTACTTGTGACAGTCAAGATAAGCTCTTATTCATTGATGCTTATATCTAGACTTGCTTTTGATTGCCTCCTATAAGGAGTTGGGTGAAAGCGACCGAAGACTAAGTTTCATTTTGGTCCTAGCCTTTGAAAGATTGATGTCCTTATTGGTTGAGGCATGAATTCTAGCTCTTCATTCGAACAACCCTTCTCATTAAGAATGATGACATTGAGCCTCTTTCCCCTTGATGGAAGGTGAGAGGTAGGCTTGAGGGGTGCGTCATACCTCCTCCAACAAGAGGTTGGCATTAATTTTTAGAAGTACATTTGTCAAATACATTTGCGTCATACCTCCTCCAATTAGGGATTGTATATCTCTTATAGGGTTAACTAGCTCGAGAGGTGCGTCATCAACTACTTTTGGGGTTGACTAGCTTGAAGGGGGTATTTGTCAAGTACTTCTGGGGTTGACTAGCTTGAAGAGCACATTGTCAAGTGCTTATGGGGTTAATTAGCTTAAAGGTCATGTCGTCAATGGTTTTTGAGGTTGACTAGCTTGAAGAGTACATTGTCAACAGCTTCTAGGATTGACTAGTTTGAAGGGTGTATAGTCAATGACTTTTGGTATTGGCTAGCTTGAAGGGCGCATCGTCAATGGCTTTTGGGGTTGACTAGCTTGAAGGGTGTATCATCAACGGCTTCTGGGGTTGACTAACTTGAAGGGTACATAGTTAACTACTTCTGGAATTGACTAGTTTAAAGGGCAACTAATAGCTTTAAGTATATTGATATTTAACTTTATTGATTTGGTAGCGTCACCAATAGCTTATGGGGTTGGGTATAGCTTTAGAGTGATGTCAAAGGCTTTTATAGCACATCCAGCAAAACTTAGTTTGACCTAGTTTAGTTCCACTCAAACTAGTTTGGGTTCAAATTAGGATAGTAACATCACCCATTGTCTACGATCTTAGAGTATTGTCGAAGGTTCAGCATACCCAATAAAACTCAATTTGACCCTATTTAGTTCCATCAAGGCTAATATGGTTTACGAGTTTGGTTTGGAATCAATTCAACAATCAATTTTGATTTTAGCTTGAATTGATTCAACTTGATGTTTGAAACTTGATTGAATTGTGATTTACTAACTCCTTGAAAGATAGTGATATTTTTCAATTTTTTATTCCTAGAACCTTTGATGATTAGGTTCACACTAATGCTTTATAGCATGCCCAGGGGAACCATATGGAACATCCATTACAAAATCACTATGGTAGTGAATGTTCGATTCACCAAGCTTGGCATTGATTTTTAGAAGTACATTTGTCAAATACTGATTATTGACTCTAGTTGGAGCAGTGCTAATTTTGATTTGCATCTGATTTGACCTAGTTTAATATTCAGAACTTGATTTTGGTTTGAGCCTGATTTTGTTTGATTTGGGTCGAGTTTGACCTTATGTTGGACCTTGTCGAGTTTGGATTTGCATCTTAATAGATTTCAATTCAAGTTCAAGTCAATTTAGCTCAACTTAGCTTTAACTCAAGCTCAGCCTAATTCTAGTTTAACTTTGAGTTTGATCCCTTCAATTTGAACTTGATTTAATCTAATTAGGATTTGGTTCGAGCTCAGTTTGACCTAGATTAGATTTGATTTGAGCTTGACTTGATCTTGAATTAACCCATCTCAAATTTGATTAGGATTGGGTCTTATTTTGGATTTTGGATCCAATTCAATTTGAGTTCTAGTCTATTTATTTGAACAATTTGGGTTTTCTTAGTAGTTTATCTGAGTTAATTTGGTTTTGAGCTCAAAATAATTGAATCACTTTGTGTTAATTAATTTGATTTGAGAATTTTTTGCTGTCATGATAATTTTTCAGGGAGTCTATGGGCTGTCTTGGATATGCAAGCTCGAGGACTAGCTAGTTTGTGAGCTCATTGACTTAGAGGTGTGAGTCCGAGGCCTAGCATAATATTGGTAGACCTGAAGACTAGCCTATAATTTTGGCAGGCCCGAAGGCTAGTTTGAGTTCAGTAACTCCGGAGGCTGGCTTAGTTTAGTAGGTCTGAAGGTTGGCCTAGGTTTGGTGGCCTTGTAGGCTAGCTAGGTTCAGTGAGCCCAAAGGCTAGCTTGAGTTTGACAGGCCCGAAGACTGGCCTAAGTTTGGCAGATTTGAAGGTTTCCTGAATTCTACGGACTTGAAGGTTGGCCTGAGTTTGGTAGGCCCAAAGGCTAGCTTGGGTTTGATGGATCCAAAGTCTAACCTTAGTTTAGCAAGCTCGAAGGTTGGCTTGAGTTTAGCGAGTTCGAAGGCTAGTATAGGTTTGGCAGGCGCGAAGGGCATTCTATATTTGGTGGGCCCGAAAGCTAACCTACATTTCGGTAGAGCCAAAGGTTGGCCTAAGTTTGGTGGGGATTCACCATCTTCAAAGGGCCATGGGTGCCCATAGCGGTGTTTGGAGTTCACCATCTTCGAGGCGATACAGGGGTTGTGGTGTTGAGGGAGATCCATCATCGTGCAATGGACTATGAGTGGTTGCGGTGTTGATGAAGTTTTGTCAACGTGCAAAAGACTACAAGTGGCACGATTATGATGACACAAAAATAGATATAAGAGAGAACACTTTTTTTTGTCAACTCCTTTTTTTCCTTTTTTTCCCCCTACCTTCTTCTTTCTTCCGATCAGCCCCTCATTCCTTCTTTCTTCTTCATTTACCCCAAAAACCCCTAGCTCCCATTGCTCTAGTTTACCGAAGTAGGGTGGTGGCGGGCTCCTTCTTCCTCTTTGGCCACCGGATTTGGCTAAATTTGGCCAGATCCAATGTTGGCTGACAATTAACAACTGTGAAAGGTAACCAAAGCTTGCAGGCACACTTGAATGAGGAACAAGGGGAACTAGAGTGTCTTGGAAGCTCAGCATTGGCAACATGCTGATGAAGTCAAGGAGGCAGGGGCTGGCGAGACATAGGAGTCAGGCATATGACTTCTCTGGAAAGGTGATGCATGGGTGTTGCCTGGTAGAGCAACACAAAGTGTATCCAGTAGGGTGGCCTGAGCAAGTCTAGCTGGGCAACACAGTGGTGGAAAGCTCCAGCAATAGGGGGTGGAGTAGGCCCATAGACTAAGGCAGGGTTCCAGCAAGGTTGGGTGCAGCGAGACCGAGAGCAGGGCTGGAGGCAAGTTTCTTGGGTTGGCGATGGGGTTGCTCGGGTTGGTTTCGGCTAGAAAGGAAGCAAGGGAGGCCGAAGGAAGGGTAGCTAGAGATGACAAGGAAGTCAACAACAAATCCAAGCAATAGGGTGGTTGGGCAAGGTCAAGGAAGTAGTGGCTATTGTGTGAAGCTATGCAGGAGCAACAACATTGAGGGGACAAGAATAGGAAGAATGAGGTTAGAAGAGAAAGACAAGAACGAGTAAGAAAATACCTATTTCTTCTCTCCTTGTTTGCTCTCTTATTCATGATGGCTTCCTGACCATCTCTACATTTTCTCGTCTCTCTCTATTGTGTTTTGATCTTTGTCTCTATCTTTTTTTTTGTAGGTTCCTCCTTAATTTACAGGCCTTCAGGAGATTAGTTTTCAAATCTTTGATTGGTTTAGTTTTGGAAGTTTGTGGAATTGTGTGTTTGATTGAAATTGTTTCCACATTTTGTGATTGGCCGATGATTAGTTGATTGAGATTTATTTTCTTCATGAAGAAATTTGGATCTTGTACCATTTTTGGATACTAAGTTTTTAGAAGGGTTATTTATAAATTTTTTGAAAAATTGGACTAAAATATAATTTTAAAACTCTAGGGGTCTTTTTATAAAAAAGACATATTTATGAAATTTTGAAACATTCAGGGTCCTTTTTGAATAAAATTTGCACTTATTTGTGAATAAATAACTTTCAAGGTTTACTTACAAATGTTAGAGCTTTCGGGGGCTTATTTACAAATATAAAATTTTGAGAGATTTATTCGCAAAATTTTTCATTCCAAAGACTTATTTATAAGGAAAGTCCGGTCAGGGACCTATCTACAAAAATAAAATTTTACAAATTTCGTTTTGGCCTACATATTTGATGAATTTCAGGTTCGATTTTGGTCCAAATAATCGGCCCACTTAGTCCACTTTAATTTGAGCCAAATTTCCTAATCATTTGAGTCAAAATTGAACTTAATTTTCGATCACACTTAGTCATGATTTAGGTCCAGTTGAGCCCCATATTTGGATTATGATCTAGTGGCATTGAACTCTATATTTCAACTAAATTTTAATTAAATTTGGTTTTTAGTCAAAATTGACTCGAACACTGGCATATTCTATCTGTTGATCATCCAGTTTCAAACTGGTTGTTCGGTTTTGGTAAAAATTGAAACTTTTACTTGTAGCTAAATGTGTTCAATTTATAAATCGATCATCTAGTTCTGCATAGATTTAGGATACTTGAATCTTTTGTTTGACACAACTAGTCATCTGTTAAGTCAAGTGGATGTCTGGTTTGGTCAGAAAAACTTTGTTAAAGAGTTTTCTATAGGACTTCACATGATGAATACTTAAAAAATTAATCTCAAAACACAAATTCTTGACTTAACTAAATAAATAAAAATCTAAACCTAGTCAATATCAGGTTTTTAAGTTGCTTTAGCTATATCTGTGTTATCCTTAGATCTTTAATTTGTTGTAGACATCTTCAAGCCACTTCTAAGCCATCTCTTGATCTTTTCATGTTATGTTTGCCGACCACTATCACACTTCCTTCTATTTGAATTATATTTGGCCAAAGTACTTAAACCTCTCAAGGGAATATTTGAAACTTTCAAATATTCCCTTGAGAGCTTTAAGTACTTTGGCCAAATATAACTTAAATAGATATTAAATATAGTTTGCTCATTATTAAAACTAGGAAGGACAATAATCTCCTCATTTTTTATGATGATAAATCCTTACAAAAATAGAATGAATAATCTAATTGATTAAGGAGAATTAGCAATTTAGCACATGTATCAATTAGAGTAATATGCATTAAAATATATAGCATATACCACGAAAATATCACTTTAGCAATAGATAATATGCTTCCCCTTACTAACATTTCTCCTCCTATTTAGATTAATTATAACAATGTCATATTTTCTCCCCCTTTTGTCATTAACAAAAAGGATGCAAGTGAATACAAGGAAATATTTCTACTAATATCATACATTAAGATATATGAAAAATTAAGAATGAGCAAGATATTTTTTATCAACTAACCTCAAAATAATAATTTATTAAAATACATTTAAGGCAATAAAAGCTTCCCTTAAAATATGCATAGATGAGTTTTTAAAGAAAATTCAAAGAATACATATATGCACCCCTTATTTAAAATAATTTCACTATATTATCAAGAGTTGTCAAAAGGATTAATGCTTAAGGATGTTAGTCCAAAAATATGAGCACGAGGCTCTGATACCAATTGTTAGCCTGGATTGACAACCTTTGACGGGGAAAGTTAATCTTTTTTAAAATAAATAATAATTTTAAAAAAGCAAAGCCCCAACATAATTCACCAAGATAATTACTATGGGATTGATTTTGGTAGCCTGAGAGTGGTGGAGAACTCGACGAACGACCTCAATGTACAAATCAAAGTATATTTAATTTGAGTGCACCATTAGATATCGTGGGAACATTGACTTCCAACAAGTACAAGCTCCTATTGTCAATTATCCCAATAATTTTCTGAAATCTCGTAAAGCAAGAAAACATATCTAATAAAACAAAGACATGAAAAATAATAGAAGAAAGCATTCAATTAATTTTAAGAAATGGTATGTGGCTTAAGCAAGTGTATATCCTTACTTCACAACAAATTTGAACATGAAATTATAAAAAAAATTTAAAAAGAATGAGAAAGGAGTAGAGAAGTGTTATAATATCAGGTGTGATAAATTAGTCCTACATCGGATATTGGATAGATAGAGTCCAATATATATAGTGAAAAAAACTCATATCCCATGAGCTTAAGCTTTTGGGATGGTTTGGTGTCTGGCCCACTATATTATTCTGATTTGACACTCTTTCGGCTCCCCCAACAAATGGTGTTAGAGCTTCAGGTTCGAAACTATAAAAACTCTTAAGACCGAAATTACCGTGATGGTGCGAATGAATTGAGTCGCATGTTAGTTTCTCTTAAAAAATCAAAAGAATGAGACAAAAATCTGTTAGTATGTGTCACATGGTGGAACTGGTCGAGTAAAAGAGTTTTTGATTAAAAGTGTTAAAATTGATGTGGTCAAATCACACTTGAAGGAGGAGATTGTTATAATGTCAGGTGTGATAAATTAGTCCCACATCGAATATTGGATAGATAGGGTCCAATATATATAGTGAAAAAGACCCATATCCCATGAGCTTAAGCTTTTGAGATGGTTTAGTGTCCGACCCACTATATTATTCCAATTTGATCCTCTTTCAGCTCCCCCAACAGAGAAGAAGTTCTGATATGTGTTACTACCCTGCTTCCCTGTGCTAGACCATGTGTTGTTTGATTCAAATTGACTTGGTCTCTGATAGATTTTAATGGTATCATTCAATAGGACGTGAAAGGAAATGGAAGAAGTTTGAAGTGTTTCTGATAGCTTTGAACTTTGACAATAACTTCATTTGGTTTGAAGTATTTTCATTAGTCAATAAGGCATTGGTCATAATTTCAAGATTTGAAGTATTTTCATTAGCTAATAAGACATTGGTGATAACTTTATTTACTTTGAATTATTTCCATAACTAATTAGGTATGGATAATAACTTCATTTTCTTTTCAAGTGTTTCTATAGTTAATGAGACACACGCAATAACTTTATTTGGTTTTGAAGTGTTCCTATAGTCCATGGGTATAAGCAATAAGTTCATTGATTTTAAAATATTTCTATAGCTAATGTGGTGTAAACAACAAATTTATTTATTTTGAAGTGGTATTATCCAACGCTTGTGAAACTGGGCATAGCCTTGAAGTACTGCCAAATGATTTAGTAGCATACTCGGCAGAACTTAGCTTAACCTAGTTTAGTTCCACTTGAACTAAATCTAGTTTAGGTCAGGATGGTAACATCAATTGTTGTTCATATCCTTGAAGGTTTAGCACACCCAATGAGACTTAATTTGACCTTATTTAGTTTTATTAAGGCTAATATGGTTCGCGTTTGAGTTTGATTTAGAATCAATTCAGTGTTCAACACTTAGTTTCGATTTGAGTCTAAATTGATTTAACTTGATGTTTGAGACTTGATTGAATTACGATTCCCTAACTTCTTCTTGAAAAATAGTAAACTATTCTGGTTTTCTATTCCTAGAATCTTTGGTGATTGGGTTCGCATTGATGCTTTATAGCATTACCAAGGGAACCATGCGAAACATCTATTCCAAAATCACTATCGATATCAATAATGAATGTTTAGTTTGCAATAACGAATTCAATTCATCAAGCTTAGCATTGATTTTTAGAAGAATATTTATCAAATACTAATCATCATCTCTGGTTGGTGTAGTGCTGATTTTTAATTAGAGTTCAACTTGATTCAATTCAATATTCAGAATTCGGTCTTGGCACTCTAATTCTATTTAATTTGGATCAAGTTTGACCTTATTTTGGACCTTTATTAGGTTTGAGGCTACATTTTGATGGACCTTGGTTCAAGCTCAAGTCGATTTGGTTTAACTTAGTCTTAGTTCAAGTTTGTCCTGGTCTAGGTTTGATTTTGAATTTGAACTTGATTTAACCCAATTAGATTTTGATTCGTGTTTAGTTTGATCTAGATTGGATTTGATTTAAAAAGCACTTAACTATTATGATAATTTTAGGCAAATCTATGGGCTAGCTTTAAATGTGTAAATCCAAGTGTGGGCTTAGTTCACAAGCTCGAAAGCTAGCTTAGAAGTGTAAGCCTAAGGGCTAATTGAGTGCAAGCCCAAAGGCTAGTTGGGTGTGAGCCTAAACACTAGCTTAGATGTAAGCCCAAAAGCTAGCTGGGTGTGAGTCTGAAGGCTAGCTGAGTGCGGCCTGAAGGCTAGTTCGGTATAAGCTTGAAGGCTAGTTTGGTGCAAGCCCGAAGGCTAGCTGAATGTGAGCCCGAAGGCTAGCTTGATTCAAGCCCAAAGGCTAGCTTAGGTGCAAGCCCAAAGGTTGGCTAAGTGCAAGCTTGAAGGCTGGTTAATTATGAGCTCAAAGACTGGCTTGGATGCAACCCAAGGCTGGCTAAGTGCGAGTCCAACGGTTGGTTGGGTGTGAACCTGAAGACTAACTTGAATGCAACACCAAAGATTGGGCCTAAAGCTAGTTTGGTGCAAGCCCAAAGGCTAACTAAGTATAATTATAAAGGCTAACTTGGTGTGAGCCCAAATACTGACTTAGATGTGAGCCTGAAGGTTGGCTAAGTGCGATCCCAAAGACGGGCTTGAATGCGAACTCGAAGGCTGGCTGGGCATGAGGCCAAATGCCAGCTAAGTGTAAGCTTAATGGCTGATTGGGTGTGAGCCCAAAGGCTACCTGGGTGTGAGCCCAATGGTTAGCTGGGTGCGAGCTTAAAAATTGGCTTGGTGTGAGCCTAAAAGCTAGCTTAGATGCAAGTCCAAAGGCTAGCTAAGTGTGAGCTCGAAGACTGACTTGGATGCAAGTCCAAAGGCTGGCTAAGTGCAAGCTCGATGGCTAATTGAGTATGAGCCCAAAGGCTTGATTGGATGCAAGGTAGTGCTTAGTAGCATAGCAAGAGATAGGATCAAGCACAACGAGGTGCGACGGCTAGCAGTGCGGGTGCTGCTCAACAACATAAGAAAAGAGGATGTCTGGAGGCAAGATGGGCAGGGTGGCTAGGCTGCGATGGTTTGGAGCCTGAGCCAGCAATAGGGCAAGAGCAGGCCGAGTGGGCAACATAGGCAGGCTGGATGACGGCACTAGGGTTTTGACATGGTGGCATGATAGGCATGGACGGTGGTTGGGCTAAAGTGGAGGCAAAGTTGGGTAGAGCTCGAGTGGTGACGGATGACACATAGGAGAATAGCTGCCAAAGGGCTACAGGTGGACAATGGGAGCTAGTATTGTTCCAGCATTGGCTTGGAGATTTGACAGTTGTAGAGGCAAAGGTTTAAGGCTTGAGAAGCATGGGGTCAACTAGGCTCGAGCCAAGGAGTGAGGACTGGTGTTTTCAGGGCAGCATGGCATGGAGAGCAGGTAGAGCACTCGGGAACCTTTTGGAGACAAAAATAAGGCAAAATAGAAGAGAAGAAATGGAGGAAGAGAGAAAACAAAGCTAAGTATATTGACCCTTTTCTTTCTCTTAATCTTTCTTTGTCCTAATCCTCCTCCATGTCCTTATCTTTATGTTTTTTGGTATATGTTTTGATCCTCTTTTTATATTGCCAGATGGACTAAATTATTCCAAAATGAAATATTATTTTCTCCCTCTTTCTATTTATTTATTTGCTTTTTGGGCAGGTCATAAGTTGATAATTTTGGAAGGTTGTATTGGGTGAGGATATTTGATTGGGATTCTCACATTTAAATTTAGAATGAATGTAGATATGGATGAGGATTTGATTTGTTTACTTATGAATAAAAATTATACTCATTTACAATATTCAATTTTTAAAGGGGTTAGTCAAAAATTTTTTTCTAAAAATTTGGACAAAAACATATTTTTATAAATTTTGGGTGCTTTTTTATGAAAAATATATATTTGTAAAATTATAAAACTTTCAGGATTCTTTTTGAATAAAATTTGGACTTGTTTATAAATAAAAAATTCAAGGGGTCTATTTGTAAAAATAGAAATTTTAGGGGTTTATATGCAAATATAAAATTTTGAAAGGTTTATTTGTAAATTCCAATCTTATGTTGGTCCTTGACCAAAATTTGGGCCAAAATCAATTTAAGGCTTAATTTCTAAATTCGGCTCATCTTGAGCCCAACTCAAAGTCAGAGTAGGACAACAGTGTCTACTTAAACAAGGTGTTCCCTTCGCATTCACTTCATGAGCTTTATTAGCAAATAGAATAGATGCAAAAAGAAAGTGAGCATCTTATTTCTTATCACTACCTCTGCAAGTATCTGACCAGTAAAATCTCATGTTTATTCTTTTGTCTTCTCATAATAGTATTTTTTTTATTTTTTTTTATTTTGCCTTCTCTCTTATTTTCTCAGCTCTCCTTTCTCTAAAGGTATGATGGAAACCTTTGTGATTGAGAGAATTAAGAAGGAAAGTAATTTGGCTTTATGATATTTCCTCCTCATCTTTAGGACTAATGCCGAGGCGGTCATTGCATACAACCCCAAGAATATCAGAAGTGTGTGTGTTTTAATAATTATAATCCTTTTGCTTATTTTTCTAATGAAGGGGTGCTATGTGCTGATGGAGTGGGTGGTTGCTTCATGTTGGAACCAATTGAGTTTTCAGGAGAGTCTTCAGAAACCTTGGGATTTTGTATCATGAATAGTTGCTCACCTATCTGAGGGCAATCGTTCCCACTTGCCAAATAGTACCAATTCTATAGAATTATTCATAGTGCATTGATGATGTAACATGCTAGTTCTCAGTCCAATTTGTAGGACTCAACATCCTAGGAGGATTCATATTGTCCAAGGGATAGTATGCTAGAGACTTAGGGATTTTGTGTGGCATGATCGAGATGTGATATCATGTCACAAATACTTTTCATACTCCATATGGTGAGGCCAACATCTCCTTAAGAGATATAAGGTAGCTAGCTGAGATCTCCATCCTTGAGAATTTTTATAATGAATACATCCCCACTAACCACCATATGGGCCTTGACTCCTATTATGCTTTGCGCGATCTCCTTAGAGTTTACAAGTGTTTGATAGTATATTTTTCAAATAATTAGAAGAAGGTGTGTTTTAATCGTTGGATTGAGATTTTTTATGAGAGAAGTCTGATAAATGAGCCAACCAAATTTGACCAAATTATGTGCAACACAAGAGACATCCTTCTAGAATTCAGCCCCGAGACATATTTTGTTGCCTTCATTAGTTTATAGCTTTGTTGTTTCATCACACCACATGGCGAGCAATATATTTATCTGGAGACATTTGTGATAGCTTGTAAGATGGCACATAGGAAAAGAGTTGCCTTAGCCCCTATAGTGCAAGGTTTGATATATGCTAGTCTCAGAGTGATGGTGGATAGCCCTATAGAACCAGGTGATTCTTCAGTCTGGTTCCCCATTCAATTTTTTTATGCTTAGATTTATACCCACTTTAAAAGGATGTACACTGAGTTGGAGCCTAGTGATGAAATCAGAAAGTTATGTCATTCATGTTTGGTCTCTATCCTCAAGATGATTTGGATCATGAATACAGCTGCCTCTACTTTCTCCCCTAGAGAGGCTAGGATGCATATGTGTGATTCCTAAAATTTTGAGTGGTGAGCTTTTCCTTTCACTCTTCATGATTCTAACATATTAGTGGATGTAACTTGTCTTCCATTATCTTTAGAGGCTTATGAGTATATTATCTCTTTGCGACATGGCACTTCCACTTCACTTTGGAGAGCAATTGGCTGCAGAGTATTATAATCCATATTAGTTTTGTCAGTAGTTTGGGTATAATCAGGGTTTTCCTGAGAATGTTCCTACTCCTTCAACACCATCATGTCTCAATCAGTTAGCAAGCTATTGGCTACATCTCACTCGTGTTCAGGATGATTCAGAGTATTATATTCCCAACATTGAGTATGAAATCAATGTCCTTTGTTCCTATGTCATAGTATGGTTTGATAGTATAGGAGGATATTTTCACATTGATCCTAATTTCTATTCCAAACTGAGCCTGGTTTACTAGCAAGGAAAAGCAAGTGGCAGGCAGTAGAGGATTGAAGCGATAGAGGACTTAAGAGGTATGGCAAGCTTTTGCTCATAAATTTGCTCACCTAGATCTAGTGGAGAGAGACCCATTCCCCCTATAAAGTCAGCAATGGCCATTTTTAGAATAATGCAGATCCCAGATTGAGTTCAAGGTAGAGGAGCCTTGATCTATCTATACACGACTACCATGTGATTGATGCTCCAAGGTTCTCACCATCTTGAGACCCAATCATTTTGTTTCCCATTGTTGACATGGACATAAGACTAGGGTGACCCATCCTTCACTGACACCAGTATGCTAGTCTCTTGATATAGGTTTAAGTAGAGTGGTCTGACAGACCTCTCCGTCACTCGTATCAGCTGACTATTCATTAGATATGAGTATCCCCAAGTGCTAGTAATTTTCTTTTCTTTTCTCTCCTTTTTTTTTGGCTGAGAATCTCTTTTCTTTTATGCAAACAAGGATTTTGGAGGCTCTCTCAATGATATGTTAGACTTTGACGGTAAGGGGCATATGAATTTTGCCAAACTTTACATTGCGTATATACTAATGTTTTCCTTGTTACAAACATGATTCCTAGGTTATGCTTTAGTCAAGGAATGTTTGCATCCATGGGTATCTGCCCACCATCCCTAGCATTAGGTAATGACTTGCTCTCTTCTTGTTTTCTTGAAAACTTTTCATCTCCTAATGTATCACTCATTCCTTCAAGTGATGATGGAGAAGCATGAGCAAGTGACCACTGAGTCATTACGATCATCAGGAGCATCATCTAAGCTTTATGTATCTTAGAATTATTTTTATCCTTTTTATCGAGAGCCTCTGCTTATTTTGGTCCTCTTTATTTAGGAATATTATCATTATTTTATGAAATTTCTTTACTTCACATCAGATTTGGTCTTTCAACTTCATATATATTTTTTCTTTCACATCCCAACCATGTGAAATGTGTTCTAATTTCCACTTGTTAGTTACTGTGATGATGGAGCCACAAGGAGTTGACCTTGGTTTATGACAAAGGGGTGAACTTGAGTTGCCATAATGAGTAGACTTGGTTTGCTATGAGAAATAGACTTAATTTATCTCAATAATTGGACTTGGGTTGTCACAGAGAGTGGATTTGATTTGTCACATAAAAGTAGTATTTTAAGTAGATTTTGAAATTCTACTCCGAATTTGAGTTGGATTCATAATGAACCAAATTTAGACATTGAATTTAAGCCCAAACTTGGATCAAAAGCTAAAGTAAGATTTGGACTAAATTGAGATTTGTAAATAAACCATTGAAAATTCTTATTTTACGGATAAGTTTGAGCTCTTATTCAGAATGGTCCTTGGAACTTCCAAAATTATATTTTGGTCCAATTTTTTAAAAAATTATAAACAAATTTTACAAAAAATTTGTAAATAAGTTCAAATTTTATTCGAAAAGAATTTAAAATTTTTGAATTTCTACAAGCGTGTCCTTTTTATAAAAAAAATCCCTAGAACTTATAAAATTATATTTTGGTCCAATTTTTTTAGAAAATTTACAAATAAATCTGTCAAAATTTTTATTTACAAACAAATTCAAATTTTATACAAAAGGAACTTTAAAATTTTAAAATTTTTATAAATTTATTTTTTTGTAAAAAGACCACTAGAACTTATGAAATTATATTTTAGTCCAAATTTTTTGAAAAAAATTTTGCAAAGAATCCCTTGAAAATTCATCATCTGAAAATGGTACATGATCCAAATTTCTTCATCAAGGAAATAAATCTCAGTCAATCAATTACATCTAATTATAGGATTTTAGAAATACAATCAAATATAATCTTATTATAAATCGAGATCTAATCACATTCCAAAATGAGTCAATCAAAGATTTGATCTTGATACTTCGAGAGGCCTATAAATTGATGAAAAAATCTGCAAAAAAAGAGAAAAAAAATAGAGATCATAATAGAACAGGAGAGGATTGGAAAGCCATCATCGAAGAAGTTTATTAAGAAAAATCAAAGACTAAAGAGGTGAAATTTCAGACTTAGCTTTGTTCTCTTTTCTTTCTTTCCTTTGCCTGTTCTCCTCCTCTCTTGTAGGACCACCAAGCTGCCCTGTCCTACTCCACTAGCCCGTGCCCGTTCAGCCTGCTCCCCGTGCTTGCTGGTCACTGTTCCCATCTCCTGCTACCTAGATCTAGCCATGGAACCTTCACCTTCACCATAGTCCATTATCCAACTCCCTATACCCATTCTTACACCCTATTGGAAACCCCTCACCATCCAAGCCCACCAACTTGACCTCACTTAGAGCTCTAGCCACTCACAGCCCCTCAAAAATAGTGATGAATATGCCAAATCCATAATTTTGCTGCGGCCACCCGCGGTCCCATGAAGATGATGATGAAGATGGTGATGAAGATAGCAAACCCATGACGCTACTGTAGTCACCCATAGTCCTTGAAGATGGCGAATCCTCATCCCACCCAACCAGCCTTTAGTCTTGCATCTAGGCTAGCCTTCGAGCTCGTACTTGACCAGTCTTCAGGCTAATATCCAGTCAGCATTTAGGCTTATACTAGGCTAGCTTTTGGGCTCACACCCAGCTAGCCTTAGGGCTCACACTCAGTCAGCCTTCGAGCTCACACTCAAGTCATCTTTTGGGCTCTATCCAGCCTTCAAGCTCGTATTTAGCTAGCCTTAAAGCCCACATCTAGGCCATCCTTCAGGCTCGCACTCAGCTAGCCTTGGGGCTCGCATCGAAGCTAGCCTTCAAGCTCACACTCAACTAGCCTTCAAGCCCACATCCATGCTAACCTTCGAGCTCACATCCAAGCTAACCTTCAGACTCGCACTTAGCCTGCCTTTGGGATCATGCCTTAACCAGCCTTTAAGTTCGTACTCAGCCAACCTTCGGGCTCACAACCAACCAGTCTTTGAGCTCACACTCAGCCTTCTTTTGGGCTTGCACCCAACTAGCCTTCGAGCTTACACTCAGCCAGCCTTCAGGCTCGCACCCAAGATAGCCTTCAGGCTGACAGGGCTTGCACTAGGCTACCCTTCAAGCTCGCACTCGGCTAACCTTTGGGCTCGCATCCAGGCCAACCTTCAGGCTGGCACATAGCTAGCCTTTAGGCTTATATTTAGTTATCCTTTGAGCTTGCACTTAGCTAACTTTTAAGCTCACACTTAGCCAACTTTAGGGCTCATTCTTTGTTAGCCTTTGGGCTTGCATTTAAGTCAGCCTCCAAGCGCACACTCAGCTAGCCCTCAGGCTCACAACACAATCAGCCTTTAGGTTCACATTTAGGCCAGTTTTTAAACTCACACCCAGTCAGCCCTTGGGCTTACACCTTTAAGCTAGCTTTTGGGCTCACACCTAAGCTAGCTCTCAAGTTAGCATTTAAGGCCAGGCCATGAGGCCACCTAAAATCATCATAAATAGTTAAGAACCCTCAAATCAAATTGATTAATATGAAGTAACTCAATCACATTGAAATTAAACTTAGCCAAAATAAATAAACAAAGACCAAGTTGACTCAAATGGACCTAAATTGATCAAATAAATAGAATTAACCTAAACTTGGACTCAACCTTAATCAAACTCAACATGGATTAAAATCAAGCTGAGTTCAAATTAAATCTGATCTAGAATTGAGCTAAGCTCAAATCAAACTCTAATTGGGCTAAACAAGTCTAGACTAAAAGGGCAAACTCAAAGTCAAACCAGGACCAAGCCAAGCTAAGCCTGAACTGAAACCAAATTGAACTAAATTGACTTGAACTTGAATGAAGTCCATTAAGATATAGACCCAGACTCGATAAAGGTCCAACACAAAGTCAAACTTGACTCAAGCTAAAAATCAAACTCAAACCTGAATGATGTTAGTCTCAATGAAATTAAATAGGGTAAAATCGAGCTCTGCTTGGTGCACTAAACCTTTAGCAATACTCTGAGGCTATGAACAACTTATTCAAACCAAAATTAGTTTGATTAAAACTAAATAAGGTTAAAACTGAGTTTTGCTGAGTGTGCTACAGAAGCTGTTAGCCACACTTCAAGCTAAGCTAATCCAAAAGCATTGGCAATGCTTCAATTTAAAATAAACTAGGATAGGCTCAAACTTATTTAGTTAGTCAACCACAATGTCTTGTTCAAATGAAGTCAACCAACAATATGTTTAAAGCCGTTGGCCACACATCAAGCTAGTCAACTTCATAAATAGTTGATAATACACCAAGCTAGTCAACCCCACAAGCATTTGATAATGCACCTATTAAACTAGTCAACCCCAGAAGTAGTTGATGATGTACTCTTCAAACTAGTCAACCCCTAGAAGTAATTAATGATGTACCCTTTAAGCTACTCAATCCTAGAAATAATTGATGATACACTCTTCAAGCTAGTCAACCCTAGAAGCAATTGATGACACATCCATTAAGCTTGTTAACCCCAAAAGTAATTGATGATATACTCTTCAAGCTAGTCAACCCCACAAGCAGTTGATAATTCTATGTTTTCTTTATTCCTTTTATGTTTTTGATAATTCTATGTTAAAATTCATTGTATAGTGAGGGTATACCCTCACTTAAGCCATCTACCTTTTTTCAAAATTAATTAAATACTTTTTTTGTGTCTCTATTTTTATTAGTTAGGATTTTTTGCTTTAGAAGCTTTCTGACAATCATTGAGATAATTAACAATAGGGGCTTGCACATATTAGAAATTAATATTTCTGCAACATCTAATTTGTGATTCAAGATCACTTTCTTAGGTTTTTGCTATCCTAGGTGGTCAACTTTGATCAGATAAGTAGATTTAATTTACCACATGAAAGTGAACTTGAGTACCACAATGAGTGAAATTAATTTACCATAAGAAGTAGACTTGAGTTACCACAATGAGTAGATTTGATTTATCACAAGAAGTGGACTTGATTTGCCATAATGAGCGAACTTTTATAGGGGCATGGACCTAACTATCATACTATTGGTGGAGTTTTGTATCCATATTTTGCCTCAAAAAATATGGCGTGCATGTTTGACTGGACATTCTCTTTTTGAAGAAACCAAGCACTCCATCATAGATAAAATATAAAATATTTTAATTATTATTATTGTTGCACCCAGAGGCTTAGGCATAGTATCTTTTGAAAAATCAGGTGTTGATTGGTGACATAAATCTTTTTTTCCTTTGTCATCAATCAGTTGGTAGGATCCTTCTTCAAATATCATTTTGATAATATAAGAGCCTTCCTAATTAGGCGTGAACTTGTCTCTCTTATTTTAGTTTTGGATTATGGGTCTTTTCAGGATCAAGATCATTTCTCCCTCCTGGAAGGATCTGAGTTGAGTCATCTTGTTATAGGCTCTGAATATTTGTGCTTGATACATTTTCAGATTTTGTTGGGCTATGAGTCTCACCTCGTCCAAGGAGTCTAGTTCATCAAGGTGAAGACGAACATTGTCTTCTCTTGTAATTTCTTCTTACAAGGTAATCCTTAGAGAGGGGATTTGTACTTTAGTGGCAAAACCATCTTAGTCCCAAACACTAATGCATGTAGCATTTATTGGATAGGGATTTGATATGTGGTGCGATAAGCCCATAATGCTTCAAAAAAAATTTTAGTGCTAGTCTTTCTTATTTTTATCAACAATTTTCCTCATGATCTTGAAAGGGTCTTATTGAATGCCTCAATAAACCCATTGGCTCTCACATTATAGATGGATAAATATCTCTAATTTATCTCATGATGATGCATGAATCATTCTATTTTGAAGTTTCTGAAGGACAATCCATTATCAAAAATGATCCTTTGAGAGACACTAAATTGGTACAAAATATTTTCTCAAAAGAAGTGAATAACAGTATCCAATTTTACCTCTTTCAATGGAATCGCTTCAGCTCACTGAGAAAAATAGTGGGCTATTGCTAATATGAAGCAGTGGCTTCTAGAAGAATATGGTTCAATTGGGCTAATGATATTTATATCCCATACTTTGAATGACCATGAGAACGCTGTTAGATGTAAAGAATTTGGGTGTTGATGAATAAAGTCCCCATGAATTTGGTACAAATGACATTTCATTGCATATTTGATCGAATCCCCACCATTGTGGGTTAGTAGTAGCCCACATAATTGATCTTCATCATCATTTTAAGCCTGATTGATGAGCCCTACAAACCCCAAAATGCACCTCATACATGACTTATTTTACTTCTTTGTTTGAGAGACAATGCAAAAGTAGTTAGTGGAAGGACCTCCTATAAAGAGTGTGATTATAAGTAGAAAGTGTGGCTCTCTTTCTAAGTTATGTCCATAAGGATTTATCTTCTGGGAGTTCTCCACCTTTGATGTAGTTGGTGAATAGTATTCTCTAATATAAGATCTCTTATATTAGTTTAGATTCAGTCTTCTCATATTTAGTTCTAAAGACTGTGCTTATCACTTTGTTGTTATGGACTATGATAAAATTTCTCCTTGATTAGGATCAACTAATGTCTTGGCTAATTTAGCTAAGGAATCAGCTTCTGCATTGATGGACTAGGGAACCTTCACTATTTGGACATGTGGAATTTTTCCAATGAGTTTTTGAGCCTTTTCATTGTATTTTAGGAGCTCAGATTTGTGGAATTTATATTCACCTTGAACTTGATTGATGACCAGTTGTAAGGTACCGAAAATATATAGGCGTGATATTTCCATATTGAGGGCTATTTCTAGTCCTGCAATCAAGGTTTCGTATTTAGCTTCATTGTTTGTGTATGATTTTGAGAGAGAATAGGAATATCATAAATGACCCCATTTGGAGTGATATAAATGAGTCTAATGTCTACTTTAATTTACAAAAGTTTTGGTCTAACCCCTAGTTTGATGGATGATACCCTATCAAAGTATAGCTTCTAGCAAGGTTCTCCTTCTTCAATCAAAAAGATCTCTTCATCAGGGAGCTCATAATTCAGTGGAGAATCATTTGGTATTGGATGAGCTATGAGAAAACTGACTAGGGCTTAGCCTTTGACCACCTTTTAGGGAATGAACTTGATATCGTATTCCATGAGGATTAAAGTCTACTTTGCTAGCCTTCCCATGAGTATAGCCTCATCATCAAGTACTTTATGGGATCGATCTTTGATATTAAAATGACTTGATGAGAAAGTAAATAATGCCTTAGCTTCTTGACCATAAATATGAGCACTAGATAATGCTTTTTGATGGGGGAAGTAATTACTTTTTGCCCCCATTAGCATTCTACTTGGATGGTAGAATGTGTTTCCTTTGTTCTCTCCATTATTCAGGACAAGAATTTCCCCCAGGTATCCTTCTATTGTGTCCATGTAAAGGATAAGGGGGGTTTATCAAGCAGAGGTATTGCCAGGACTAGTGGCTTTAGGAGATGCTACTTAATCTCTTCAAACACGTATTGACAGTCTCGATTCCAAATGAATGGAGTGTAAGCTTATATTTTCTAGAGAGATTTGAGATGAATCTCCTTATATATGTGAGTTAGTCTTGGAATGACCTCAATTACTTTAAGTTATTTGGTGGTGGCATATACAAGATAGCTTTGATTTTAGATGGATTGATTTCAATCTCTTGATGTCTAACAACAAAGCCAAGAAATTTTTTAGATAATACACTAAAAGCGCACTTCATAGAATTTATCTTTAAGTTATATTTTCTAAGATGATCGAACACCACTGTTAGGTCTTGGATGTACCTATATTTGGACTTAGTTTTGATCACTAAGTTATCCACATAACGTTCCACCAACTGGTATATAAGATCATCAAAGATTTGGGTCATGACCCTTTGATAAGTGGCACCTACATTCTTGAGCTCGAAGGGTATCTCCTTATGGTAGTAAATGTTAATTGGTGTTCTAAAGGTCATATTTTCTCATCATCAGGATGCATCTTGATTTGGTTATACCCTGAAAAATCATCTATGAAGGAGAATATTTCAAAGCCAGTCATGTTGTTGATCATGATTTTCATTATTGACAATAAAAAATCATCGACAAGCTTTATTCAAGTCTCTGTAGCCACATAAATACAGATTTGGCTATTCTTCTTCTCGATTGGTATAATGCTTGCCACTCAATTTGGGTATTTTTTTCCTCTTTGATGAAGCTTGCTTCGATTAGTGCCTTCATTTCTTCTATCACCTTTTGTTCTAGGTCGAGTTTCATCTTCCTAGGTGCTTGTTTGATAGGTGAAAGTTTAGGATTAATGGCCAACATGTGGATTGTAACTTCAGAATCTAGTCCAAGAATCTCCTTATAGCTCCATGCAAAGTAGTCAATGTACTCTTAGAGCACTACTTTAAGCTAGGTTTGGCTTTTCTCTGAGGGTTGAGTATTGATAAAAGTTGGCTTGGGGTCCTCCTCTAAGCCTAGGTTGATCTCCATTAGATCATCAATTATGGTTTTCCCTTGTCCTCAAGTTCTGGTGGAACTTCTTCTGGTTTGAGGATTATTTTTTTACCAAGTGGTTCATCATATTGAGTGAGATTTGGCGAAGGTTCATCTGAGAGTAATTTGGCTATATCATGCCCCATTTCTTCTAGTCCTAATGAAATTCGACTAAAGATGTTACCTTCTTGTGATGTATGGAAATTCATGGCCACCTCGGTGCATGAATCAAGGGGCGTTGACATCATTTGTCATCCTAAATATCCAAGAGAGGTCCGATGGTGATCATAAGGCACGTGTGGGCATTTGAATAATATAGCCTAAATATTTGGTGTTCTTGTTTCCTCTTCTAGGAATCTAAGCATGTTCTTGGGGTGGATCCCCTAGATTCTTGAGGAAATGACTTTCTCTCTTTGTTTGTAGATATCCACATCTAGACTTGTTAATTATTAAAAGAAGCTGGTCAGAGAAATAGTTAGGCATGACTACTAGTTGATGGTCACCATTATTTGCTAGATCTTCAGTTCTCCAGATTTCATGTATGCTTGGGGCACAAGGGATTGCCTTGTAACATAGGCTTTTTTTTTTCTCCTTTGCATTGTGGAGAAATGTAAAAAGTCATTAATTCTTCCATGACATTGATACTCAGCTCATCTAATGGCTTAAGTAAACCCTCTAAAATTTTAGTAATAAGAAGAGTATTTTCTATTTGATCTCTATTGCCATCTTCATCAAAAGTATAACCACCTAAGTAGTCTCAGTTAGATTCACTTCATAGGTGAGGAGGAGCAAAGATCATGTTATCGATCTTTTATTTTACTTGACTGATAGAAACAGACCCTCTATTGGCATAGGATCTCTAGTAGTATTTTACATCATCATAATATACCTCATAGACATCAAAAGAATATACATCTCTATTAATTTAGTGTTCTTCACCATCCTCAACGTATTTAAGGCATTGATGTAGAGTTTGTGGTACTACTTTTTTTTCATGTAACCACATTCTCCCTAATAGTATGTTGTATGATGCATCAGTATCAATCACATAAAACTTGACATCTATCATCGACTCGCCTACTTTTAGAGAGATAGTTATGTCTCCTAAAGCTCTTTGGCTATTCTAATTAAACCCTCGGATGGTTCTAATCTTAGATAATAGGTGGCACACATCCAAAGTTAGAGCTCTTAGAGTTCAGAGAGTTATCAAATTGATTGAGGAACCTGAGTTAATTAGAATGTGAATCTTGATCCCATCACTATTTCCTATGACATACAATAGTTTGTTATGGTCTGTTATTCCAAGTTACAGGTCATCATTTATGAAAGTGATGGTGGGAGTTTGGCATGCATAAAAAGATTTCTTTATCTTCTCTTCAATGAAATATTCTTGGTAGTTGACTGGATTTTAGATGATGTGCATTAGTGTATCCCTGAGTTCTTATGATAGCATTAAGGCATCAAACACACTCATCATGGTAGGGATCTTTTTGAGATAAGCAGTCATGTTGTATTCCACCTTTTTAAGTGCAAGTTCAGCTTACAAAGACACAATGCCCTCATTTATCTGAATTTCCTTTTCCTTGTCCTTAGGGATGTTCTTGTCCCTATGCATTAGAGCTTGTCTCAGTGGTAGCACCCTTCTACCTCAGAGTCGTATTTGGTTTATCCTCCTTAGTTGAAATCTAGTATCATGAGACCAATAAGGCTCATCTTCGAAATTCCTACCAAGGCTAATCATGCAACAGGATGTAGTGAACCCTTACCCTCAATCGGTAATTCCCTGAATGTCCTTGGACGATGTGATTGACTAATAATCATCCCATTCAATATCAAAATTAAGCACGTGGGATTTCCTCAAAGAGAGGTCTTCAGAGACACTTTCGATGAACCCTTTTATTTTATTTACTAGCATAACCTTCTTTAGAACTTTGTATTTAGGACATTTCTTCTATGGATATTTAGATTGGCTTGATGCAGGGGTAGAATGAGCCTTAGCATTAGCTCATTTAATTCTCTCCTAAAATGCCTACTTCTCCTTTTGGTGCTTGCTAGTGTGGGACCTTCTAAAGTAGTCATAAATTTATTTTGACTTAGACATGGAGTTATATTCATCATCCATGCCCTATATGTATAATTCTTCTAAAGTTGGTAAAGTGTATCCTTCCATAAGTTCTAAGACTGGGACCTCACCAAACCTAGCGGATTAAGCATTTATTGCTAGATTGCCTAATAGAGGCCGGGATAGCTGCTCATTGGCGTTCATCTCAAATGTACAAGATACCATGTAAAAAGAGGTAATAGACTTAGATAATTCTATTCAATAGTATCTAGCTTGCTTGACCTATCTCTGGAGTAAGTGGCACAAGTGATCATTTTGATCCCAAGGAGGGTTGGTATAGCTTTGCCTTTTCTGCTAGCACCTTCTCCATCTTCTCACTTCCTCACAAAGTATAGTAGTAATTTTTATCATGCTTTCCATGTGGGCAGCCATAGCCTTCATGTACTCATTTAGTATTTGCATGTGCCTCTTGACAAACTTCATATTAGTTGTAGATAGTTCTTTCACAGTATCTAGTTATAGCTTGAGTGTGTCATAGTCATACTCATGGGTGAACTACTCTCTAAGATAGTCATCCCTAGAGCAGCCCTCGACAAGCCCTGTGGGATCTCTCATTTCATTAGTAACATCCCTAGTGAATTTATTCGCTTCTTCTCACTTTGCATCTAAATTTTTTCATTATTGAAGCGATAGGATGAGGATCGACTTGGTTGTAAACCTCTAATAATAAATATGGCAAAGCACACTACCACTGAATTTTCACTTTGTCCATCTTCCACATTAGGGTCCTCTAGTAGAGCTTTTAGTGTGCCAAAAAAGAATTCCTTGAGAGTTACTCACCTTCTTTCTCCTTGAACATATTCATCTAGAGCATCAATATATGCTTGAAAAGCTGATTTATTATCATTCTATTTGTCCAACTGAACCAAGTTCTACTTCTTGCTTCTGGCAAGTGAGGTAGTTTACCCCGATGAGCCTTTCTTCATTACCATTCTAGGCTCTTTAGTCCTTCTTGTCATCTTTTTCATCAGTGTAGGATCAATTTTGATGGCCTAGGATAATGGAGACCCCAGGAGTGACCTAGAATCACAAATCAAAATTTATTTTGATTTAAAGTGTGCTATCAAGTATTGTAGGATATTGACTTCCAATATACATGAGCTCCTATTGTTATTATCCCAATAATTATTAAAAACCTCCTAAAATAAGAAACCTATCTAATAAAATAGAAATATAAAAAAAATAAAGAAAGTTTTTGATTAATTTTAAGACATGATAAATAGTTTAAGTAAGGGTATGCCTTCACTTTACAATAAATTTCAACATGAAATTATAAAAAATATATAAAAATGAAGAAAAGAAAAGAGAAGGAAGGAGTGAAGAAGAAACTCTGATATGTGTTGTTGTCTTGCTCCCCTATGCTAGACCACATGGCATTTGACTAAGATTAACTCAATCTTCAGCGAATGTTGACGACATCATCTAATGGGACATGGAAGGGAATAAGAGAGATTCAAAGTATTTTCAATAGCTTTCAGTATTGAAAATGACTTTATTTAGTTTGGTGGCATCACTAATGACTTATAGGGTTGGGTATAGCTTTGAAAATTACATCGTCAACTACTTTTGGGGCTGACTAACTTAAGTGATGTGTCATCAACTAGTTCAAGGGCTAACTAGCTTAAGGGCATATTGTCAACTACTTCTAGGATTGACTAGCTTAAAAGACATATTGCCAACTACTTCTGAGGTTGGCTAACTTGAGAGGTATATCACTAACTGCTTTTGGGGTTGACTAGCTTGAGGGGTGCATTACTAACTGCCTCTAGTGTTAACTAACTTGAAGGGGAATGACTAACTACTTCTGGAGTTAACTAACTCGAGGGGTACATCATCAATTGCTTCTAGAGTTAACTAGCTTGAAGGGCGTGTCATCAATTGCTTTTGGGATTTTCTAGCTTGAAGGGTGCGCTACCAACTGCTTTTGGGTTGACTAGTTTGAAAAAGCATATCTTCAACTGCTTGTGCGGTTGACTAGCTTTGGGGTTGCATTGCCAACTACTTGTGAGATTTACTAGCTTTGGGGCTGTGTCGCCAACTTCTTGTGAGGTTAACTAGCTTAAAGTGTAGCCAACAGCTTTAAGCATGTTAGTATTTAACTTCTTTAATTTGGTAGTGTTGCCTATGGTTTAGAGAGTTGGTTATAACTTTGAAGTGTGGCTAACAACTTTAAGTATGTTGGCGATTAACTTCTTTGATTTAATAACATCACCAACTGCTTATAGGGTTGGGTATAGTTTTGAAGTGTGACCGACAGCTTTGAGAATATTGTTATTTAACTTCTTTAATTTGGTAGTGTCACCAACGGCTTAGAGGGTTGGGTATAACTTTGAAGTGTGGCTAACAACTTTCATCATGTTGCCAATTAACTTATTTGGTTTAGTAGCATCACCAACTACTTATAGAATTGGGTATAGCTTTGAAGAGGCCAATAGCTTTGAGCGTATTGGTGATTAACTTCTTTATTTTAGTAGCATCAACAACTACTTTTGGGGTTGGATTTAGCTTTGAAGTGTTACTAAAGGCTTTTGTAGTACATCTAGCGAGACTCAATTTGATTTTATTTAGTTTTATTTGAATTAACTTTGGTTCAAGTCAAGATGGTAATATCACCCTTTATTCATAGTCTCAATGTATTGTCAAAGGTTCAACACACCCAGTAGGACTTGGTTTGATCATATTTAGTTCTGTCGGGACTAATATAGTTTGGGTTTGAGTTTGGCTTAAAATTAGTTCAACATTCAACTTTGATTTGAGTATGAAATTAATTCAACTTGATATTTAAAACTTGACCGAATTGAGATTCAATAACTCCTTCTTGGAAGATAGTGATATGTTCTAGTCTTCCTATTTTCAAAATCTTTGGTGATCAAGCTCGCACTGACATTTTTGGCATGACCAAGAAAATCATGTGAGACATCAAAGTCACTAAATGTTTAGTAATGAATTTAATCCACCAAGCTTGGCATTGATATTTTTAGAAGAACATTCATCAAATATTAATCATTGACTCCAATTGGAGCAGTACTGATTTCGATTCTAATCTAATTTGATTTAGTTTAATGTTCAGGGTTAGATTATGGTTCAAGTTTAATTTTATTTGGTTCGGGTCAAGTTTGACCTTATGTTTGATCTTTATCAATTTTTGGACTTCGATTTCAGTTCAAGTCAATTTAGTTCAACTTGATTTCAATTCAAGCTTAGCCTAGCTTAATCTTGGTTTGATTTTGAATTTGCCCTTTTAGTTTAGACTTAATTTAACCCAATTAGGGTTTGATTGAGCTTAGTTCAATCCATATTGGATTTGATTTGGACTCAACTTGATTTTAAATTAATCCAGCTTAAATTTGAGTAGGGATGAGTCAGAGTTTATTTGGTCAAAATTAATTCAATTTAAATTTTTTTGGAGTCTAACTCGATTTAGGTTTTAGTCCATTTGTTCGATCAATTTAGTTCTATTTGAGTCAACTTGGCCATCATCCATTTTTTTTGGATAAGTTTAATTTTAATGTAATTGAGTTACTCTATGTTAAGCAATTTGATTTTGAGGGTCCCTAACTATTTATGATAATTTTAGGCAGAGCTATGGCCTAACCTTAAATGTGCTACCCTAAGAGCTAGATTGGATGTGAGACCAAAGTCTAGCTTAGACTTACAAGCCTGAGGACTAACTGGGTGTAAGTCTGAAGACTGGCTTAGATGCTAGCCAGAAGACTGGCTAAGTGTGAGCGCAAAGATTAACTAAAGTGTGAATCCGAAGGATAGCTAAGTGTGAGCTCGAAGACTACCTATGTACGAGCCCACAAGCTAGTTGAAGTGTGAGCTTGAAGACTGACTAAGGTGAGAGCTTGAAGGTTAATTGAGTGTGAGCCCAAATGTTAGCTAAGTGTGAGCTTGAAAGTTAGCTGAGTTGCGAGCCCGAAGGTTGGTTAAGTGCAAGCCAAAAGGTTAGTTAGGTGCGAGCCAGAACACTAACTAAGATGCGAGCTCGAAGGCTAGTTGAGTATGAGCTTGAATGTTAACTTAGATGTGAGCCTAAGGCTGGTTAAGTACGAGTTCGAAGCCTATCTTAGAAGTAAGCTCGAAGACTGGTTAAGTGTGAGCCCAGAGACTGACTGGATGTAAGCAAAAAAGCTAGTAAAGTGTAAGCCCAAAGGCTAGCTAAGTGTAAACTCGAAGGTTGGCTAAGTACGAGCCAGAATGCTAGCTGAGTGCAAGCCTGAAGACTAACTCAATGTGAGCTTGAAAGCTAGCTTGGATGTGAATTTAAAGGCTGACTGAGTACAAACTCGAAAGTTGGCTTGAATGTCAGTTTACAGGCTAGTTGTGTGTAAGCCCGAAAGTTGGCTTGAATGTGAGCTTGAAGGTTGGCTAAGTGAAAATATGAAAGCTAACTCAAATGTAAGCCCAAAGGTTTGCTAAGTGTGAGCTCGAAAGCTAGCTGAGTATGAGCCCGAAGGCTGGTTTGGATGCGAGCCCGAAGGCTGGTTGAAGTGCAAACCTAAAGGCTGGTTTGGATGCAAGCCTAAAGGGTAACTAAGTGTGAGTCTGAAGACTAGTTAAGTGTAAGCTCGAAAGTTGGCTTGGATGTAAGACTGAAGGCAAGCTGAAGACTAGCTGAGCATGAGCTCAAATGTTATTTGAGCATGAGCCAGAAGAATAGCTAAATACGAGTCTGACGGCTGGCTTAAATGTGAGCCCGAAGGCTGGCTGAGTATGAGCTCAAAACTAGTTAAATATGAGCTCAAAGGTTGGATTGGATATGAGCCCAAAAACTTATTAAGGTGTAAGTCCGAAGGTTGATTTGGATGTGAGAATTCGAGTAGCTGCGGATGACCACAGTAGTATTAAAGTTTCACTACTTTTGAGAGACTACAGGTGACTACAGTGCAGGTGAAGTTCATCGATATGTTAGAAAACCACGGGTGGTCACAATAATATTGATACAAAAAAAAAACTCTTGAGCCAAGATGTTGGCTGAATACCCCTTTTTTTTTAACCATCCTTTTTCTTTTTGTTTTTTTCTTTTTCTCTTCTTCTATTCCCCTTCTCCTTTGCGTATTCTTCTTTCCCGTGAAGCCCTTGCTTCCTCCTTCTTTGTCTCGATCGCCTTAGAGAGAGAGCGCCGGCCTCATCCTCTTCCTCTTACCCATGGCTAGATATTGCCGGTCCCTACCAGATCAGGCCCCAACAAGAAGCGGGTTGCAATAGATTTCAAATGGCAGGAGTGGCCCGAGAGATCGCCGAGGAGCAGTTGCACAGTGGTGGGTTGGCCGCCTCACAGCCATGAGGAATCGATTCGAGGGGCTCTTAGGCAGTTGATCATGCGGCGAACTAGCTTAGAGATGCGGATGTCTAAGGTTGGTGAGATAGCACGAGCTCCGGCATAGGTTGACCGGACAGGGCAGTGATGGGCCTAACACAGCTTCATCTTCTCTCAGCAGGATTGGGTGACGGTCTGAGACGCTGGTGAGGGAGGAATCCTGTAGGTTGTGGTCTAGGCAGGTCTAGGCCTGTGGCGAGCTCGCAAGTGGTCGTGTGGGCAGGGTTCCGGTGATTTGGGCCACAGGTACGGTGACAGTGTGAACTGGGTGGTAGAATGGCAGGTCTGGCCGGAGCACAACCACTAGAGGAGCAAGGTGGAGTTTGTGGGCAGAGGGCGGCTGGCCAGAGGACTGCACGTCGGTGTAAATTGGTGGAGGAGGGCAGAGAGGTCGGCAAGCGGTGCGTAGGTGGTGTCGGGCAGAGCAGGACTGAACTAAGCAGCAAAGGGGCTGTTCCTACGTAGAAGGAAGCAGAGAAATAGGGTGAAAGATCAGTAAAAAAAGAAAGGTTAGATAATTACTCATTTTTCTTGTTTCCAATCTCCGAGTCTTGGTGAACTTTGATCCCAATCTCTCTTTTTTCTGTCTTCAATTTTTTTTTTTTTTTTGGTTGCAGATTCTCATCAATTTCTAACCCTCCAAGAGAATCCAAATCAAATTTTTAATTGAGTTATTTTAAAATACGATATGATTATAACATTTGATTAAAATTATATTTTCATATTTTGTGATTGACTTATAATTCACTTTATTGGGATTTTTTTTAATGATGAAATTCAAAAATATGTACTATTTTTTGTTGTTAATTTTTTTTAGGGGAGTTATTTGTAATTTTTTTCAAAAAATTTCGAATCAAGATGTAATTCTATAAATTTAAAAGGCCTTTTTATAAAAATAATATATTTATAAAAATCTTTTTGGGGTCCTCTTTGGATAAAATTTGAACTCATTTATAAAAGAAAATTTTGAGGGCTCATTTACAAAAGCTAGAAATTTCAGAAGTTTATGTGCAAAAGTTAGAAATTTTAAGAATTTGTTTGTGACTATAAAATTTTGAAAAGTTTATTTATAAATTCTAGATTTTACGAAAATTAATTTGAAATTTTCAAACTTTTAAAGACCTTTTCGTAGAATTTTCATCTCACGGACTTATTCGCAAGAAAAGTCCAATCAAGGATCCATTTATAAAAATTTTATAATTTTCATTTTGGCCCAGATATTTGATGAATTTTGGACTTGATTTTAATCTAAATATCTGATCTACTCAACTCTCTTTAGTTTAAATCCAAATTTTTCAACAATTCAAGTCCAACTTAAACTCAATTTTTGGTTGAATTTGATCACAATTTTGATCTAATTGGGACCCATACTTGGATCAGAATTCAATGGCATTCAATTTTATATTTTGACTAAATTTTAATTAAATTTGATTTTTGGTTAAAATTGACTCAAACTACTAGCTTCTTTAGTCTTTTTGAAGTGTAGATGTTTCATAAGTGCCCTTACTCAGAGATATGTTGTGCTTCTTCTCCAAAAAGAAATTCAACAAGCAGTTCATAATCCTCGAACATGATAATATGATTGATATGTTCGATGAAAGCTTCAAATAGAGCTACTTTCGAAAAAATCAGCTTACCCTTTTGATACTAATTTTCGACTCAATCTTTTAATGCAAAGCAGTCTTCAATAATATAGCCCAATATTGTATGGTAAAGATAGCAGTTTGGGCGATCCTTTTTATTGGCCTTATTTGGCCTTTTGCATTCAGAAAGTTAAAGACTTAATTTTAGGGCATATTAAAATATTTTACTTACTCTCTTTCTTTTAAAAGAATATTTTCTTCTGAAGCTTTATTGGAGATCATTGGATCATTCTACTTTCTCATCCCCTCTAAGAATTGGTGGTCTCTAAGTATTACCCTTGTTCACAATGTGATTTGAATTTTTTTTTCTCAATTGCTGTGAATAAAACTCTCACATTCTTGGAAAACTCTCCACGCTTTACCTCTTTTTTTCGATTTAAAATTTTGTGAATTAGATAAAGTTGGTGAGTCAATTCTTTTCAACTTCTTAACTTTGATAATGAGATCTTAGAATGTATGGATAGAAGAGGCACTTAAATAAAGTATCATTTACTCTCCCATTATATTATCGAGGACTACATAAACTATCTCAAATTGACTCATGAATTATTCACACTTAATATTGAGATTTCTTTACTATGTAATAGAATCCAAAATCAACTCATTATCGCGTTTAAGTGTCGAAACAAGGTTTGTAATGATCACTTTATCGCTAACTCCTCCGAAGTTGATTCAAAAAGCCTTTTTTATTTATGCTCAAGTTGGTATGGATTTCAGTTACAAACTGACATACCACTCAATGCTGCTGCTGTCAAGCTTGCTAAAAATTGATAAAGTAACTGCTTGAGTCAATTTTGATCTAAAATTAAATTTAATCAAATTTAGTCAAAATATAAATTTGAATGTCACTAGGTTGTAATCCAAATATGGGCCTCAATTGAATTAAAATCGCAATCAAATTCGACCAAAATTTAGGTCTAATTTGGATTTGAATAATTAAAAATTTGGGCTTAAACTAAAAAGAGCCCATTAGAGCAAATATTTAGACCAAAATTAGTTCCAAAATTTATCAAATATTTAGACTAGAAAAAAAATTATAAAATATTTGTAAATAGGTCTCTAAACCAAATATATTTTACAAATAAGTTCATTATCAGACTTTTCTTAGGAATAAATCGTTGAGGTAAAATTTTGTGAAAAAATCCTTAAAAATTTTAAAATTTTAAATTTTAAATTTTATTTATAAATATAAAAAATTAAATCAAATATATTTTATAAATAAGTTCATGACCGGCTTTTTTTAGAAATAAGTTCCTGAGGTGAAAATTTATGAAAAAGTCCTTAAAATTTTTAAATTTTCAAATTAATCACCACAAAATTTAGGATTTGCTAATAAACCCCTTAAAATTTTATATTTATAAATAAATTTCTTAAATTTCTAACTTTCAAAAATGAGCTCCTGGAATTTTTATTTTTATAAATAAGTCCTTCAAAATTTTTATTTGCAAATAAATCTAAATTTTAATCAAAAAGGATTCGGAGAATTTCAAAATTTTTACAAAATATATTCTTTTTACAAAAAAGCCTATGGAGTTTACTAAATCACGTTTTAGTCTATTTTTTTGGAAAATTTGTAAATAACGTTTTGAAAATTTAACATTTAAAAATAATACATATTTTGAATTTTCTCATCAAAACAATAAATCTCATTCAATCAATTATATAACAATCACAAGATTTTAGAAATATAATTAAATACAATCTAATTATCAATTAAGATCTAACAATATTTCAAATCGAGGCGATCAAAGATTTAATTTTAATTCTCTTTGAGACTTATACATTGAAGACCTGAAAAAAAAAAGAAAAAGAAAAAAGACAGAGCACAACATAAACAAAGATCAGAATAGAGAAAGGGAGAAGATCACGAAGGCCATCATAGAGGGGATCATCAAGAGGAAATCAAGACCAAAACAAGATCGAAAAAAGAAATAACTTCCCACATTTCTCTTTCCCTCCTCACCCTGTTCTTCTCGTCTCGTCCCTGCCCTATCGTTCTTCTTTCCCTGTGTGAGGTCCTGGGCCTTTTAATGCACATGCTACCCCACGCTCGTATCCTGCTCCGCCCGGACTGATGACACCGACCTGCCCGCTGGCCTGGGGTACCCACAGCTGCCCGTTCCCTGCTGAGATGTCCGCACCGCCTCTTCCGTGTAGCCGCTGCACTTCCAAGCCCTGCACCATCACTTTCTACGATCAACGCTGCGTTGAGCTCTGCCCACATCCTGCACGGTCGGCTCACGCACTCGCTGTCAACCCGCCTGGCTCTGCTCTGGTGAACTTTCGAGCTTCGCCCGCCTGAGCTCCGCAACTGCCACCCATGCAAGAGGTCCGGCCCGCATCTTCTCCCGGATCTACCTCACTTCGGCACCATTGTGTATTGCCGTCTCACCGCCAAACGAGAACCCCAGCTCGTGCCGCCCCTAGGCTCCGACCTACCTCACCACCGCTCCAAGCTCCTTCACCGCCTCCAAGCAGCACCATACTCCACGCAGTAGTCTTTGATCACCAGTGCCTTACATCCTCCTGTGCCCCCCACTCTGCCTTCTCCTCGTACCAGCAGAAGATGATGGCGATTACCTCAGCAATGGTGGTGAGGCCGAGTGGTGGATAGGGAAGGCGGAGCGCGCCCCGTGAGCAGTCATGCATGATGCCCGGTGATCATTGAGTGGCCAGCCTTAGAACTTGGCAATGGAGGCGGCAGGGAGCTCCTAAGCACTCTGCCAATAAAGCCACATTGAGCTCACGGTCGAGCTCCTTCGCTCCCTACACCCGTGCTCCACACCCTACCGGACAGTCCCCCTTTCTCCCAACATCGCCAGCGCCAGAGAAAGAAACCGGATCTGGTCATGAGGCACAGGAGAAGAACTCAAAGATGGAGAACCGAGTGAAGAGGTGGAAAATCAGTGAAGAGGAACTGAATTCTAGGGAAGAAAAAGATGATGAAGAACGCTTGGGAGAAAAGTCAAAAAAAATCAGCCCACTCATTGGTAAGAGATGGAATTTTTTTGAAAAAAGAAAGAAGAAAAATGGAAGTGTGCGGTAGCTGTACGGTGAGGGAAAAAAGAAAACTTGTTACAAAACAAAAGAGAAGCAAGAAAAAAAAAGTGCTCTTCTATCTTGGTGTTCAAGTTACCACACTGCAGTTGCCCACGGACCATAATATGTTAACGGATTTTATCAACATCGTCAGTACTTATGGTTCTTGACATGACAGCGAATTTCTATCAATATTGTGACCAACTATGACTTTCGAAAATAGTGAACTCTAGATACTGCTGTAGTCACTCGTAGTTCTTCAAAAACGATAAATTTCCACCAAATTCAAGATAGTCTTTGAGCCCGTCGAGGTCAATCAGACTTTAAACTCACTAAATTTAGGTCAACCTTTGGGTCCACAGAATCTAAGTCAAATTTCAGACCTACTGAAATTATAGTCCAATCTTCAAGTTTGCCTAAATTATAAGTCAGTCTTTGGACCCGTCAATATTAACATAGTCTTCGGATTCGCACCTCTATGCTAGTTTTTGAACTTGCAAATCAAGTTAATTCTCGAGCTTGTACATCCAAAATAGCCGACAAGCTTGCAAAAAAATTATCATGATAATCAGACTCCCAAATCAAATTAATTAACACAAACTCAAAACCAAATTGACTCAGATAAATCACTAAGTAAACTCAAATTGATCAAATAAATAGATTAGTACTCAAATTGAACTAGATCCAAAACCCAAAAGTAAAACTCAATTCTAATTGGATTCGAGATGTATTAATTCAAGATCAAGCTAAGTTCAAATCAAATATAATATGACTCAAAGTAAACTCGAACCAAATCCTAATTGAATTAAATTAAGTTCAAACTAAAGGGTCATACTCAAAGTCAAACTAGATCTAGGGCGAGCCTAAACTAAAGCTAAGTCGAAACAAATTAACTTCAACTTAAATTGAAGTCCATCAGAATGCAAACTTGAACCTAACAAAGGCCCAACACAAGGTTGAACTTGATCAAAATCAAATAGAATCAGACTCGAATCAAAATCGAGCCCTGAATATTAAACTAGGTCAAATCAGATACAAATCAAAATCAGCACTGCTGCAATTAGAGTCAATAATTAGTATTTGGCAAATATTCTTCTAAAAATTAATGCTAAGCTTAGTGAATCAAATATTCACTACCAATACTAATAGTGATTTTAGAATGGATGTTTCACATGGTTTTGGGAATAGAAAATTGGAACACATCACTATATTCCAAGAAGGAGTTAGTAAATCTCAATTCAATCAAGTTTTAAATATCGAGTTGAATCAATTTAGACTTAAATCGAAATTAAGTATTGAACTAATTTCAAACCAAACTCAAATTAAATCATATTAGTCCCAACGGAACTACATAGGGTCAAATTGAATCCTACTAGGTATGTCAAACCTTTGGCAATACTCCAAGGCAAAAAACAATGGGTGATGTTATCATCCTGCCTTGAACTAAAACTAATTCAAGTGAAACTAAACTAAATCAAACTGAGTCCCGCTGAATGTGCTACAAAAGCTTTTGACAACACTCTGAAGCTATACCCAATCTCATAAGTCGTTGGTGACGATACCAAAGTAAAAACGTTAAATACCAATATGATCAAAATTATTGGTCGCCCTTCAAGCTAGTCAACTCCGAAAGCAGTTAATAATACATCATTCAAGCTAGTCAACCCTAGAAGACGTTCATGATGTGCCCTTCAAGCTACTCAACCTCAAAAGCCATTAATGATGTGCCCTTCAAGCTAATCAACTCCAAAAGTCATTGACAATACGTCCTTCAAGCTACTCAACCCAAAAGCCATTAATAATGTATCCTTCAAGCTAGTCAACCCCAAAAGTAGTTGACAATATACCCTTCAAACTAATCAACCCTAGAAGCCATCGATGACGCACCCTTCAAGCTAATCAATCCAAGAAATAGTTGATGACGTGTCCTTCAAGCTAGTTAATCTCCAAAGTCATTGACAACGCATCTTTCAAGCTATCAACTCCATAAGTAGTTGACAACATGCCCTTCAAGCTAGTCAACTCCAAGAAGTAGTTGATGACATGTCCTCCAAACTAGTCAACCCTAGAAGCTATTGATGACAAATCTTTCAAGCTAGTCAACTCCAGAAGTAGTTGACAACGCACCCTTCATGCTAGTTAATCCCAGAAGTAATTGACGACGCACCTTTCAAGCCAGTCCATCCCAAAGTTCGTTGACGATGCGCCCTTCAAGCTAGTCAACCCCAAAAGCAATTGATGATGTGCCCATCAAGTTAGTCAACTCCAGAAGTCTTTGACGATGCTCCTTTCAAGCTAGTCAATCGTAAAAGTAATTGACAATCTATCCTTCAAGCTAATCAATCTCAAAAGCCATTAACAATGCACTTTTCAAGCTAGTCAACCTTAGAAGCAGTTGACAATGTGCCTTTTAAACTAGTCACCCTAAAAATAGTTAACAATGCATCTTTTATTCTAATCAACTCCAAAAGACATTGATGATGCACCTTTCAAGCTAGTCAACTTTAGAAGCATTGACGACATGTCTTTCAAGTTAGTCAACCTCAGAGA
Organism: Trichopus zeylanicus subsp. travancoricus; assembly: GCA_005019695.1. Taxonomy (NCBI): domain Eukaryota; kingdom Viridiplantae; phylum Streptophyta; class Magnoliopsida; order Dioscoreales; family Dioscoreaceae; genus Trichopus; species Trichopus zeylanicus. Next base: position 225,311 of record RXID01011058.1, read on the forward strand.
CTGTTGATGATGCACTGTTTAAGCTAGTCAACCCTAAAAGCAGTTGACAATGTGCTCTTTGAGTTAATAACCCTAAAAGCCGTGACAATACACCCTTCAACCTAGTTAACCCCAAAAATAATTGACGATACACCCTTCAAGCTAGTTAACCTCAAATGTTGTTGACAATATACCTTTCAAGCTAGTCAATCACAGAAATAATTGACGATATGTCCTTCAAGCTAGTCAACTCCAGAAGCTACTGACGACATACCTTTTAACCCTAGAAGTAATTAACGACACATCCTTCAAGGTAGTCAACCCCAAAAATAGTTGACAATGTGTCATTCAAGTTAGTCAACCCTAAAAGTAGTTGATGATATAACCTTCAAGCTAGTCAACTCTAGAAGCAGTTGATAATGCACCCTTCAATCTAGTCAACCCCAAAAGCAATTGATATCATACTCTTCAAGTTAGTTAACCCCAAAAGCCATTGATGATATACCTTTCAACCTAGTCGACCCAGAAGTAGTGACAAAGCATCCTTTAAGCTGTCAACTTTAGAAATAGTTAACAATGCATATCTCAAGCTAATCAATCCTAGAAGTCATTACGATGCGCCCTTCAATTTAGTTAACCCTAGAAGTAGTTGATAATGCACCCTTTAAGCTAGTCTACCAAAAGTCGTTGATGATACATCTTTCAATCTAGTCAACTCCCAAAATAGTTGACGACATGCCCTGCGAAGTACTCAACCCCAACAGCCATTTATGACAGACCTTTTAAGCTATCCAACCCCAAAAATAGTTAACAACATGCACTTCAAACTAGTCAACCTAAGAAGTCATTGATAACACACCTTTTAGGCTAGTCAACCCTAGAAATAATTGATGACACATCTTCAAATCCCAACTAGGTTGACTAACATAAGCAACGCAGTCAGCCTCACCCATTGGCATATTATTAATATCCACCAAAGACTAAGTCAAGACCCATCCGATTTGAACATCACATGATCTAGCACACAAGGTTAAGGCAGTAGTGCATACCAAAGCTCATTTCTTTTTTTTTTTTTATCTTTTCTTTGTTTTCATTATCCTCTTACTTTCCATAATTTTATTTTAAATTTTATTATAATGTGAGGGCATGCCCTTACTTAGGCCATGTACCATTTCTCAAATAAATCAACACCATGCTTTCTATTTTTTCTTTTGCATCTCTATTTTGTCAGCTAGGTTTCTTACTTTAGGAGATTCTTGATAATTGTCAAGGTAATTAATAATAGAGGTTTGTGCCTGTTGAAAGTCAATATTCCTACAATACCTAATAGGCACACTTTAAACTAAACAAAATTTGATCTATAATTTGATATCACTCTTCAGGTCTTCGCTACTCCAGACTGTCGAAATCGATCTCATAAATTCTAATATACCTGGTGGAACTTGACTTCTCCTCTAAGTATAAAAACTTAGTTAATACAATAGAGACATTGATAAGGTAGAATTACGATTGAAGACCAATCAATTATTCTCTTTTACAAAAGAAAAAATCAAATAGTATCAATGAAGAACATCTTCATCCCAAAATACACCATCATCTTGGGGACAAGATCAATTGTGCATTTACCTCAGTCAATGGTTTCCACAGAAGTAGCTAAAGTTCAAATCATATTCGAGACTGTCTATGAGGTCATCCAGTTCAATAAGGCACCTACAATTGTACTGACTTAAGTCACTGTAATGCAAAACTAGCCTATTTCTCACCTTCTATTAAGAGGAAAGGGGCCCAATGTCATCATTCCCAATGAGAAGGTCTATTCAGATAAAGAGCCAAAAGTTATGCCTCAACCAACAAGGATATCGGTCTTCCAGATGTTACAACCGAAGTGAAGCTTAGTCTTTGGTCCCCTTCACCTAATTCTTTATAGGCGGCAATCAAAAGTAAGTCCGAACATAGGCATTAATGAAGAAAAGCTCATCCTAACTATTACAAGTAAAAGAAAGGTTGTTGAAATTTTTAGTTGACTTGGAAAATCTGTCCCTTAGAATAAGTCGGTCATTACCATTCCTACCTCTAACTTTTTTACTCCATTAAGTAAATTAAAGAAGGGTAAAAGTAAATTATAAGGGGACGAATCACCAAACAAAACCATAAAAGTCACCGTAAGGTTATAATTTTTAGCATGAGGACTCACAAAGGAATACCATCCACATTGTTAGAGTCGTTTCTCATTATTTTGGGAGGGACCACAAGCCTGCACCTCAGCCGGCCAAATGCTAGAAAAAGACTATCTGAGTGAGACTTACTAATGAAAAAATCCAAGAGGAGAGGGCCCTTGTGAATCAATCCTTGCCACCATATCAAAGAGAAGGTATGGTGACCCGCTCCATGAGTAGACTCTTGAATAAGATAACTTGACTGATGGGAGAAGTTAGCCTTAACCCAAAGTCTATTCCTAACCACCCTTAAGATAGACACCATCATGTTCTGATAGAAACCTTTGTTATAATTGAAAGCTCTAATCAAGAAATGATCATAGAAGTACTGCAGGAATTGTTGAGATAGTAAAACAAAGAGAAAGATGAATCTCAAAAGAAGATTATGGAGTTGATGGAGGTGACGCTACAAATGAGCTAGAAGTTCAAAATGTTGGAACGATCTCAATAGCCATCTTAAGTAACAAAGGCAATGGAAGGTGAATCTCCTATAGATGAGATCCACTAAAATATAAGTCGTTCATAAGCACCTTCTCCAGTAAGAGATACATAATCTCCGATTTTAGAGATTCTTGATAATATAAAACTTCCAATACACATACAATAGTAAGTGCAACGAATGGTAGCTACACAGCTAAAACAAGAAAGTGAGACAGGGAAGATGAATGATGCTAATAAACCATACCCTAGCCATTATGACCGAGTGTCATATCCTAAAGACTATACAGTGCTCAACTTCAAACAATTTTAGTGTCATGGATAATCTTGAATAGTACATAGTTCACTTTGTGACTTTGTATGGGGATTCAAATAATAGTCTCTTATTGTTACTCTGTCAATTTTCAGCAAGCTTGCAGGAGTAGCATTTGAGTAGTATGCCAGATTACAAGTAGAATCTATACAATTTTGGGCACAAATAAAAGAGGCTTTCCAAATTGATCATTACAAACCTCATCTCAATACTGAAGCATGACAATGAGTCGATTATGGATTATATCACACGGTGGAAGCATCTCAGTATTAAATATAAACAATTCATGAGTCAATTTGAGACAGTAAACCTAGACCTCGGTAATACAAGGGGAGAGTGAATGGCACCTTATCTGAGTGCCTCTTCTATCCACACTTTCCAAGATCTTATTATGTACGTTAAGAAGCTCGAAAGGATTGGTCCACCAACCTTATCCAGTTTATAAAATTTTGAACTCAAGAAAATAAGATAAAGCATGGAGAGTCTTCCAAAAATGTGAGAGCTGCGTTCACAACAACTAAGCAAAAAAAAAAACCTCCAAACCCTATTGTAAACAAGGGTAATCATCAACAACTACCAACTCTTAAAAGAGACGGGAAAGTAAAATGATTCAATGATCTCCAACAAAGGCTCAAAAAGAGATATTCTTTTAAAAAAGAGAGAATAGCCAAAAACTTCTAATATGCCTTAAAGTTAGGTCTCCAATTGTTAGAATCCAAGAGGCCAGGTGAGTCCAACAAAATAAATCACCTAAATTATTATCCTTACTACAGAGTTTTGGGCATACCATTGAAGTCTACTATATGTTCAAAGATTGGGTCAAAAAATAATATCGAGAGGGCAAGCTAACTCTTTCAAAGGTATCCTTATTAGAAAATACCCAATGAAAACATCAATCATATTACTATATTTAAGGACCACACATCACTTACTGAGTTCCTATTTGGGGAAGATGCATAGTGTGCCCCTGAATAAGTGCACTTATAAAACATCTACATTTCCAAGAAGCTAAAGAAGCTGATAAAGAAAATAACGAGAAACCTTGAAGAGCCTGAGATGGTGATGATGAAAGTCTTATAGAAGCAAACTGCCTCACCTACTTGAAGTATCAAGAAGAAAAAGAATAAAAGCAAGAAGAAGAAGCTCGTTTGGCTGGATAAATATGATGTTAAGAAATCAGTCATCCAAGAATACATCGATACTCTAGAGGAATATGTCCAAGGAGAAAGAAGTCAAGTAACTCTCAAGAAATTTTTTCTTGACAAACTCAAAACTTTACTTAAAGATCTTGATGTGGGAGATAGAGAAAGTGAATTTCCCGTGGCAACATGCTCTATCATATTTACTATTAGAAGTTTATAACCGAGCCAATACTTACCCTATCACTTCAATAATGATAAAACTTAGGGCTCAAAGTAAGAAAAAGCGAATAGATTCACTGATGGTATTACTATTGAAATAAGAGATCTCACAAGTCTCCCTGAGGGTTGCTCCTGAGATGACTATATTAAAAAAGTAGTTTGCTCGTTAGTATAACTATAGCATGCTCAAACAACAGCTAGATACTATAAAAGAACTAACTACAATTAATATGAAGTTCATCAAGGAGCAAATACAAACGCCGAATGAGCATATGAAGGCTATAGTTGTCCACATGGAAAGCATGACAAATACGACTACCATATTCTGTGAGGAAGTCAAGAAGATGGAGAAGGTGCTAGTAGAGAAGGCAAAACCATACCAAAGACCCTATAGGGGTGGTGAGAAATTACTTACCAACCTTCCTTGGGGACAAAATGATCACTCGTGCCACTTACTCTAGAAATGGATCAAGAAAGCTAGATACGATTGAAGAGAATTATCTATGTCTATGACCTTTTATCACATGGTGACTCATACATTCGAGATAAATGTTGATGAGTAGCTATCCTAGCCTCTATCAAATAAACCAACAACAAATGCTCAACCTACTAGGTTTGGTGAAATTCTAGTCCTAGAACCTATGGAAAGATGCACTTTGCCAACTTTAGAAGAATTATGTGTATAAGATACAGACAATGAATATGACTCTATGTATGAGTCAAAATAACTTTATGACCACTTTGGAAGGCCCTACACCAGCAAGCACCAATGAAAAAAGTAGACATTTTGGGGAGAATTAAACAAGTTAATGCTAAAGCTCATCCTGCCCGAATGTCAAACCAATCTGAATATTCATTGAGGAGATATCCTAAATATAAAGTCTTAAAGAAGATTATGCTAACATAAAAAGTAGAAGGGCTCACCAAAGAGTCTTTGAAGACATCTCTATGAGAAAACCTCACGTGCCTGATTTTGATGTTGAATGAGACAATTATTAGCTTGTCACATCCTCCAAGGATAATTAGAGAACTACTGCCTAGGGGCAAGGATTCACTATCTCCTATCACATGATTAGCCACTGTAGCAAGTCTGAAGACAAACCATATACAACTAGGGAGAATAAACTATATACAACTCCGAGACAAGCTTCATTACCTAGAGATAAGAACATCTCCAAAGATAAGGAAAAGAAAATTCAAATAAATAAGGGTGTCAAGCTTTCACAAGCTAAACCCACACTCGAAAAAGTGAAATATAACATAACAGTCTACCTCAAGAAGATCCTTATCATGTTGAGTGTGTTTGCTACCTTAATAATGTCATAATAACTCAAGGATATACTAGTGCATATTTTGCAAAATCTAACTAACTACCAAGCATACTTCGTTGAAAAGAAGATGAAGGAGTCTTTGTATGCATGCTAAACTCCCATTATCACATTCACAAATAATGACCTGCTAACTGAAATAACATACCACAATAGACCATTTTATGTTACCGGAAATAGCAATGGGATCAAAATCAATCATATCCTTATTGACCCAAGTTCCTTAGTCAATTTAATGACTCTCTAAATTCTAAGAGCTCTAACTTTGGATGTGTGTCACCTATCCTCCAAGATTATAACTATCCAAAGATTTAATCAAGACAGCCAAAGAGCTCTGAAAGCCAAAACTATCCCTCTAAAAATAGGCATGTTGATGATGGATGTCAAGTTTTATGCGATCAATACCAATGCATCATACAAAGTACTACTAGGGCTGTCGTGGTTATATGAAAATAAAGTATATTATGATGATACAAAATACTACTAGAAATCTCATGCCGATAGAGGGTCTGCCTCTATCAGTTAAGTAAAACAAAAGATCGCCAACATGTTCTTCGTTCTTCCTCACCTAGGAAGCGACTCTGGCCTAGACTCTTTAGATGAAGAAGCCCCACAAGTTTGTCTAAGTGATTACACCTCTCACAAAGATGATGATAGAGGTCAAATAAAAAATACTCTTCTTGTTCTTAAAGTTTCAAAAGTCTTATTTAAGCCATTAAATGAGCTGAGCATTAATATTGTGAAGAATTAATGACTTTTTACATTCCTCTATGATGCAAAGGAGAAAAAAATATATATTATTTTATAAGGCAATCCCTTGTGCCTTAAGCATACATAAAATCCTAGGGATTGAAGATCTAGTAGATGATGGTAACCATCAACCAGTAGTTATGTCTAAATATTTCTCAGACCAACTTCATCAAATAATCAATAAATCTAGTTGTGAATGTCCATAAAGAAAGAGAGAGAGTTGTTACTTTAAGAATCTACAGGATTCACCCCAAAGGTATAATTACATTCCTGGAAGATGAAATAAGAACACCAAAGGATTGTGCTATATTACTCCAAACGCCCACACGTATCTCATGGTCAACATCGGAACTCTCTAATATTTATGATGATTGAATGACATCAATACCCCCAATACATGCACCAAGGTGGCCGTGACTTTTTAGATATCACAAGAAGATGACATCCTCAGTGAAATTTGATTAAGACTAGAAAAAAGAGGGCATGATGTAGCCAAAATACCTTTAGATGAACCTTTGCCAAATCTCAATCAATGTGATGAATCACTTGGTAAAAAAAAATTTCTCAAACCACAAGAAGCTCTACTAGAACTTAAGGATGAGGGGCAAACCACAGTCGATAAACTGATGAAAATCAACCCAAGCTCAGAGGAGGACCTCAAGCTGACTTTCATCAACACTCAACTCTCAGAGAAAAGCCAAATTAAGCTCAAAACAGTGCTCCAAGAGTACATTAACTACTTTGCATGGAGCTATATGGAGATGCCTAGACTAGATCTTAAAGTTGCAATCCATTAGCTAGCCATTAATTCCAAACTTTCACTTATCAAACAAGCATCTAGAAAGATGAAACTCAACCTAGAATAGAAGATGATAGAAAAAATGAACAAACTAACCAAAGTAGGCTTTATCAGAGAGAAAAAATATCCAAATTGCATGGCAAGCATTGTGCCAGTCAAGAAGAAGAATGGCCAAATTCATGTGAACTATAGGGACTTGAATAAAATATGTCCAAAAAATGACTTTTCACTACTAATAATGAAACTCATAATTGACAACACGGCTAACTTTGGAATATTCTCTTTTATGGATGGATTTTTAGGGTATAATCGAATCAAAATACATCCTGATAATAAGAAATATATGGCCTTCCGAATACCAATTGACATCTATTGCTATATGATAATGCCCTTCGGACTCAAGAATGTAAGCGTCATTTATCAAATGGTCATAATCCAAATCTTTGATGACCTCATACACCAGTTGATGAAATATTATGTGGATAATTTGATAGTCAAGACCAAGTCTCAAGACAAGTATATCGAAAACCTAAGAGTCATATTTAACCGTCTTAGGAAATATAACTTAAAGATGAATCTTATGAAGTCTGCTCTTGGGGTAACATCAGGAAAATTTCTCAGCTTTATTATCGTGCATCAAGGGATTGAAGGCGATCCATCTAAAATCAAAGCTATCTTAGATATGCCACTACCCAATAATTTAAAGCAATTGTGTCATTTCAAGTTTAACTCACATACATAAGGAGATTTATTTCAAACCTCTCTAAAAAATATAAGCCTTTTTTCAAATTAACGAAGAAGGACACTCCATTCATTTGAAATCAAGACTGCCAATAAGCCTTTGAAGTGATCAAGCAGTATTTTCTAAAACCACCAATCCTGCCAGCACCCCTACATGATAAATCTTTAATCCTTTACACAACTATAATGGAAGGATTTCTGGAGGCATTTCTCACCTAGAATAATAGAGAGGGTAAAAAAAACACTCTACTATCTAAGTAGAATGCTAGTGGGGACAAAAAGCAACTACTCCTTTATCAAAAAAGTATTGTCTGACGCACATATTCATAGTCAAGAAAACTAGGGTATTATTTACTTTCTCATTAAGTTATTTTAATATCAAAGATTGATTTCATAAAGTACTTGATAACTAGCCTTGTACTCACCGAAACAACGTGGGCTTTAATTTTCAAGGAATATGATATCAAGTTCACTCTCAAAAGGCAATCAAAGGGCAAGTCTTCGCCGATTTTTTCGTAGCTCATCTAGTACCAGATGATTCTCCACTAAATTGTGAGCTCCCTGACAAAAAGATCCTTTTGGTCAAAGAAGAAAAACCTTATTGAAAGTTATACTTTGATGGAATATCATCCATCAAACCAGGGATCAGACCAAAGCTATCGCTAATCAAAGTAGGTATTGGACTCATTTATGTCACTTCAAATAAGGGCATTTTATGATATTCCTATTCCCTCTCAAAGTCATGCACAAATAACAAAAATGAATACAAGGCCTTAATTGCAAGAATGAAAATGGTGCTCAATATGAAAATATCATACCTACATATTTTCGGTAATTTATAACTGGTTATTAGTCAAGTCTAAGGTAAATATAAAGTCCAAAAATCTAAGTTTTTAAAATACCACGAAAAGACTCGAGAACTCATGAGACAAATCTCACATGTTCAAATAACTAAAATTCCCTGATCCATTAATGTAGAAGTTGATTCCTTAGCCAAATTAGTTAAGGAACGGGTTGATCCTGATCAGGGAGAATTCTAATCATAATCCGTAATAGACAAGTGATAAGCTTAGTCTTCAGTATCAAACAAAAAGAAGGTTGAATCTAAATTAATAAATGAGCCTACAAATTGGAGAATACCATTCACCAACTATCTCAAGCATGGAGAACTCCTAGAAAATAAATCCGTATAGACGCAACTTAGAAAGAGAGCCCCACACTTTTTTCTTATCAATAACACTCTTTATAAAAGGTCCTTTGATTAATTACTTCTATGCTATCTCTCAGACAAAAAAAATCAAAGAATTTATATACGAGGTGCATTCTGAGATTTGTAGGACAGATCAATTGGGGCCAAAAATAATAATGAAGATTAAGCGTATGAGCTACTACTGTCCCACAATGGTGGGAGATTGCATTAAATGTGTGAAAAGATGTCACCTATGCCAAATTCATGGTGACTTTATTTATTAATACCTAAATCCTCTACATCCAATAATATCATCATGGTCATTCGAGGTATAGGGCATATAGATCGTCAGCCCAATTAAACCATCTTCTTCTAAAGGCCGTTGCTTCATACTAATAGCAACTAATTATTTCTCTCAGTGGGATAAGGTGATTCTATTGAAAGAGATGAAAATAGATACTGTTATTTGCTTCTTTCGAGAAAATATCTTGTATCGATTCATGTCTTTGGAAAGATCATTTCTCACAATAGACCATCCTTCAGAAGTTTCAAGGTTAGATAATTTGCGCATTATCATAAAATAGATTGGAGATCTTTATTCATTTATAATACAAGAGCCAATGAATTTGGTAAGACATTCAACAAAATCCTTGTCAAGATCTTGAAGAGAGTTGTTGTTAGGAACGAGAAAAGCTAACACCAAAAGCTTTTTTATGCATTATGGTCTTATTGCACTATATATCAAATCCCGCTCTATCAACTCCAATGCATTGGTATTCGAGACGGTACAAATTTTCTCTCTAAGAATTACCTTATAAGAAGAAATCACAAGAAAAGATAATATTTATCTTTGCCTTGATGCGCTAGACTCCTTGGACAAGATGACACTCACATCCTAGTAAAATTTAGAAATATATCGAGTACAAATGTCCAGGGCTTACAACAAAAAGGTCTGGCCCAAATTCTTTCAAAAGGGAGAAATAATCTTAGTTCTGAGAAGACCTATAATCCCGAACCGAAACAAGAAAGGTAAGTTCAAGTCTAATTAGGAAGACCCTTATATCATTAAAAAGATATTTAAAGGAAAACCATATCAACTAATTGATGATAAGGATAAAAGACATATGTCACCAATCAACTGTTGATTCCTCAAAAAATAGTATGTCTAAGCCTCTGGGGCAACAATAATAACAATCAAAAGTATCTATATTTTGTTTATGACGAAACATCTAACTACCTTAAAAAGGAATGTCCGGTCAAATATGCGCTCCATGTTTCTCCAGGCGAAATATGGACACAAAACTCAATCCAATTGTGTGACAGTCAGGTCCATACCATATAAAAGTTCACTCCTTGTGGTAACTTAAAGTCCACTCCATATGGCAAATCAAAATCATGCTTTATGGTAACTTAAGTCCACTCTTATATGGTAAAATTAAGCCTACTTTTATATGGCAAATCAAGTCTATAATATGTGACAATCAAGCTCATATTCAAATAGCAAATCAAGTCCACTTCTTACAGTAAATCAAGTTTACTTTTTATGATAAATCAAGTTCACTCATTGTCATAACTCAAGTTTATTTCTTACGGCAAACCAAGTCTATTACTTATGGCAAATCAAGTTCACTTATTGTGATAACTCAAGTCTACTCAATATGGCAACATAAGTCCACTTTCACGTGATAAGTCAAATTCACTTTCACATGGAAATTCAAATTTACTTTCATGTGGCGAAATCAAATTTACTCAATGTACCAACTTACATCCACTCCCTGCAGCAATTCAAAGCTACTCCACATGGCAGTTCAAACTCATATAGTCAACGTCTGAGATATTGGTGCAAAAGGCGAGCACTTGATAATTGTTCACATCCACTCTCCTCACTGAAAACTCACGAAGTGAATGTGAAGGGGACATTTATTTGAGTCAATTTTCATCAAAAATCAAATTTAATTAAAATTTAGTCAAAATATAAAATTAAATACTACTGGATTGTGATCCAAATATGAGACTCAATTGGGCCAAAATTGTGATCAAATTCAGCCGAAAATTAGGCTTAATTTGAATTTAAATTATTAGAAAATTTGGGTTTAAATTAAAAAAGTTAATTGGGCATGATATTTCGACAAAATCAAGCTCAAAATTTATCAAATATTTAGGACAAAATAAAAATTATAAAATTTATGCAAATGAGCCCCTGAATCAAATACATTTTAAAATAGATCTCTCATCGAACTTTACTTATGAATAAGTCCCTAAGATGAAAATTCTATGAAAAAATCTTGAAAGTTTTAAAATTTAAATTAATCTCGGTAAAATCTAGAGTTTGTAAATAAATTCCTCAAAATTTTATATTATAAATAAATTCCTTAAATTTCTAACTTTTACAAATAAACTTCTAAAATTTCTAACTTTTGTAAATAAACTACTCAAAAAATTTTATTTATAAACGAATACAAATTTTATTCAAAAAGAACCCTAAAAATTTGTAAATTTTTACAAATATATTTTTTTACAAAAAACCTCCCAAAGTTTATAAAATTACATCTTAATCTAATTTTTTTAAAAATTTATAAATAATCTCCAAAAAATTTAACATCTGAAAATAATATATTTTTAAAATTTTCTCATCAGGAAAATAAATCTCAATCAACCAATTATATGCTAATCACAAATTTTTAAAAATATAATAAAATACAATCCCATTATAAATCGAAATCTAACAATATTCTAAATTGGGCCAACCTCCATTTGATTTAATTCTCTTTTAAAACTATAAATTAACAAGGACCTACAAAGAAAAGAAAAAAAAAAAAAAGCATAACAAAGATAAAGATCATAACAGAACAGAGAGCGGGAGAAGATCAAGAAAGCCAATGTGGAGGGGATCATCGAGAGGAAATGGAGACCCGAGCAAGAACAAAAAAAAAAAAAACTTCTCACCTTTCTCTTTCCCTCCTCCCTCTGTTCTTCTCTTCTCGTCCTTGCCCTGTCATTCTTCTTTCCCTGTGTGAGGTCCTGGGCTTTCTAATGCTGATGTTGCCCCGTCCTGCTACCCGCACTTGTATTGTGGTCTGCCCTGCTTGATGACGCCGACCTGCCCGCTGGCTTGGGTACCCACAGTCGCCGTTCCCTGTTGAGATATCCGCACCACCTCTCCCGGGTAGCCGCTGCACTTCCAAGTCCTACATCGTCATTTCGAGTGATCAACATTGTGCCAAGCTCTGCCGGCATCCCGCACGGTCCGCTCACGCGCTTGTCGTCAACCCACCTGGCTCCACTCTGGTGAACTTTCAAGCTCTGCCCGCCTGAGCTCCACAATGACCGCCCATGCAAGAGGTTCGGCCCGCATCTTCTCCCAGTTCTGCCTCGCTCGAGCCTACCTCTATGCCCACCGTGGGTTGCTGTCTCGTCGCCAACCGAGAACCCCAGCTCACGCCGCCCCTAGGCTCCGGCCTACCTCACCACCGCTCCAAGCTCCTTCACCACCTCCAAGCACCACCATACTCCACACGGCGGTCTTTGATCACCACTGTCTTACATCCTCCTGCAGCCCCACTCTGCCTTCTCCTCATACCAGCAGAAGATGATGGCGATTACCTCGGCAACAGTGATGAGGCCAAGTGGTGGATGGGAAGCGTGGAGCGCACCTAGCGAGCAGCCGTGCATGATGCCCGAGTGATCGTTGAGTGGCCAACCTTAGAACTTGGCGATGGAGGTGGCAGGGAGCTCCTTAAGTGCTCCGACAACAAAGCCGCGTTGAGCTCACGGTCGAGCTCCTTTGCTCCCTTCACCCATGCTCCACGCCTATCGGACACCCCCTTTCCCCCAACATCGCCATCGCCGGAGAAAGAAGCCGGATCTGGTCGGATCAGGCTGGATCTGGTCCTGAGGCACAGGAGAAGAACTCAGAGATGGAGAACCAGGTGAACAGATGGAAAATCGGTGAAGAGGAAGTGAAACTTGGGAAAGAGGATAAGGAAGAAGACTTGGGAAAAGAGGAGGAAAGTAAAAAAAAAAAAAATGAAAAAGAGATTGTTGTATCCCATCCATGCGGAGGAATCTATTAAAAAAAAAAAAAAAAAAAGGAGTAGGTGCTACCTGCAGAGTGAAAGAAAAAAAAAAAGAAAAATTGTTACAAACCAAAAGAATAGTAAGAAAAAAAAAAAGGTCTCTTTTGTTTTGATTTTTGAGTCATCACACTATAATTATCTGTGGATTATGGTGTGTCGACAAATTTTATTAATATCACAGTTATCCACGATTTCTGGCGCGACAATGGATCTTTCTCAATACAGCGGTCACTTGCAACTCCTGAAATATAATGAACTCTAGACACCACTGTGGTCACTCGTGATCCGTTAAAAACGATGAATGTCCACCAAACTCAGGTCAACTTTTGGGCTCTCCGAACTCAAGCCAGCCTTCAGATCTATCAAAATTATAGGTCAAACTTCGAATTTACCAATATTAGTTAGCCCTCCGGCTTGCACATATAAACTAACTTTTGATCTCACGAACTAAACTAGTCCTTGAACTCGCACATCTAAGATAGCTCACAAGCACACTCAAAAATTATCATAATACTTAAATACTCTCAAATCAAATTGATTAACACAAAATAATTCAATTACTTTGAGGTCAAAATCAAATTGACTCAGATAAGCCACTAAGTAAACCCAAATTGATCAAATAAATAGACTAGAATTCAAATTGAACTGAATCCAAAATTTAAAATAAGACTCAATCCTAATTAGATTTTAGATGGTTTAATTCAAGATCAAGTCAAGTTCAAATCAAATCTAATCTAGCTTGAATATACCCGAACTAAATCCTAATTAGGTTAAATCAAGTTCAAATTGAATGGTCAAGCTCAAAGTCAAACTAAGATCAGGGCAAGTCTAAGCTAAAGCTAAGTCAAACTAAATTAACTTTAACTTAAACTGAAGTCCATCAAGATACAAACTTGAACCCAATAAAAGTCCAACACAATGTCAAAATAACTTGAAACAAATATAATCATACTCAAATCAAAATTGAGCCCTGAACATTGAACTAGGTCAAATAAGATGCAAATTAAAATCAACACTGCTTTAATTAGAGTCAATAATCAATATTTAACAAATATTCTTCTGAAAATCAATATTAAGCTTGGTGAATCAAACATTCACTATTAATACTAACAGTGATTTTAAAATAGATATTTCACTTAGTTCCCCTGGGCAAGCTATAAGGCATCAATGTGAACCCAATCACCAAAGGTTTTGGGAATAAAAAATTGGAACACATCACTATCTTCTATGTAAAAGTTAGTGAATTGTAATTCAATCAAGTTTTAGACATTGAGTTAAATCAATTCAGACTCAAATCAAAATTGAGTGCTGGACTGATTCCAAATTGAACTCGAACCCGAACCATATTAGTCCTAACTGAACTAAATAGGGTCAAATTGAGTTCTACTTGGCATGCCAAATCTTTGGATATACTCCAAGACCACAAACAATGAGTGATGTTACCATCTTGACTTAAACCCAAACTAGCTCGAGTGGAACTAAATTGGCTCAAATTGAGTCCTGTTGGGTATACTACAAAAGCCTTTAACAATACTCTAAAGCTATAACCAACCCCATAAGTCAGTAGTCATGCCATCAAATCAAAAAAGTTAAATAATAATATACTTAAAGTCGTTAGTCACCCTTCAAGTTAGTTAACTCTAGAAGTAGTTGACGATGCGCCTTTCAAGTTAGTCAAATACAGAAGTCATTGATGATGTACCTTTTAAGCTAGTCAATATTCGAATCAATCGACGATGTGGCCTTCCAGTAAGTCATCTTTAGAAGTAGTTGATGACACACCTTTCAATCTACCCGACCCTAAAAGTCATTGATAATGCACCCTTCAAGCTAGTCAATCTCAGAAGCCATTGACGATGTGCCCTTCAAGATAGTCAACTCCAGAAGTAGTTGATAATGAGTCTTTCAACCTAGTCAACTTTAAAAGCTATTGATGATGCACCTTCCAAGCTAGTCAATTCCAGAAGCAGCTGACGATGCGTTCTTCAAGCTAGTCAATCTTAGAAGCCATTGACGATGCATTTTTCAAACTAGCCAATCCCAAAAGTAGTTAATGATGTGTCCTTCAGGCTAGCCAATCTCAAAAATCACTGATAATATATCTTTCAAGTTAGTTAACCCCGGAAGCAGTTGATAATACCACATTCAAGCTAGTCAACCCCAAAAATAGTTGACAATGCGTCCTTCAAGCTAGTCAATCCTAGAAGTCATTAATAATGCATCTTTCAAGCTAGTCAACTCCCAAAGCAATTAACGATATACCTTTCAACCTAATTAACCCTAGAAGTTATTGATGATGTACCCTTCAAGCTAATCAATCTCAAAAGCCATTGATGATGTGCTCTTCAAGATAGTCAATTCCAAAAGTAGTTGATGATGTATCCTTCAAGTTAGTCAACCCAAAAGCTATTGACCATGCATCTCTCAAATTAGTGAACCCCAGAAGTAGTTGTCAACATGCCCTTCAAGCTAGTCAGTCACAAAAGCCATTGACAATACACTTTTTAAGCTAGTTAACTTCAGAAACTATTGACAATGTACTTTTTAAGTTAGTCAATCTTAGAAGTAATTTATCAAGTACCCTTCAAGCTAGTCAATCTCAGAATTCATTGACGATACACCCTTCAAACTAATCAATCTCAGTAGCAATTGATAATGTGCCCTTCAAGCTAGTCGACCCAAGAAGCGGTTAATAATGCACCCTTCAAGCTAGTCAACATCAGAAGTAGTTGATGATGCATTTTTTAAGTTAGTTAACCCCAAAAGTAGTTAATGATGCACCCTTCAAGCTTGTCAATCTGAGAAGCCATTGATGATGTACCTTTTAAGTGAGTCAATTTTAAAAGTAGTTGACAATTTACCCTTCAAGCTAGTCATCCTTAAAAGCTATTGATAATGCAACTTTTAAGCTAATCAACCTCAGAAGTAGTTATGACATGTCCTTCAAGAAATCAACCCTATATGTAGTTAATGATGTGTCATTTAAACTAGTCAATCCCAGAAGTAGTTGACAGTGTAACCTTCAAGCTAGTCAATCCTAGAAGCTATTGACAATGCACCCTCCGAGCTAGTTAACCCTAAAAATAGTTAACGATGTGCTCTTCAAGTTAGTCAATCCTAGAAGCCGTTGATGATGCACCTTTTGAGCTAGTCAATCCAGAAGTAGTTGATGATGCACTCTTCAAGTTAGTCAATCCAAGAAGCATTGATGATGCACCTTTCAAGATAGTCAATCCAAGAAAAAGTTAGCATTTGGCCTTCTAATCCCAATAAGTTTGACTGACATTAGCCAAGACAGTCAACATCACCCATCAGCACATTATTGACATTCATCAAAGAATGAGTTAAGACCTATATAAGTCAGATGTTACATAATCCAGCCCACGGGAGAAGGGTAGCAGTGCATACCAAAGCCCCTTTCTCATTTCCTATCTTTTCTTTATTTTCATTATCCTCTTGCTTTCATAAGGCTATTTTAAAATTTATTATAAAGTGAAGACGTACCCTTACTTAAGCTATGTACCATTTCTCAAATAAATCAATACCATGTTTTCTTTTTTTTTTCTTTCATGTCTCTATTTTATTAGTTAGATTTCTTACTTTAAGGAGATTTCTAATAATTGTTAAGATAATTAATAATAAGGGTTTGCACTTATTAAAAGTCAATATTTGCATAATATTTGATAGCACACTTCAAATTAAATAATTTTAATTTGTGATTCGAGATCGCTCTTGGGGTCTCCACTATCCCGGGCCACCGAAATTAATTTCACAGTAACAATAAGGGACTATTACTTAAATCCCTCACACAGAGTCATAGAGTGAGCTTATACTATTCAGGATTGTCCATACAATTAAACTGTTTGAACCTAGGTACTATATAACCACTGAGATATGGCACTCAGTCATGATAGCTATGGTATGATTTATCAGCATTATTTATCCTGCCTGTCTCACTTTCTTATCTCAATTGTGCAAATATTATTCATTGCACTTGCTATTATATGTATGCTGAGAGTTTTATATTTTCAGGGATTCTTGAAATCGAGAATTGGGTATCCCTTATTGGAGGAGATGTTTGCTAAAGGCTAATATTTTCGTGGATCTCATCTACAAGAGATGCACCTTTTGTCGCCTCTGCTACTTGAGATAGCTACTGAGATCATTCCAATTTATCAAGCTATTAACTCATCTATAACATTATTTCTATCAACTCCATAATTTTCTTTTGAGCTTCATCTTTCTCTTTGTCTTGTTGTTTCAACTGCTCTTACAGTCTTCTATAGTCACTTCTTAATTAGAGCTTTTAGTTAGGACCAAGGCTTACGTCAGAATATGATAGTCTATGTCTTGAGGATCAGACCTGGGTTATGGGTTGAGACTAACTTCTCCCATCAGTTGAGTCATCTCATTTAAGAGTTTACTCATGGAGCGGGTCATTGCACAAGGATTGGTTTATAAGGGCCCTCTTCTCTTAGATTTTTTCATCAGTGAGCTTCACTCGGATAGCCTTCTTTTAACATTTGGCCAGCTACAATGTGTGCTCACAGTCTCTTCTAGAGTCATGATAAGAAATGACCCTGATAATATGGACAGTCTTCCTTTATTAGTCCTCATGCTGAGTTGTAGTTTTACGGTAACTCTTGTGGTTTTGTTTAGTAATTTACCCTTTTACCATAATCTTAAGATAAAATTATGCCCCTTGTGATTTTTTTACCTTTCTCTAAATTGCTTAATGGAGCAAAGAATTTGGATGTAGGGATGATAATGGCCAACTTCATTCGAGGAGTAGTTTTTCCAAGTCAGTCAAAAATTTTAGTAGCTTTTATTCTACTTGTGACAATCAAGATAATCTCTTCTCCATTGATGCCTATGTTTGGACTTGCTTTTGATTACCCCCTGTGAGAAGTTGGATGAAGGTGACAAAAGATAGCTTCTTTAGTCCTAACCTCTAGAAGATTGATATTCTTATTGGTTGAGGTATGACTTCTGGTTCTTCATTTGAACAGTCCTTCTCATTAGAAATGATGACATTGAGCCTTTTTTCCCTTGATGAAAGGCTAGAAATAGGCTGAATTTATATGACAATAATTTTAGCTGGTGCAGTAGTAGGCACCTTCTTGAACTAGATGACTTTAGATATGGTCCTAAATGTGATATGAATTTTAACTGCTTTTTTGACAACCATTGACTAAGGTAAGTGCACACGTGATCCTACCCCTAGGATAATGGTATATCTTGGGATGGAAATATTTTTTATTGATATCATTTGATTTTTTTTCTATAAAGAAAAGCATAATTGATTAGTCTTCAATTGTAATTTTATCTTATCAGTATCTCAATCATATTAGGTAAATTTCTACACTTGGAGGAGAAGTCCTACTAGGCGTGCTAAAATTTGTGGGATCAATTTTAGTGGCCGGAGAGTGACAGAGACTTCAGGGAGTGACTTCGATGCACAAAGTAGAGTGTATTTAATTTGAGTGTGTTATCTGGTATTATAAAAATATTAACTTCTAATAGGTGCAAACCTTCTATTGTTAATTACCCTAAAAAAAAATTTTTGTCAGGAACATCCTAAAGTAGAAAAATCTAGCTAAGAAAATAGAGATAGAAAAGAAAAAAAACATTCAATTGATTTTAACAAATAGTATATGGCTTAAGTAAAGGTATATTCTCACTTCATAATAAATTTTAATATAAAATTATAAAAAACATAAAAAAGGAAAGAGAAATAAGGAGTAGGGAAGAAGCTTTAATATATGTTGGTGCCCCACTTCGCCAAACTGGACCACGTAACGTCTGATTCAGATTGACTCGATCTTTGATAAATGTTAATGCATCTTCTGATGGGACATAAAAGAAAATGAGAGAAGTTCAAAGTGTTTCAATAGCTTTGAGCATTGGTAATAACTTTATTTAGTTTGAAGTATTTTCATTAGTCAATAAAGCATTGGTAATAATTTTGAGGTTTGAAATATTTTTGGTAGCTAATAAGACATTAGTGATAACTTTATTTACTTTAAAATATTTTCATAGCTAATTAGGTGTAGGTAATAACTTTATTTGTTTTTGAAGTATTTCTATATCCAATGAGGTGTAAGTAATAACTTTATTTGATTTTGAAGTATTTCAATAGCGCATGAGGGCGTAAGTGATAATTTTATTGACTTTAAAATATTCTCATACCCAATAAGGCGTAGGTAATAACTTCATTTAGTTTTGAAGTATTTCTATAGCTAATGAGGCATGAGTAATAACTTCATTAGTTTTGAAGTGTTTCTACAGTCAATGAGCATAAGTAATAACTTTATTTGATTTTAAAGTATTTTCGTAGCTCGTAGGGCATAAACAATAATTTTATTAATTTTGAAATATTTTTATAATCAATGAAGTGTAAGAAATACCTTTATTTAGTTTTAAAGTGTTTCTGTAGCCCGCAGAGCGTAAGCGATAACTTCATTGAGTTTGAAGTATTTTTATAGTCCATGGAGTGTAAGCAATAACTTCGTTTGGTTTTAAAGTATTTATATACCTCATGAGGTGTAAGTAATAACTTCATTAATTTTGAAGTGTTTCTATAGCTAATAAGACATAAGTAATAACTTCATTTAGTTTTGAAATATTTTTGTAGCCTATGGGGCATAAGTGCTAAGTTTATTGATTTCAAAGTATTTTTATAGTCAATGAAGCGTAAGCAATAACTTCATTTATTTTCGAAGTGGCATTTTTCACTGTTTTTAAAACTGGACATAGTCTTGGAGTGCTGCCAAAGGCTTTTGTGGTAACTCGATAGAATTTACCTTGACCTAGTTTAGTTCTACTCGAATTAGTTTTGGTTCAGGTAAAGATGGTCCCATTGTTCAGCCTTGAAGATTTAGCACACCCAATGGGACTCGATTTGACCCTATTTAGTCCTATCAGAACTAATATGGTTCGAGTTTAAATTTACTTTGAAATCAATTCAATATTCAACACTTAGTTTCGATTTGATTTTGAATTGATTCAACTCGATTTTTAAGACTTGATTAAATTACGATTCACTAACTCCTTCCTGAAAGATAGTAAAATATTTTAATTTTCTATTTCCAGAATCTTTGGTGATTGGGTTCACATTGATGCTTTATAGCATGACCAGGGGAACTATGCGAAACATCTATTCCAAAATTACTATTGGTATTGACAATGAATATTCAGTTTGCAATAACAAATCTAATTCATCAAGTTTGGCATTGATTTTTAAAAGAATATTTGTCAAATATTGATCATTGACTCCAGTTGAAGTAGTGCTGATTTTCAATTCGAGTTCAACTTGATTTAGTTTAATGTTCAAAACTCGGTCTTGGCTTAAGTCTAATTTCATTTGATTCATATCGTGTTTGACCTTGTGTTGGACCGTTATCGAGTTTAGATTTGCATCTTGATGGACTTTGGTTCAAGTTCAAGTCAAATTAATTCAACTTGGTTTCAATTCAAGTTTGGCTTGGTCCTGATGTGACTTCAAGTTTGACCCTTTAATTTGAACTTGAATTATCCAATAAAGATTTAATTTGAGCTTAGTTTGATCCATATTGGATTTGATTTGAAAATCCTTGACTATTATTATAATTTTGGATGAACTAGGAGGCCAGCTTTAAATATACGAGCCTAAGGGTTGTATTAGTTCGCAAACTCAAAAATCGACTTAGAGGTGCAAGTCCGAGGGCTGATTGAGTGTACTCCCAAAGGTTGGCTAAGTATAAGCTTGAAGATTAGTTGGGTATGAGCTCAAAGACTGACTGGGTGCAAGCTTGAAGATTAACATGGTACCAGTCCCAAAGCTGGATTGGATGCAAGACTAAAGACTGGCTAAGTATAAGCCGAAAGGCTAACTTGGATGCGAGCCCACAGGCTAGCTGATTATGAGCCCAAACGCTAGCTTGGATGTGAGTCCGAAGGCTAACTGAGTGAGAGCCCAAAAGCTGATTGAGTACAAGCTGAAAGACAAACTTGAATGCAAGTCTAAAGGCTATCTGGATGTGAGCCCAAAACCTAGTTAAGTACGAGCCAAAAGACTAACTTGAATATAAGCATGAAGGCTAGTGGAGTGTAAGCCTAAAGACTGGTGGATGCAAGCCTAAGGGTGACTTAGATGCGAGGCTGAAGGCTAACATATTTGAACCTAAAGGTTAGCTTGGATGCTAGACTGAAGGTTACAGATAGGAGCCCAAAAATTAGCTGAGTGCACAAAACTGCGAGTGGCCATGGTGATAATGGAGTTCTACCATCATGCGTAGGCCTACAGATAGCCACAGTATTAGAGAAGTTTGTCACTACACAAAGCCACAGATGACCACAGTGGTGATGGAGTTTTATCAATGTGTGATGAGTGCTGAAATATTTTTGTAGCCTATGGGACAAAAATAAAATTTAGACTTGTTTGCAAATAAAATTTGTTCAAGGGATCTATTTGCAAAAATTAGAAATTTCAGGGATTTATCTATAAATATAAAATTCTGATAGGTTTATTTGCAAACCCTAATTTAGCTCAAATGTTATTTTAATCCTTGATTAAAATTTGGGCCCAAGTTAACTTAAGGTTCAATATCCAAATTTGACTCATCTCAAGTCCAACTCAAAGTTAGATTAGAGCTACAAAGTCTACTTAAATAGTTACATACAATTTCCAATCAAATAATAAGTGCAATAATGTAAATAAAAAGATGAATGAATGCACCGTGATTTTTACGTGGTTCAAAAACTATCTGCTCCTACTCCATAGTTGTTGTCTCGGTCTTGAGGATTTCAATTATTTCACTAGTGATGTCACTTCTTGAGGTAAAGTCAAGCTTTTGCATCTACTTGCAATCCATAAGTATCGCTTCTTTTAGGTGAAATCACATCCACCACTTCCTTAGGGTAAAGTTATACCCATACAAATGATCTTGCTCCGACCAAGCAAATATACTCCACGCCAGAGATTTTGTACTCACACTCCTAATAACTTAGGAGTGTTTACAAGTGAAAAAAGGATAAAGGATGATATAATTTAAGCTCATTATGAAATCACTCAATAAAGAGGACAAGGGCTAGAGGATTTGATGTGAAATTGATAGTTTAGAGTATTCTTGTGCCAGTAGACTTAGGGGTTTTGATCTCTTTTTTATAATAAATATAAAGTTGTAAACACTAGCTGTTGAGGATGAAATCCTACAACTAACTTCTCTCTAATGGTCAAAAAATAGTCATTTGTCATACAAAACTGGGAACTGGATGATCTCTTTGTGAATTGATCAACTACTTCAGGTGAACCAGAATTGACAAGCAATATCAACTAGTCATCTGGTTTCAAACCGGTTATCCAATTTTGGTAAAAATTGAAACCTGTACTCCCAGCTAGACATCTGGTACATAAACTAGTCATCTAGTTCTACATAGGTTCAGAAGATTTGAATCTTTTGTCTAATATAATTGATCATTCGCTAAGCTAAGTGGACATCCTATTCTATCAGAAAAACTCTATTAAAGAGTTTCTTGTAGAACTTCATGTGATGAATGCTTTGAAAAATTAATCTCAAATATAAATCCTTGACTCCACTAAATAAATAAATATCTAAACCTAATCAATGCGAGGTTCTTGAGTTGTTTTAGCTATCTCCGTGTCATCCTTAAATCTTCAAGTTGTTGTAACACCTTCAAGCCATTTTCAAGTTGTCTTTTGATCTCTTCAAATCACGTTCATCGATCCATCATCACACTTCCTTCTATTTGAAATTTTTGAATGCTCCCTTCAGAGCTTTAAGTACTTTGGCTAAAAATAACTCAAATAGATATTAAATATAGTTTGCTTATTATCAAAAATATAACTCTCCCTAAATAAATACATTACAAAGATTATTGGGTAGAGAGACATTAATGGTACCTGAAGGGGCATGCAAATAATAGTTTTAGGGATTTCGGCCCTCACATCCCTTGTTACTCAAGTAGGATTTTGCACCTCAAAGGCTTGGCTAGTAGAGGTAAGAGGTTGAGAGACCACCCACTTCTTCCTCTTCCTCTTCTCATGGCTCTTAGCAAAGCTACTTCCCTCACCCTCCCAAGCCTTTTTTTTCTTGTGGCTAGGGTTGTCATGAACCTCAGCAGGATGGGGACTACTTTGGGAGCCTTCTTCTTCTTTGGAGGCACTGGTGATGTGACTTATGGGGCTCCAACTCTCTTTGTCAAGAACTTGTTCATAAATGAGATTTGACAATGTCTTAAGCCCACAAGACTATATGTCAGACCAAATAAAAGCTTAAGAAAAATTTATGAAATAAAAGGGAAAGCTCCATACCAAATGGTTAGACCATGGATAGACTGTGATGGAGCAAGAAGATGTTGTTAGAATATATAGGGATAGACCTAATAACCTCTACCTCATCGGCCCAAGCTATGAGAAAGTGGTGTATCTCAAAAGGGAATTTTAGGTCAATTCGATGGCCAACTCTAGCTACTAAGAAGGCCCTAGTCAACTCAAATAAAAACCCTAATAAAATGGTCCTTTCAAGAATGGATAGATAAGGGGTTGGAGGCAAATAATCTATAACTTCATTTATGAGTGAAGTATCATCGACCCTCAATTTTGGGACCTTGGCAACCATTAAATGAGTCCCTAACATCTCTAGAATGGGACCAAAGTTTTTGGACTTAGACAAGACTTGGAAGATGGTTATGAACCTTATGGCATTGGGGATAATTTGGTTTAGATCAAAGTCCCAATCACAAGGAACTTCCTTAGTGAAACTATCAACATGATATCTGAACTCACTCTCAAATGTCTTATAGTAAGAGGTCAACTTAAAATTGAACTCTTTCCTAAGATTTTCATTATCTACCTTTGATCTGCATAAGTCTAATTCTCTGCCTTCCATAAAATCAAAAACTTGGACCAAGCGGTCAATGTGTTTGTCACTAAGGGTTGGCTCAATGATCCATGCCCTTACTTCAAGGAGGATATCTCCTGGTTTGGGGACACCTATCAAAAGTAGTAGGCTCAGTCAATTCTGGATTTGGATAAGGGGATATCCCAAGAGCCAAGTCACTAAACAAACTAAAGACTAGTTTTCATGTTTTCTATCCTAAGATTCACATGGCAAGTTGGCAAACTAAATCAAAGTTAGACATTGAACCAAAGCATAGCTAAAGCAATTAACTAAATCAAAAGAAGTGATTTGGTGACTTACTAGGAGTTAAGGCGATGGCAGTGACTGTGGAGCTTGAACTGACAACTTCTTATGGGGTGACAGTGGTAGTTGTAGAGCTTGATCAATGGCCTATGGCTTGATCACGAAATGGTTTTAGGGCTCAATCTGATAGCACCTAGGTTGTTGAGAGCGAAGGCCACTGGTGTCAGAGTAGAGGCAAAGGTGGTAGTACCCTCAGGAGCTAGAACAATGCCACTAGCGATAGAAGAGGCACTTGGAGAAGCCATTCATGGAGAGCTTGAGCATTAGAGAAAGGGATTTGCCAGAGAAGGCAGAGTGTGAAGAACTAGAATGGCTGAAAGTGGGGGATGGAGATGAAGAGATCCTTATATACCTGCCCACATGGCTTGATTTGAGCCACTGAAACTCAAAAGGCAAGAATTCAAATTTTCTATTCGAATCATGAGAAACATGTGTTATGCATATGAGCTAAATCGCCAAAAGCAATTCGGGGTGATAATCGTGAGGAGCACATGTTAATCTCGAGCAATATCTTGGTGGTTGAATTGATGGCTCGAATCTACCACCTTAAGAGCACATGAACCCTAATAATTTTGCTTGATTTAATAAGGTGGCAACTCAATATCTATGGTACCACAATAGTTGACAGTTCATATTGAGTTTTGTGAGGCTGAGCTAACTTTGTACCCGAATCAGGTAGAGTTGGGGGCACTGTGTTACTCTTTGAATTTTAATGATAATAAAATTAGAGTTAAGTCATGTAGTTATGTATATTATCATCCCCTTTTTGATATTATCAAAAGAGTAACTTCCCTAAGTGATTGCATTACAAAGAATATGGAGCAAGAAAAATAATAGCAATAATTGATATTTATCTCTCCTAATATTATGCATCAAAAGATATGAACATTTGAAAAATGAGCAAGATATAAAGGTATTTGAATCATTAAATCTAAACTAATCAATAATATATAAGCAAGCAATTAACATTCCCCTAGATGTATGCATAAATAGGTTAAAAAGTATTTAATAAATTAAGTCAACATGAATATATAGTATGAATAAATACAAAACATACATGTTGCTTAAAAAATCACAAAAAGGAGGTTTAAAGATCATAAACATTACATACATGCTCACTCTATCTATATTAGTAATAGAATTTAATAATCTAGTATGAGATTAAGAAAAGCTTCAAGAGATATTAACATACAAAATTTGAAAATTCTATTAAAAGCTAAGAATCCTAAGGAAATCAAAGGTTGCCAAAAAAAAAATCAATAGTCAAATGTTATTAAGTCTAGATTCTGTGCTTTGATATCAGTTGAAGGCCCACTAGTGGTAACTTAAGAGGGAGTGAAATAAGTTTTTAAATAATAATAGAGAAAGTTTTTATATATTCAAAATCCAAAAGCCCTTCAAGTACAAGTAGATGATCAAATTAGAGTTTAATAAGTTTATCTAGTTATGATAAATTTCAATATTAGAATTATCCAAGATCAAGAATAATTGAATCTCAAGATAAATTTTGTTGGATCATGAAGATAATGACTCGAAGCTAAAAAAAATGATAATTTGAAGATGAATCTTGAAAATCAAGATGAAAGCTCAAAAATATTCAAAGTGAAAAATTAACTCCAATCTCATAAGTAATTTTATTTTTATTAAGTCGATGATTTGGTTATTAATTTATTTGAATTTTTGAGTTGACACTTTATTTAACTTGGATATGTCTTCACCAATTTATCTTATATTTTGCTAAGTTTAATTGAAGTTGTGTCAAATAGCCAAAGTTGTAGAAACTTTCAACAAATTTTTTATGTCGAGGTTCAATCACTTGAACTTGATATTTCAATTCTCTGAACTTATCAAACAAAAGATTTCAATTTTTGTTTCTATAATCTTTTATTGTCTGAACTTTGAGTTCAGTTGTATTGATGAAACCTAATGGCTACATTTTTTCCAACTGTTGGAGTGATTTAAATGATCAAACATTAGTTTTGAGCACCTAAATTCAACAAAAATGGCTAGGGGTGATTTCCAATAGCTAATTTTTTGCTCCATTAATTATATAAAGACTTGAAACTTCTTTACTCATTGAAGAGAATTAGATTTTATATTCTTAGAGAAAGATCCACCCTCAAGCCTTGTAGCCTCAATAAGAGCTTAAATAGGTTTTAACTTTTAAATCTTTATTACCCTTATGTTTCAATCATTAAAAGATTCTTATTGTACAATTTTCTCTTTATTTTTTCAAATATTTATCATTGTAACTTTCCTAAGTTGTTATAAAAAAGTTGAGTACTCTTCTAGGTTTTAAGAAAGTGGTGAGAGTGCACACTTCTTTGTTTGTGAAAAGTGGCTGATTGGCTCCTGTGTGGAGTAACACTCGTGGTTTATAAGGTGATATAAAGGCATAATTTTACCTGAACAAACTGATAACTCTAGTAAAAACTTAAGTTCTTAGAATTGAGGTAAGAGTCATGGAGTAGGTACAGTTAATCGCTAAATCACGTAAATCAGTTTACACTCTCATTGTTTTTCCATTTATCTTATGCACTCAAATTTGATTGATTGAAAAATTATATTATATATAATTATGGATTAATAATTCTCATATAGTTTAATTGTATTACTAATTATAATTGAGTTCTGGTCATCTATTTATGCTTGAAATGCTTTTGGATTTTAAATCTATAAAAACTTGCTCTATTATTATTTGAAAACTTATTTCACTCCCCTCTTATGTTGCCATTAGTGGACTTTCACATTGATGATAAGCTAAACCAATTTTGCCAAGCTAGAAAACTGAAGCCACTCCTATGGGTCGAACCGCCAATAAGGCCAATTGAGGTCTTGAACTAGGCTTGCCTCTGAGATAATTATAGATCGGTAGATTCTACAAAAAGTCATACCGATGTGTCATTAGGCTTAAGAATTTCAATTTATGAGCAATCGGGTCAGGTAACCAAAATGACTAACAAATATTTTATAATCCAAGATACGATTTTGAGAAATTCAAAATTCATAGTCAAGCAGTTATAAAAAATTCGATGGGTATTTTAGTTGAGATCAAAGAATATTGGATACATTAAACCATCTTAATTCACTATAAATAGAGATATATTCACAAAAGTAAGGACGAATGCTCAATTCTTTTCGTATTTTACATAATTTCTTTGGTGACTAATTTGAGTGTCAGAGTGACAACTGCTAAAGAATTTTTGACAAATTTACTTATGGTATTTTTCTCTTATAAATGATGACTAATTTGTCTAGTGGGTTAAGACTTTAAGGAGTTTTTCAACCGAAGCTGGTGATGAACTAAACTCCATCTATATAAACTAATCTAAAAATAACAAGAAAAAAATGGAGATCAATAATAGAAAAGAAGAGAAATATGAGAAGAGTGTTGAAGAAAGTAGAAATGATGTACAAGTCTTGATCCACGGCCTTCAAACTTAAAAAAAATAAGGAAGACACTAGACTAAAGTATCCCACTATCCTTCTCTGACATTCATGTCCCACTAGAGCAATACAATTTTGGGTGAAATACCGTTATCGAGATATGTTTTATGTGACAAATAGAAAAAAAGAAAGGGAAGAGTAAGGGAAAATGAAAAGAGAGAGACATGCAAAAACATTAGAATTGATAGAAGAATAAGACAAAAGAGAAAAACAAAAGTCACCAAAACTGCAACCAAACAAACACAATGTTGAATTAAACGTGTCAACCGACAAAATTTGCTGAACATTAAAGATAACCTAAGCCGGCTTTAACACTCAAGTGGCTCGAGCGAAAGGAAAGAAGATCAAGCTGGTCCACGGGACCACGAAGTCGTCTGAGATCCACTAGCTTCAGTTGAGTATTGTAAAAGTGAAGTCGTCCTTTTTTGTATATATAGATAATTTAGGCCCACGGCCCTACTCAGGAAATCGCGGGCACAGCTGTATTTGGCCCAGCTCGAATATTTGTGAAAATATTCGGAGTGCTCCTCTTCTAGGTCTATATAGCTCGGACGAAATAAAATCCCCAAGAACCAGCGACAATCGTGACCAGTCGCCCGGCGGATCTCGGGCCACCTTCGGCGACAGTCACCAGCGAATCTAGAGCCCTGTCTGTGAGGTCCGATCTCTCAATTCTCCGCCTCATACTTTCCCAACAACGACGAGATCAATCTCATTCAATCCCCTTTCTTGCTCCGAAGATCACAGGATGGATCCGGTCAATTCGCCCCTAGGGAGACTGCTCCTGGAGGAGATCACTCCCGTTATCATGGTGCTTTCGACTCCTCTCGCTGAGCAAGCTTGCCAGAAGAACGGTTTCAGTCTCGTCCAGATGCTCCGGCCATTCTCTGTTTTCAACAGGATCGATGGTGAGATCTCTTCTTGTTTTCCTTTCCGCCTTTTGATCGATATATGATCTGTCTGGATAATTGAGATTGCAAGTGTGTTTTTTGTTTCCGTAGTTCCTGTTCGGACAGCGAGCGATCAGCCTTATCGGCTGCGAATGTTCAGGCTCCGGCTTGTTTATGCTGCTGATGTGCGCCAGAAGAATTACGAGGTGCTTTTTGTTGTCTTATGTCCCGCTGAAGTTTGTCTTCTGTTACTAGTTCAATTCCGCCTCTTTCTTTTGAATGTTTTAACGCCAGTAAACATGCCATTTGTAAGGCTATAACCATTAATTGCAATTTAGTAGTAGTTATTTCAGCAGTTCTCAATTGTTTTGTTCACTGGGAATGTGTGGTTAGAGGTTTAAGAATCTGAGTGGGGTCGCGATTGGTGTATGTGGATATTTAAAGTTCTGTTCTTTTCCACATGGGATTTTTGCATTGCTTTAAATTTTCCCTTGCAGATATTACGATAACTGCTTGCTTTCACAGTTCAACTCTGTCCTGTCTTCATGTCCAAGGATTAGATATAGTTAGGTGTTGCGCGGAGAATTAGAGAAGCCAAAGTGTATTCCTGCAATTGAAAACAAGGGTGCAATCAATCACTTCTAGAATGTCAGTCTTTGTGAGACAATCAGAGAACTGTTTGCTTATTGCATGATTTTCTCAAGAAACTGGAAAAAGAATTCTAAAACCTGCCACTTATGGTGGAACCTTGATTGAAATCGTATCATTATTGCAGGGGGATATGTGGCAGGTTGGTCTTTGTGTAGGATCTGAGTTTTGATTGCTAATTGTTCAGTGAACAAAATCTGAATATATGATGTATATGCACCATTTGATTTCAGTATGGAATTCTCTATGTTTGGGCTTCTTGTTGAAAACCATTACCCTTGCCATCTTATAATGCATTTTTAGTCAGGCTAGTCTTGACGACTAATCTTTTAAACAGCAGAAAGTATGATTTGTATCAAGCATAGGGGACTCTGCAAGAGTAGGATAAATGACATGCTGGTGGTTATATAATGATTACTAAAAGGCTAGAATAGGTTACTGTAAAAACAAAGATAAAAACTTTGGCCTGCATTTGGCAAGAACAATTAGTTTGTCTCAGGTTTCTAGTCAAGGTCTAAAAGCAAGGAAACCACAGAAGACACAGATTTGACAGCAATAACAATGCATTTGTCATTCTTCTGTTTGATTTACACGGGTGTGGGAAGGAATCATATGCAGGAGCAAGAAAAATTCACTAAAATCCTCAAAGAAGCATTGATTTCAGTTTTAAACTATTTGAGGATCATTTTTAAAGTTAGGATCAGTTATGTCACTCTATTTCTCTCTTGAAATTTCAGCACACTAGCTGAAAATTCTTGTGTTTTTCTCCACTATTCTTCTTTGTGTCTAACTCTATTCTCTGCATCAAATCAGAGATGTGGTCATAAATCCTAAAGCTGTGAAAACATTTTTTGTATCATAGTTTTGTTTCAGACATAATATAGTATTGAGTGAGGACATCTCATCTGAGCTGTCTTCTATTTTCTGTTAGGTTGTATTTCTTAGATGGTTTTCCTTCTAGAGATTACTAGGACATAGATACTAATATACATCCACTGATTTATGCCAATTTAATTTTCTGATAACACCCCTTCTTTTCCTTAGGCCCCCATGGTGCTTAAACCATCTGTGTACCAGTTATCTAAACTATTTCCCTTTTCAGTTAGTCTGGATTTGAGCTGGTTTGACATTTTGAAAACAGATGCTGGAAAATTGTTCTTCTTATGGAGCAAGCTGAATTCTTTGTGACTGATACTGATTTTTGGGTCAGGGGATCCCAGTCCTCCCTGGATCCTGGAGACTGGCGAAATAAGAACTGAAATACACTGTATGCGGATTTATACCATGCTATCAATGTATTTTCTCTTGATTTCCCTTCATTTTATTGTATTCTGCAATTTGAAAAGCTTTACTCAATGTCAATATGCATTTGGTATATTTCTTTTATATTTCATACATTTTTCTTGTATGTTCTGTAATATTTATTTAACTACCATCAACAAAAAAATCTCGTGTGCCATCAATCTATTGCTTTTTTTACTCATATCCACCTATGAAAGTTTTAGTGAGTATTGAACACATTAAAGTAAGATGAATGACTATATTATCTCTCACATGCAGTTGACCTTGACTATTCTTCAAAGCAGGCAACAATGGAGGATTTGAAGCAAGTGGTCTCTGATGCAAGTGAGAAATCTCTTTCTGATTTGTGTTCTGATCCTCCACAACTTGAAGCTGTACTTAGAAGTATGTTGCTTTTCTTGTTTGATAATGTGTCTATTTCAGTCTTGCCTGTTAATATCATCCTGCTTTGATTATTCTCTTTAACTGCAAAGAAATCCACCTGCATTGAATGCCACTGGGTGTGAGGATTGACAGCTGATCAGAACCCATACTAGAATTTCCCTTGTTGTTATTTCCTTTTGAAGCCATTTGTTAGATTTGAGCAAACATTGACTCTGGATGTGTTGTCCTTTAATGTCTTCTGTAATACTAGATTCTGCTGTGTTGGATAAGTTTAGATTAGTTTGTTTAGTTTATCAAGCCTTTGCAATATAGGCTCACTTAAATTTATCCCTATTCTCTTATGTTATCTGAAAAAGCCTATCATTGCTATTATTTTTGTTTAGGCAAAGACAACTGCAGAAAACTGCTGCAATTGTCATTTAATGGTGCATTATGAATTGGTTAACTCGTCTTTCAGACAACTGGTGATTGGAAAACCAAAAGAAGAAGCTCATTCCCTACCATCAGTATCTTCCAGATATCAGCCAGACGGATTAAACTCATGCAAATGCATTTGAGAATGTCATTAGTTTATCATAATCTGTATCAATGAAGTATTGTGCATTTTTCATGTCATTTAGTATTAGCTCTTCTATTGTGTGAACTTTTTGAGTTTTGACAGCTTCATCAATGAAAGTTTTGTGATCACATCAAAATTTAATTTCAGTTGCATAACATAGTAACCATTCTTCTACCTTGTTCTTGTTACATCAAAAATGTTGTATAATTAAATATTTAGGTTGTAAACATGTTGATTTCATCTGCTGATAGACTTTTCTTCCTTTTTTTGTTTTTGTCCTGCAGCTTTTGCATCTGATTCTCCACTGTCGTGGATTCAGGGCTTCAATAAAGAACTTTTACAAACTATATCCTTCTCAGAGCATGAGGCTTTTGACCACCCTGTGGCCTGTAAGCATTTTATTTGGTTTAATATGTTCTCATTGTACTTCTATATAATTAGTCAATGGCCTTCAGTAGTGGCATTTTCTGAAGCTTGGGCATCTCAACTTCTGTGCAGGTCTTGTGGTTGTATCATCCAAGGATGAACAACCTATAAACAGATTCATTGATCTTTTTAACACTGACCAGCTGCCATCTCTTCTTAATGAGGGCGGAATGGACCCAAAAGTATTGAAGCATTATCTTCTGTTGCATGATAGCCAAGATGGTTCAACGGAAAAGTATTCTACTTCCTTTTCTTTGTACTGTTTTTCTGTATCTACCTCTGTTTTCCATTGACACGTCAAGCCATTTTATAAGATTGTTTCATCTATGAAAAGTTGTGCTTCAGAACTTACTTCTTTTCGTATTTAATAAAAGAAAGAGATGGTTGGCTGGTATTATTTGTGAGAGTAACTATGCGGAACGACAAATGCATACTCTGTTATTAGTAATGTACAGGCTTATCATTGATCTTCTGCTGCACTTTCTTCAACTGAGAAGTACTTTGTTCATTATTTCCCAAAATTTTCCACTTATGACTTCTAGGATTATTTTAGTTCAAAAAAATTAATTATTTTGCTTCCTTTTTTAGGTTGCACTTATAAATCACTTTCTTATTTTATTTTTAGTTATCTAACAAAAATCAAGTATCTGATGCAAGTAGAGCAAAAAAATTAAAGCTCAGATACTAGTAGTAGTTGAAGTTTTTTTTTTCTCTTGAAAGAGTAAGGTTAATCAACACATCTATGCTGTATTTTACATATATTTATCTTCCTTGCCTCTGCTATAGTTGTTACCACATAGACGATCTTGAAATGGACCAGATGGGCAAAGCCAGGTAGGATTATCATATATTGTAGTGAAATTCCTTGTATTTAATGTAAAATATTACTTATTTGAGTTGCTCTGGCAGCAACATTACTCCCAGATACTGATTGTCGCATGAATATAATTCTGTTGGTTTTGTTTACTATCTCAGTATTTTATTAAGTGTATTGAGGATGGAATCTGCTCATAAGTTGTAATCTTGTATCTTACAGCGATCTGCTATTTATGAATTTTATTCTGCCTAATGGAATTTTATAGGATTCTAGCCAATATTTCCGATTTCTGTATTATTTTTTTGAAGTGTTCTTTCTTTTTTCTGAAGGGCAACAAACATATTAACTGAAATGAGGAGTACTTTTGGTTCGAGTGACTGTAAATTGTTGTGTATAAATTCTGCTAAGGATGGGTCATCTGAACGGGAACACAATCCATGGACATCTTATGTAAGTCTCTTTGGAAAACATACAATTTCAGTGGACTACAGCTGTTTTCATGTACATATATATGAAGCATCTCATTGATGTATGCCATGATTCATTTGTAAACAGAAGGTTCATGCTCCATCTAATAATAAAGTTGGCTGTTTCTTGAATATTGACAATCTTGATGAGGTAAGGCATGAAAACAAACCTTAAATAATGATGTGCTACCTGCTTTTATGTTCTAATGAAATATCTGCTTTATTTTTCTAATCACCACTTCTATATGTGATGAAAATGATGATAAGTAATGAAAAGCATCTCATTAAATGAAAATGTTAATACACCATTTTTTTTATTCTTCAGATTCTGAGCCTTTTGCTCAAGTCAGATAAAAGTGATATATTTGCCTTTGCAGTTACTATAATATCTATTTGGAATGGAATTCTAACCTAAAAAAATTTATTCTTAGATCAAGGACTACATGCAAGACCTAGCCTCTAAGCATATCATTCCACATATGGAGCATAAGATACGCTTCCTGAATCAGCAGGTACTTGTTCTGTATATTCATTTTGTCACTTTCTTAGGAAGAGAAGGATATCCAGTAGTTTTCAGTTTCTGTTAATTTATTGAGCTTTTGATTAGGTTTCATCCACACGAAAGGGCTTTAGGAACCAAATTAAAAATTTGTGGTGGAGAAAAGGAAAAGAAGATGCAGCTGATACCCCTAATGGTCCTACGTAAGAAAATTTTCAACCATCATGTTGAGCAAATTCATCTTTGCACTTCTGATTTCATTTACTTAATTTTTGGGGTACTTGTTTGTAATGAACATTCGACATATATGTTGCCTTCTATCTTTTCAGTTCTAACTTACTTTTACATGGAATTTAATAGATATACATTTAGCTCTATCGAGTCACAGATCAGAGTCTTAGCTGACTATGCCTTTATGCTACGTGACTACGAACTTGCTTTGTCAAATTATCGGTTGCTATCTACTGATTACAAGCTGGATAAAGCTTGGAAGCGTTATGCAGGTGTGCAGGTAACATGCTACTCCTAAATACTGATAAGGGATTGTGCAACTAAGTGCAATTTTATACTCCCATTCTAACTCTCTCTGTTGTTGTTCTTTCACCCCCTCACCTTAATCCTCATACTGTGGTCATTATTAGATTTTCTTGCCTGCTTTCCTGATGTTAAAATTGCATTGGAATTGTTTATTAGCAACTACAAAAATTTTCATCTGGTTACTTTTCACAGTCCATTCCCTTTCCAAGATTAAAGACTTGTAGTCTTTTAACTCATTTGTTGTTTATGTAGGAAATGATGGGGCTTTCCTATTTTATGTTGGATCAATCAACAAAGGAATCTGAATACTGTATGGAGAATGCATTCAATACCTATTTGGTAAAACACTATATCCTGTTGTTTGGTTTGGCAATATGTTTTTTGCTCATAGTCTGACCAGTATACCATTTATCTACTATGGTTGAAGGACAAGTATTTTTTTTCAAAGATTAAACTTGAAAATTGGTGTTGGCTATGGCCCATTCTATTCACTCCATTTACTTATTACTGTATCTCTACCTCCATTTGCTTCAGCCTTCAGCTTATGGCATCCTAGTTTCTGGTTTTAGCTTCTATTGGTCTGACCATAGGTGTGCCTTCAGCATTTGTTTTTGTGTTTCTATTTGGTTTTGTTTGGAATTCTGTAAACACTCAAGTAGAAACTTTTTCTTTGATCAACTTATTTCCAGATACTGATTGTCTTCATTTATTTCTGTATGTTTTTGTATGTTATATTTTATGTGGTTTTTATTTTCATTTGATCATGTTTATAGTGTTCAAACTGCCATGATATCAATCTTACTAATTACTGCGTGTGTCTGAGTAATACCTTGTTATCTGGTTATCGCATTTCTTTGACGGTTGGTCAACTACATACAGAAAATAGGGTCTTCTGCTAAAAGAAATGCCACAAGATGTGGGCTTTGGTGGGCCGAAATGCTTAAAGCCAGGGGCCAGTATAAAGAGGCTGCCGGCATATATTTCCGCATTTCTACTGAGGTAATATTCTTGTAAAAAGTTGAATTCTGCACTTCTATACCTGATTATAATTGTTCCTTTATTTTCTCATTTCTTTAGGAGCCTCCCTTACATGCAGCAGTGATGCTTGAGCAAGCATCATATTGCTATTTGTTCTCCAATCCACCAATGTTGCGCAAATATGGGTTCCATCTTATACTGGCAGGAAATCGCTACTACATTTCTGATCAGGTATGCAATTATTGTGTCAGATCTGATCTAAATGAAGAGATTGTGGCCATTATTTATAAAACCAAAGAGAATGACTTGTTATTAGCTATATTCTACTCTGACTTATGCAGAGAAATCATGCCATTCGAACCTACAGAAATGCTCTCTTTGTTTACCAAAGAAATGCTTGGAGCTATATAAATGATCATGTGCATTTCAATATTGGAAGGTATTTGTTTTTCTTCTTTTTGCTTGTTTTCTTTTGAAGCTAATTTTTCAAGCTAGAGCCATATGAAGTCTTTGATATTTGCCTCTTCATGATTTAGGTGGTATGCTTTGGTGGGCATTTTTGATTTGGCAGTCAAGCACATTGTTGAGGTTGTAGCATGCAGCCATCAGTCTTCAATTACACAACAATTCTTCCTCAGTGAATTTGTTCGCATTGCTCAGGTATTTTTTATGTCGATTCTGAGTGAGGCCCCTTTTCTTTGCTAATCATTCATAATTACTTGCCTTGCATTTCCCAACAGAAAATGGGGAAGACTTTTGAGGTTAACAAGCTGCAACTTCCTGTCATCGGTTTGTCCTCACTGAAAGTTAAATATGAAGATCATCGAACTTATGCTTCCTCCACAGATGTAAGTAGGTCATTTATGTCTGCAGCTTTTCTGTTAAAACTGTCCAAACAGTTGTTCACTTTGGATTGCCCTTTGGATTCTATAATCTCATCGACTTGATTTCCTGCTCTATCTTTTTACCATAAGAGCAACATCCCCTTATTCTAGGTTGGGTTTGGTGTTATTTATAGTTTGCCTTTGTTATAATGTTTGTTTTTGGCCTATAAATGACTGAACTTGTGATTTGGAATCTGTTTTTCCATTGGGACTGTTTGTAGCATTTAACATCAAATTTCTGCACTGTAGATTCTTCCTGAGTATGTTTTTTGCGTTGATCTGATCTGAACTGTAGTTAGCTGACACAGAATAACCTGCCAAGATATAACAAATAATTTCATCAAGCAACCTATGTAAGATTTCTCATTTTAAAGAAGTATTTGACTTGGCCTTTCTGAATATGAACTTTTAACTTGAAGTTGGATCAAGTTTTCATGTATTTGGGATCTGCCAATGGGGTTTTGTACTTCCCTTGGAACATATATCAGCTCATGTCTGATTATCTTATTTTACCATTTTCAGATCTGTGCCAGATATTTACTCTATGTCGTCACTTACAATGTTGGAGCCATTTTTCCTCATGCTATGTGCACAATATTTATCTAAAATCCACATTGTTCTTTTTTTCGTTTTGGAATTCTAATTGTTATCCCTTGTGTGCATCCTTTCTTGTAAATTCCCTTCTTACAGAGCCTGTGTATAAGCATATATCTGATGATAACATTTGATTACTTTTTTCGCTCTGTAGTAATTTCCTTAACTTTAGCTTTGAGCAAATATTACTAAACCAGCATACAACTGTATATCATACTTTTCAGGTTAATTTTAGCTTTGTAAAACAAAAAAGTTAGATGCCACCTGAAACTGGCACACTGTTAAAAGAGATGAGCAATTGTGTTTTTCTTTTTCCTCTCTTTTGTTGCATGAGTTGAGGCCTTTCTATAATTCTGATGGAACAAGTTTCTATTTTTTTTTCACGAAAAAAAATTTTCTTTTCACCAATTACAGTAGGAATATGTCATCTGAAGTGTGATTAAAATATGGTGTTCATTTTTTACTGATCCTCAGAAAATTACATCACCCCTTTATGTGCTGAGTATACCCTCAAAACTTGTGAGCTTCCTTCTTGTGTATTTTCTCTTAATCGATTTTTCTTTACTTTTATGATAAAACCAGGTTTGTGTGAGTGAAAGCCTGTGGCAGTCTTTAGAGGAAGATTTGGTTCCTTCGATATCTACTTTCAGATC
This sequence comes from Trichopus zeylanicus subsp. travancoricus, assembly GCA_005019695.1. NCBI lineage: Eukaryota > Viridiplantae > Streptophyta > Magnoliopsida > Dioscoreales > Dioscoreaceae > Trichopus > Trichopus zeylanicus. Next base: position 262,790 of record RXID01011058.1, read on the forward strand.
TAACTGGCTGGAGTCACATTTGACTTTCTCACCATTGAAGAAGTACAACAGTTCTTCTGTGTGTGTGGTTGGAGGTAAGGATCAGCTGCTAACAGCTATGCAGTCTACTGCTTCTAAGTTATGGCTCTTGAATTTGTGCATCAGCATTGCTAGATATGCTTTCAGATTTTAGATTAATGTCTGTTGTATATGCTTGAGACCATTTTACTGCCATAGCGTTATGTAACTATATGCGACTTTCCAATTGTCATCACTCAGGCTGGAGAACTGTTTGTTTTTTATTTATACAAATCCAGTTGAATATCTGACAAAGGTAACTGGTTGATTGAATGGTGATTGGGAAAGTGGGTCCCTAGGAAAAAAGGTGATCGAGAAAAATGAAATAGCTGACCAAAATCTAGGTTGCTCCAAAATGAAATTTTTATATCTTCTTGGTTTATTATGATTCTTTGCCATTTAGAATAAATATACATAGTTTTGAGAGACATTCATGTGAGGAAACAGGCAGACATACAGGTGGCTTGCTTTGCTGTTTAACATTTTGTTCCTGAAGATATATACTTTAACAAGCACACATGACCCTGTAGCTGTTTTCATTGTGATGTGGGAGGAAGGTATAATGATGTCCCATGTAAATAATGAAATTAGTTATTCAATTCTTCCAATGATTTACTAGATTGCATTTAAAATTGTATGTGATGATTCAGTTACTTCTTCATTCTCTGGGCTCAGCCACCTTACAACTTACCATCATCAATCACCTTGGCATCATCTGTGACAATTTTTTTTTATTTTTTGCACAGATGGCATGTTCACAAGGAGGTTGCTTGTTGATTTCTTCTTTTTCTGTTTTTTTATCTTTTTGGCTATTTCTGTCAGTTTCTGCTTGACATTTTGTTTGGTTTAGATATATTCAGATCATGCAATCAGTCAATTTACTCATACTCAATATGATGTCTGGTTTCTTTGAATGCTAGAGGCATGCAACATTAGAATAGTAGTGTCCAAATACTATTTTTCTCTTTGAAGAATACTAGAGTATAAAAGACTCGCCCTAAATCCTAAAGCTGAAGTGCAAATTTACATTTAAGAAAATTTCTTCTTTATTGTTATATTCAGAACTGGGTCAAGTTTCCATCGCTTTGCAGCTATATTTCTAATTTATTATGTTCTGGCTCTTGTTTGCAACAAGTTTTTCTGTTGCAGAATGATTAGTTGATCTTTTCTTCACTTTATGTGAATGTATTTGACATGTACCAGTGCTTAATTGTGTATTTTGTGTCATAGAGTCTGGAGTCGAGCAGTTTTGAAAACAAAAAACATATGGTCAGTAAAATTCAGGCTTTAAGGAGTGATCATTGTGCAACGTTGCTTTACTAAAGTGAATGACAGAGTATTGCTACAGATCTAATACAAACTCAGTTCTAATTGCAATATGCTTTCAACATTTCATGTTTGATCAAATTTAAGCGTGCATGAAATAAACTTTCTTCTGGGTCCTCTTGAATGTTTTTGTGATATTTTTTTCTTAAGTACTTGCAGAAGCAATAAAACTTGATCTTGAGTTCAAAAATCCTCTTCAGATCTCAATTTCTCTTTCTGGTGTATCTGTTATATGTGATCTTTCTGCAAGATCCGAGGCAGTGAATCCAGGTACCTGCCTATTATCGCTGATGTAACTATTTTCATATGGGCTGATTTTGGTTAACGAAATCCAATTTGGATTCCAATACTATGACTAATTAAAGATTCCGGTTTACAGAAAATCTGGGATTTCAAGATTATACAGAATTTACAGGACCTCCTAGTTCTAGGTACATTTAGTTCATGCTTCACAACTTGTTACTGGTTTTCTTATATGAGATTTGTTCATTTTTTTACTGTTATCGATCTGTGATTGATGCACACAGAGATCCAAAAGACAATCCCTCTTACACATTATCAGAGCTAGGTTTTGTCTTAGCTGGAGGTGAGACCAAGCGGGTAAGTGGTCCCGTCTATTATCGTGCTCCATATCTAACTTTTCTGTATAATAGCCATGTGTGTGAGCTATATTGTCATTTCATTGTGTTTCTGATCATCAGTCTTCATGTCTTTGTATTATTTCCACAAATTTGCAAATTATTGTGCTAAACCAGTAATTTGAAGCTTGGTGTGAATAAAGAGAAGCAATTTTCTGCTAAGCATCATTTAGGACTTCTTTTTTTTAGTTTTGGTGTGTGTGTTTGGATTGCTTAGATCACTCATTTGTCTTTGAGACATTCAGATTCTTTTGAATAGAAATAGCACAGCAGAAAGTAAAATAATGACGAAAGATCATATTATCCTTTGCAACTCTAAAACATATATCTTTTTCTTTTCAGGTACAACTTGAAGTTATTCCCAGAGTAGAAGGCATACTTAATATAGTTGGAGTGCGGTGGATGCTGTCAGATTCTGTAGTTGGTTATTGTTACTTTGAATCCAATATGAAAAAAAAAACAAAACAAGGGAAAAAGAGGCCCGAGCAATCTCCATGCAGTAACCTAAATTTTGTTGTGATCAAGGTTCTTGCTTTTCCTTGGAGCCTCATTTTCTTTTGTTAATGGATGTGTACTAACCTCTGCTTTTGCAAGTCTATAGGGGCTACCCAAACTAGAAGGAAGTATCAAAGACATACCAAAAAAGATGTATGCAGGGGATTTGCGGCTTCTAAAACTGGAACTTAGGAACAATTCAAATTACTCTGTGAAGGTATGGCTCTCTAATATTCTCTTCATGTTCCCTCCTTTAATATCTTCTTCCAAACCATGAAAGCTCAATTATAGGCATTTTTTATGCTTTTAACATTTGCGCTGCAAAGCAAGTTTGTGTTACTGTAGAAGTAGTAGAGATGCCAGATGAAGCAGATTGAAATCACAATCATGCTTTTGCTTCGGCCTCCTCCTTTTTTTAGTGATATACACATTGATGATACGTTTTTCTCCTTTATCCATCTCGTACATTCCAGGTTAATTTTCTAATTTGATTTGCTTGCATGGAAATTTGCAGAACATGAAAATGAAAATAAGTCATCCAAGGTTCCTATTTCCAGGCAGTTCAGAAGACATAAACTTGGATTTTCCTAGTTGTCTCGAAAAGCAGATTACTTCTGTAAAAAATTATGTGCCACCATGTAATGTGGATAATAAATCCAGGAGTCTGATATATTCTTTTCCTGAGGTGAGTTGAAAAGGATTATGGATATTGGTAACTTCATTTTTAGGAAATTCAACTTCTGTTTTTGTTATTTATTGCCTTTATTTTCCACAGGCTGCTTCTTTAGAAGGAGGAACAAGCTTTGTTTGGCCACTTTGGTTTCACTTTAGTGTTACTGGAAACATTTCATTGTACATCTCAATATATTATGAGATGGAAGGTTGTTCCAGTGGCATGACTTACCGTACACTGCGGATGCATTATGATGTGGAGGTAAGATATTTGGACTAGTAACATTGTCTTATCTTTAGCCTGTAGTTTGGTCAAAAGTTTAAACAGGTATACAGCCCATGAACCAGAGCATAATCATGCTGACTTGAATGGTTTATTGAGGTTTTTTTTATAGTTCAGGTTATTTGTTTTACTAATTTTTATTCAGCTTAAACTACAATCCTCTGGTGCATTGCCTACTTTTCAGCAGATGACTTGTTTATTTTGCAGGTATTGCCATCTATAGATGTCTCATTCCTAATCATTCCTTGTCCATCAAGATTGCAAGAGCTTCTTGTCCGTATGGACATTGTGAACAGGACAGGTTCAGCGAGTGTCTCTCTTTTTCAGTTATCATCTGTACATCATCAATGGGAAATTTTGCCATTGCCTGGATACTTCTCTGTTTGCCCCTTGGAGTTGCTATCTGCTGGACAGAGAGTATCATGCTTTTTCAAGCTAAAGGTTCTGTGACCTCTATTGTTGAAGCCTTACTCTCTACTTGATTTTGAAGCTGACAGTGGTTGCTTGTGAGAAAAAACAAAAGATTATGGATTCACCATGTTATATTTTTTTCTAATCCCTGGTAACTCTAGTGGAGGTGGTGGTGACATCTGATTCTGTGGATGGGTCTTGGGTTTGTCCAGTTCAGTCCAGTTGTAGTGTTTGCTTGGCTCACTTCTGCTGGAGTTACCAAAAAAAATAGATTGATTTTTTTCTCAAAAGAATTGCTATTTTGCAGGATTGTAGGAGAAACTCCCAAGATGAAAACAAGCATATTGGTCCAGGGAGCAATGCACTTTTGGGTCCTAAGAGCGGTAAAGAAAGGCCGATTGATATATCACAATCACCATTTGTTGATTTTCACCATTATGAAAGATTGCACCTAGAGAAAGCACCTCAGGTGAGCAAAGTTTGCTCGCATGATCAGTTAGTCATCACAGAGTTCTGTCTATAGTTTCATTTGTACTGTGCTTATTGTTACATGAATTGAGAATCAGATGTTGCTGCCTGTAAATGTTGTTCTCCTTGTGCACTTGTATAGACCTTGTAATCCTGACTTATTTCTATATTATTGTAATCCCATATATATCAATTTTGAATTCCAATCATATTTATCTAGAATAGAATATTCACTATGAAATGATGCCTGTAATTTTTTCTGTTACAGGGATATTCAAATGTTTTTGACTTCATCCTGTTCTCAAAGGTTCAGGGAAGTAGTATTGAGGGGGAGCTGGAAACAACTCCTAGGCTATTATCAAATCATGCATGCAATTGCAGGCAAGATTTAAGGACTTGATAAATAGCTAGTTGTGGAACATCTCAAGGGCTATACATGTGCTTAATCTCACATTTTCTTTTTGTTTCTGTAGTATCACCTGCAAGAGTCCTGTACGGTGGCTGATGGATGGACCACGGACAGTTACGCATGATTTCTCTACATCCTTCTGCGAGCCTAGTCTCCACTTGACAATCCACAATTGTTCCGAGATTGATGTTTCCATTAGGATTTCAACCTTTGACTCTGTGCCAGACACAACGCAATATACTGAAGCTTCTCAGCTTTCTGATGCTTCAGGATATCAACAAGGTGGGTGGCATGATGTATCATTAGCAAATGACATAAAGATCGTCTCTGACTTGCAAAAGAGTGGGCTGAGCAAGAGCTCATCAGAAAGCTCACCTTCATTTGTTTGGTCCGCATCAAGTTCCACCCAGGTCAAATTGGCTCAAGGATCTACAACTAAAGTGCCTCTCAAGATCTGTATATTTTCACCAGGTACCTATGATATATCAAACTATGAATTGCACTGGAAACTTGAGCCACCTGTTGAAATCACCAGCGATAAGGGTGGGCGTATGTCTGGTATGATCAGAGGACAACCTTTCTACATTACTGCACTACAGTCCCTTGAGTAGGATAATATCAGTCGTTGAGCGATCAAATAGATTTTAGTTTATTATAGTTTTGCAAATATAGTATTTATGCCATTTTGAAGTCTTCTGTTGTGTTCTAGATTCGTAAGTTGCCATTGTGATGATTTATGTGTGGATATGTACATTAGGGATGACGTTATTTGCATGTACAAATTTTGAGCCTGTTTACACAAAGGATTGTTCTGGTGGATTATGCATTAGGATAAAGAAAATGAGTCTTCTTATTGCCAATTTTGCTATCTGTCTCTTTTGCATATCTTGATCTCTGAGGATGTATTTGGATTGTGAGTAGCAAACATAATCATCCGAATTAGCAGACTGACTAGTGCTAGGACAGATTTGAACATGATCTGATACTTCTCAGATCTGAGGCCCCATTTTATTGAACTTTTTAATTATAGGAACCTCCCTTGCAATGTGCAACACACCCCTGTTGCATAACAGGTGCAGAACATGTATAATTGATGCTGTACTTAGCATTTATAATGGATTATGTGACAACATGGTATGCGACTGAATCTGGCACATTTACTTTGTTGAGTTGATAGTCAGAGGTCTATTAGTTGTGTAGAGGTCTGCATCAGCTTTGATTATGGATGACCTACTGTTAGGAAAGTGCCTTTTTTTGCCACGTTATCTATTAGGTTTTGCAGATAACTTGCTTTCTCTGGTGAAAACGTAGCCCCCCCCCCCTTTTGGAAAATAAACCTCTCTGCCTGAGTTTCTAAACAACCGTTGGTAAACCAAGACAAGGAAAATGACAAACTTCGTTCAGCGATAATTCCAAAGACTTTCTCAGAACATCAGGGATCGGTTGGATTTGGATGATTTGGATGATCGCGAGAAACTCTCAGTTAGCTTGTTGCTTGAATAGCGAGTGATAAGCCATGATGATATTCTGATTCCATTAATTTTGGATGATAAGACCCCTCCAATTTGATCCTACAGTCTGGTATGCATTGAAAAAAACAGGAAAAATGAGCGAACCTCCTGACAAGCTTTCTCAGAGAAACATTTAAGCCGTGGTTTGGTTCTGGCAGAAAAGAGGCAATGAGCGAATTCTGGCCCTCCAATTTTTTATAGCGCATGATAATGAGCATCTCTGAAACCCCTCTTCACCTTCTTTTCTTAATTGTTTATTTTTTGCTGTTTGGGGAGATTTTTTTTCTCTTGTACTTCACGGAGGATTATATTTTGTACTTCTACATTAAGAAGCTTGCTCTCGCTTATTTTTCTTGTTTGATGGTATTGGTATGAAAGTATTTATGCAATTTGATCAATTCTTGCGAAAAAGTCCTGGAGTTTGATCTGTTTAGGGTCAAGCCAGCCATCTTATTCTGATTCCTTCTAGAGCGAAGAACGAGTCAGACGCGTCAATCGATGCCATTCTTTCTGGCGGGCGACTTCGGCTCAATAATGATACGATTAATACGGAGGAGCAGCGGTACACGTCTGAAAATGGCTTCGTTTTCGTCCTTTCGCAAATTGGAGATGGAAACGATGACCACATCTCAGCATCCTACACGCGTTTTACAGCGTTTTCTTTTTTCCGTTTTAAGTATTTTTATATTGAGGAGCTCTTTTTAGAGAAAATGCAGTTAAACTTGATTAGAATTTTCAAATCTCAAATTTCTTCAATTTTATTGTTTTGGAGATTTGAATGTTAAACTTTTTAAAAAAAAATAATATTTCTTTAATAGATGTGTTTTTTGCGATATTTATTATAAAGCAGAATTTAAATAAGACTTATTTTTAAAAGTATTGATTTGGTGGAAATTAATGTTTTCATTATTTTTTTTTATGGAAATATCAAAGTTGAAATGCGGAAGAATTAGTGCCTATGGTACTTGATTTTTCTGCCCTTTACCACTATTACTTTTACTTAATTTAGATACAAGTATTGAAATAACTGATGAAGCAATCAATACCATTTTTGGAAATATTCTCTAATGTCAGTTTGGGTATTTTGCGGATAACTCCCTGCAAGATCGATATTTTCAGGAAAGTTATTCTTTGTTATGTGCGCTGCCACGTTGAATTGCTTTGTCAAGTAAACAGCTGTTGGGTAACGCTTCGATCGTCTTTGATTTTTAATCCGGTGCGAGATTCCAAAAATTGGTTTAATTGGATCTTTATCGATTTTTTTTTTTCGCCATCGCTTAACCAAATAAAATTGTGGAATCAATGATTTCATGTAAAAAATTTGAAAAAAAAGGAGGAAGTGTTTCGTAAAATAAATTTAATGATTAAAAAAATATAATTCCCAAACTCTAGAAATACACAGCGCGGGGAAGTTGTAAGCCCGACAACCTCCTTCAAATAAACAAAAAAAGGAACCCGCGCGGAAACCACACGAGATCAAAAACCAAACCGCGTCTCCTTCGCTGACCAAATTCCCTGCCCCCTTCCGCACTCAATACCAATTAATACATTCGCCCGACCTCCTCGTCATTTCATCGTACACCTCGCTTGCATCCCTCCATGAACAACCTCTTCTCCTCCTCCTGGCGCCGTGACTCCGACTCCGCCTCCGGCAACATCGAGATGTCCTCCCCCGCCGCCGGCGCCAACCTCGACAAGTTCTTCGAGGATGTGGAGGCCATCAAGGACGAGCTCAAGGAGGTCGAGCGACTCCACCGCAGCCTCCGCGACGCCAATGAGTCCCTCAAAATCCTCCACAACGCTGCCGCCGTCAAGGACCTCCGCGCCAAGATGGACGCCGACGTCGCCCTCGCACTGAAGAAGGCCAAGCTTATCAAGATCCGCCTCGAATCCCTCGACCGCGCCAACGCTGCCAACCGATCTCTACCCGGCTGCGGGCCGGGGACTTCGACGGATCGCACCCGGACCTCCGTCGTCACCGGGCTCAGAAAAAAGCTCAAGGACTCGATGGATTCGTTCTCCGATCTGCGATCCCGCGTCGCCAGCGACTATCGGGAGGCGGTGGAGAGGCGGTACTACACGGTGACCGGGGAGCACGCCGACGAGGCGACGGTGGAGGAGCTGGTGGCGACCGGAGAAGGGGAGCGGTTCCTGGCGCGCGCGATCGCGGAGCACGGGAGGGGGCGGGTGCTGGACGTGGTGGCGGAGATCCAGGAGCGGCACGGCGCCGCGGCGCAGCTGGAGCGGAGCTTGGTGGAGCTGCAACAGGTGTTCATGGACATGGCGGTGCTGGTGAACACGCAGGGTGAGCAGCTCGACGACATCGAGAGCCAGCTTGGCCGCGCGGCCTCGTTCGTGCGTGGAGGAACGCAGCAGCTGCAGACAGCGAGGAAACACCAGAAGAATACGAGGAAGTGGACGTGCTTCGCGATTCTGCTGCTGCTCGTGATCATCCTCATCATCGTGCTTCCGCTCGTGCTCAAGAAGTAGAGAATTGGAGATTCCAGTTTATTTTTCAGGGTTTCTTCATTTTTTTTTTTCTGCGTTTTTTGATCTTGTTTTGTTTTAATTATTGTTATTATTGCGGTTCGTTTTGTTTATAGATTATTATTATTACGATAGAAGGATTGGGATATGGTTCGTTTTGTTCATAGATGGTGGTGGGGGGAGCGGGGGAATGGTCATCTACGCCGGCGTGTATTGAGTTGGTGGGGCACATGTTTTTTTTTTTTTATATTCAATTTGTGAATATCATGGTCGATCGCGGTTGGTCTTGTTGAATGAATCGTTACATGATGCAAATCCATAAAATGTTTGTCCTAGAAAATCAAGAAAAGCAAAATTAAATATTTTTGTCTCTCGAAATTATTTAAAAATTTAAAAATTTTCATTTTTACTGACTTCGAGAGTGAAATCGCTTCAATTGTTTAGTTGTATATAAATATTTTCTTAAATATCAAAAATAAAAAATAAATTAAACTTTATTTTCATATTTTTTTATTTAAATTAATTTTAATAAATGATATAATGATTTATGTTTTCTATTTTGAGTTATAACAATCTAATAATCTTCATATTATAATAATATTATTTTTTAATTTTTTTTTAAAAAAATTAAATCAATAATATTTTATATAATAATAATTATATTTATAAAAATATGCATTCGTTTAATTAAACATAAAAAATAGATCAATTTTAATTATTTTTGAAAAATACATCAGACAAAAAGTAGGGAAAAAAAACTAATTGTTCTTTCCGGTTCGAGGGAGTTCACAATTCCTGCGAATTGGCCGGCCCATCAGGCCTCTCCCGTCTTCGCATAAAGAACTAGTGGATCCAAAATTTTCTTTCAAATATACTTCTACGTACTCTTACAGGATATTTTGTAATTTATAGTTTTGAATTTTTTTCTTTTCAATGACCGGCCCCGTTACACAAAAGAATCCTTGGAGCAAAAACTCCAATTCGTTTAGAATAGAGATAACGAGTATGATATAACATTCGAATTAAATATAAAATGAACGAGAGCATATACCGAAGGTTTTAGAAAATAATATCCCAATATTAATTGAAATAATTTTAGAGTTAACTCTAAAGTTATATAATATATCTGATATAATCTCATTCGCAATATAGAAATCAGTGTAATTGAGTTTCGATTCACTACATTCGAAAAATGAAATTACGTTTTATACCAAATAAATTGTACTCAAATTTGGAACTCATGATCTTTACATACAAAAACGCGGTATTATCACGGAGGCAATACCTGATGTGTAGTAATATTGTTATTGAACACTGCCTTTGAAATCTTGGTTGTAACTTTTTTGGGTTTGAGAGAAGAAGATTATCCTGATTTTAGAGATTAGAAGAAAAGGATTGTTTGATCAAATGGCTGATGGCGGGGGGGAATTTAATTGTAATATAAATAATCTCAGGTCGCCCTGATCTCAACATCAAGTGACGTCCGTCTTAGCAAATTGACAATGTAAATATTTGAACGATTCAACTGCAAAGCCCAGTCGGGCAATGATTCGGCAATCTAGAAAACAATGTTACATGTGAAAACAAGCTTGGGGAGTATCTTGCAGGGAAATCAAACTTTTGCACTAGCCATTGACCGACTGCTAATATACCAAAAATTTCAGATTAATGTATTTTAATAGTATGGCAATGGCAATTTTCTGAGGTTGAATTTAACACAATCTTAAATATTTTTTATTATAGTTATTGAATGATTTTTTAAAAAAATTTTCAATAGTTCAAATATAGTTTGAAACATGAAACCATAAAATCGATGCTGAATTTTATCGGATAAATCTGCCTTTGACAACTTTGTATGAAATTTGCTTTTCAGAAAAGTCTTAAATGCATAAATAATATTGAAAGATTCTAATGGGAAGAAATTGAAAATTGCGAAGCGATTGAACATCTACCAAAGGAGACAAAGCTTGCGGATACGATTAAGGCCCAAATAGTGACGAAACATAACGAGTGATATGGGATTGCAAAATAGGGAAATGGGGCTCTGTCGAATTGAAGGAAAAGGTGATCAAGTTATTCTTTTATTTAATATTTGATCCACATTCCAACATGCCCCCTTTCTCATTCCGCTTCTCCAAGCCAAATACAAAACTGTCGCTTTGGAAAGTGGAGAAAAATGCTACCGAAGCAATCCACTTCTTCACACCTCACTGCAACCAAACAGGCACTAATAAAAGATAATAAAAGAAAAGTTTAAACAGGGAAAACAGATTGTTCAAAGATAAATCATGCATGACCACCACTTGTATTTTCTAGAATTGTAGTCGAATCAAGTGCTCCAACATAGATTGGAAATCAGAACTTCTGACTACAAAAACCAACTAGCTTCAAACCATAGCTCATTTTTGTCCACTCAAATACATTGTACAGAACATCACCATAAAAATTACAGAGGATGTGCTCGGGAACACATCTATGATACATGATGCTATGAACTAATCAACACTTCTTCACCAATCCTATATATGTAAATCCTCAAAAGGGTAACAACGACAACAACCTACAGGCGTGAAAACAAAAGAATACCTACCACATTAATCCTATGAAACACTCCAATGGCTGAAACAGATCACGCACACCATCCTCACCTATCTAGTTTCTTCACTATACACGGGCGAAAAATCCAAGTGTTATGCTGCAATCACCATGGCAAAGGAATCCACTACTGGCATAATCCATAAACTTCACCTTGAGCTGCATTAACTGACCGATATTTTCATCCTTGGATAGCTGGGCTTTAGATGCCAAGAGTTGCACTTTCACTGCAGGTCCATTTCCTCCCATCGTACTTCTAAGATGTGGATCAGTGCAGGCTTTTGCACCTCATTTCAGTGAAGAGCTTTGATCCTCAGTTGAAAATATAGAGTACCAACTGCTGGTTGCCTCATTGGAAAAGAAATAATTATTAACATCTGACAGGCATCTTATATCCAGGCAAGAGAACCTCGATCATTTGCTACTTGAGGACGGCCCCTGGTTGGTGTTGGCGGTCTATTTGCATTGAGTTCCTGATACCCAAATTTGCAAACAAAAATCTCAACTGAAACATTTTACAAAAGGACCACAACTGTCAAGAGAAAAGCACCTGCATCCATGTGTCCTCAATATGACGGTCCGGTGATGTTTCGAGTGAGCTAATTGCAGGAGGTAAAGGATGAATCAGCTTTGGGACAACAACAAGATCTCTTCCTAGTACAAGGATTGCCCCTGCGTTATTTGCAGTACCTACATGCATGCATTTGCGCAATCAGAACAAGACCGATATTACAAGGTCATTTGATCAACACTTATGCAAAGTGTAACTTACCACAATAATTAGTTGCAGAGAAAAGGGTGATTAGGTGTCCTTGGGCAAAACGCTCAAAACCATCCATTACGCATTCATGTGCTCGTACTATCAGTTGCAGGTCATTGTTGGTGCAGAACTCGATGACGCGGTCAGGCTACAGCAACAGGTCATTTAATTTACATGAGAGAACCAAATTAACCAATTCAAAGGAAATAAACTAAGCATCGCAGCTCTATCGAGAGGAAAGGAGTAAAAAAAAAAAAAGCATACGCAAAAGTAATATGAAGCGAAAATGATTGGGGCCAATATAATGGAGCTCTCACACTTACACTTCAAACATTGGCTTGGTGATTGTACTAACCTTGTCTATGTGAGAGATCATTGGTTTGAACATTGTTTAAAGCAAGATTTTAATGATAAATCCCAGTTACTCAAAAAAAAAATAAGGCTCTTACACTTAGGCCTATCCATCAGTTCCCTATCAGGATATCTATTTAACCATCATATAATGACAATCAGAAATAAAATACAGCATCACTTTTATGTGATTGTCTTTAATGATATCATAGTATGTGTCAAAAACATAGCGCTTGCAGTGCCATACCAAAATAGAACATTTTATCACTAATGGTAATAGAAAATTCAAGTACTAGCAAATTAAAGCATAGACAGCAGCTGCATATGATACTGCACCACTTTGCTTCCTATACTTCATATGCAAGAATGATGTTCAATATTTTTCACTAAGGGTATTTTGTTGAGAACTACTAAACATGTAGAGTTCTCATTTACCTTCTGTATTGCAATTACTTGAACACAGATACTTCAAAGACAAAAGTGCTTTGGGATTTTGATATCCTTGAAGACAATTGGTAAGAATTTGAACACTTCCCAATAATATTCCTCCAGATTCAACCATAAAAAAAGTACAGTTGCCTATTTGATGGAACACAATTTTTTACAAAAGCAGCACCAGCCTCACAGAAGACTTTTTACGCAACTTGAATTTCATTTGGCAAAAAAGAACCATTCTTTGAAAAGATGTCTAAATGTTCATGGTTGCATAAAGAGAAACTCCTGGAGATGGCATGAAGTCTATACTAGTCTATTTTTCTGACTATTATAGCACATCTTATTAGGTCGAGCACAAGATCATTAGGTGGTATGAAGTATGGTTCACTTTCATTCATGAGATAACACCCATTCAAAGGTGTCAAAAATAAGTCTAGGTCCAGCTGTTCAGGTGGTAGGAGATATTCAAATCAGAAGCAAAACATGTCTGATAAATACTGACCCCAAAAGTAACAAGACCTGGCCCTCTAGCATTTGGTCGCAACCCTTCAACACTATCATTCTCAGTTGGATCAGACCTGGAAGAGAAAGTATGATGGGCACCATCAGCAAAAGGAATTGCTGAATAAGATTAATGGGAATGTTAGAAAGCCGTCATAAGCAATTAGATTACTGACCATAACAGATCCATGAGAACAACAGAACCTGCTTCCATTGTAATGGGTCGTTGAAGGTTTTCAATCTGTTCAATATGATTTATTGATCGACCAATACCTCCATGCATGCAGATAATTTTCTTTTCAATTAATGCCGCTAAAGGAAGCCAATTAAATAACCGATTTATCCGATGCCATGCCCAGATCCCATCCCGCTCGCCCTGTTTCCAATAATACCAAGTATAGATAAATTAAAAGTAGCTTAACACATGACATTGAGAGATAAGTAGCTAGCTATCATACCATCCTTTCAATACATTCTATTCGGAATCCAAATAAGGCATTTATATCTGCTGCCTCATGGTTCCCCCGAATTAGATGTACATTATGTGGATATTCAACCTGCAAATTTTGCAAGGAGATTATTTTCTGAATATACCTGATTGGCTGATCAGAAAAAAATTGTAAAAATATGCAAGCATGATGAAAAAATACCTTCAATGCAAGAAGAAGAGTGATAGTTTCCAAACTATGTTGGCCACGATCAACATAGTCTCCTAAGAAGAGATAATCAATATAACTGAAAATCATAAAACCTAATTAGCACAAGAAAAAGAGAATTTTGTTTACAGTAGGCATTAGCAGACCATAACAATATAAAACCAAAACAAACAACAACAAATGCCAAACTATTAAAGAAAATAATAAAAAGACGTACGCAATGTCTCCTGCTGTTGAAGGGGCACCATACTCATCAAACAAGCGCATAAGATCTCCAAATTGACCATGTAAATCACCAAAGATCTTAACGGGAGCTTTAATTTGCAAGATGCTTGGTTCACTTGAAAATATTCTCTCAGCACTGTCACATAGATCTGCAAATTCATTGCAGCCTAAGAAAAACTGCCTGCGTACCGGTGGTTTCCAACCACGGGGTTTCAACAAGTGTGCAATAACCTAATTCAGCATCATTCATATCAGAACTATTAGACAATATTTACAAATATCTTGGAGAAAAAAGTACCTTTAGGAAAGGCATTATTGCAACTCTAAAATTACTTATATTTGAGAGAGAGAAAAAAAAATCCAACAAATCAAATTTCATATGCCATTTCACTATTTTAGTTGCAATAGGACTATGGTTCCATGACAATTTTCCACTGAAAAACAATAATTGTAGAACCTGAATTCCAAAAAAAATGAGAAGAAAAAAATGTGGGCTACTTTTTTGGGCACACTAGTGATAGACATTTGTCAGTCTATTAACTTCCTAGCTGAATTCCACAGAAAAAAAAAAAGAAGAAAAATGCGGGGTACCATTTTGGGCACACTGGAGATCGACATTTGTCGGTCTAGTAACTTCCTAGCTGCAGTTGCACTCTCTGGAGTACCATAGCTCACCCTCCTGCCTTCATTTTCCAATTGGTCAATGGACAGTTGCCTGACCATACCACCCAAGGCACCACCAGTTTCTGCAGCTACTACCACCTTCATAGAGATGCCAACATCAGAGATTCATAAAGAACAAAATGCTTGTTAGTATCTTTGACCAATAGGCAGAGCTTACTATGACAAAATCCAGTTTTGATGGATTGGTCCAAGAAAAATGTTCTGGATTGAAATCTACAGCTTCAGTGCTACCTTCCATTATCAATAGAATTTAATTGACAAGGGTAAACAAATGTACTAACCGCTCTATGATGCAGTCGAACACCAGGTGTCATAACATTATTCGATGGAGAAGATTCTGGAACCTTGGTAAGGGGCGAGATTTCACTTGGTGTAGCCTCTGAACCACGATCCCGGTCAGGTGATTGATCAACTTCTCCATTGATTTGGCGAGCCTTGGCAGCAGCTAAAGTAGCACTTATTGCCTCTGCCTCAGCTGCAGAAGCTTCAACCAAGTACTCTACACCTTTACTCAGCCTCCTGCATAAAGATCCATTCTAAGCAACAAACAGAAGAATATAGCAATGTAACATGCCTATCATAAACATAATGGAGCAGTAGCCCAATTCTTTCAGAAAAAAATAGAAAATCAAATGGCCAGATCAAGAAGGAACCAATACAGTCCTGAAGCACTTTGAACTTTGACAATGGCCTACCTTGGTCCTTGGAGCACAGCATTTTCTGTGCTTATATCAGTATACATATCTCCATTGACAGGTGGAGCAACAGGACTTCCAAGGACAACAGCACCATCAGGAACTGTGACAGGAATATCTTGCTTAGCTCTTTCATCTCCAAATCCATATCTTCCAGTTGGCCTCCCTGCATGCTCCCCTGAAACTGCTGCAGCTGCAGCAGCAAGGTTAGCTGCACTTGTTGTTTCAGCAGCAGCAAGATCTTCTGCAGCAAGCAGATCATCAAGCAGCATGCCTGCAGCATAAAATACATAAAAATAACCAGGGTAAATAAAATGAGCCAGAAAGCATCAAACAGAATCAGAGAAGAAAATAAAGGATAACTTCCCTCTAATCAAATAAGTAGAAGAGAACTAAATGCACATGGCATAAAATAACACAATAATAAAAGTAGAAACCAAAAATAGTAAAGATCACAATGAAAAAATTCTTGTCAAGAACAAGTAAATTAGTTTCAATATATATGTTTACAGATTCAAATATGGAGATGTGCCACTCATCCTTCTCACACAAACATGTTTGCAAAATATTTTGGAACTTTCAAGAAGATATCCATTTCATTTAAGAATTCAAAAACTTAAAGCATATGTAGTACATACAAAGTTCAAGCAACCTAGAATCTTAGAAGAATTCGGGGCCGTTTGGATCAACTCCGATTTGGAATTGAGAGAACTGTCAATTCAGTCAACTTCGGGGAATTAAAGGAATTGGCTGAATTAATAATTTCGGTGTTTGAATATACTTTGAAGTAAAATTAAGGAATTATCAATTCCATCAATTTCGTGAATTTCAGCGTTTCGATTGGGAATAAAAATCAATCATTTTCAAATAAGTAAAATTACTCTTATTTATTTTATTTATATTTATTTTTAAAAAATATAAATATTTAATAAATAAATTAATAAAATATATTTTGGTGGTTAAAATATATATATATATCAAAAAAATATTTATGTTAAAAAATAATTTTTAAAATATTTATTCAATCAATAAAATATATTTTAAATTAGAATTTGATAATCCATAAGTATTAATATTTAGAAAAATATGTAAAAAAAATTAATGGGTAGAGAAAAAAATTTTGTGGTTTAAAATATAAATAATGTTAGGGTTGCATATTTATAATATTTGACAAGGTAAGAAAAATAGAATAATTTTTTAGAAAATATTCAATTAATAAAATATGTTTTAAATTAAAAAAAGTTAATTTATAGGTATTAAAATTTTATAAGAATGTGAAAAAAATAATGAGTAGATAAAAAATATTTTATATAATTTTAAATATAAAAAATTGGGTGAAAATTTGGGTGAGAAATTCTTAATTTTAATTGAAAATTACTATTCCTATAAGTCCTACACAATTTCAACCGGAATTATAAATTTCATTCAATTTCATCCGGAATTTAAATTCGGAATCGGGAATTGCTGGAATTGTCAATTCCAGCAATTCCCAAATAGTATTAGTTATCCAAACATCCAAATTGAGGGAATTGGGCCAATTCCCTCAATTCAGTCAATTCGGACGGTTTGGAATTGATCCAAACAGCCCCTTCTGTCTTACCGCCACGTAATCCTCCATATATGAAAATCAAGTCACCAACTGCAGCAGCAGCATGCCGACAGCGTCGTGTTAGCTCAACAGAAGCATCTCCACCCGCTGCATCAGCACTATATCTCCCTGTCCTGGGAGTTGTGACCACAGATTTTGTATCACACCAAACTCCAGCAGCAGTATCCAGCACTATGCCAAAGGAGACAGAAAACCTATGAGATCTGCAAGAATGGAGGGAAAAAGACATGCCTGATACTAAATATCTGCAATCCAGAACAAATTGTTCTCCATATGCAGGTCATATTCAAACAAATTAAAAGGGTCATGCACCTGCAAGAATCACTGCATGTCATCTGCGAAGTTAATGGACTCCAATTAAGTAGTGTAATGCAAAAAATAATATGTACAAGAAATAAGACTCCACATATGCCACTTATTCAGATTCAGGACTAAAAAAGAAATGCGGTCCTTCAGGCAGATGCAAATCATCTATGTTCAGCCTTTCTCAACCTTAAAAGCCAAGAATGGAATACTTATATTTACAGTTTAACCATCCAGATTGCTGCAGCAACATAATGAAAATAGTGCTGTCTAGAAAGTCAGCTTTTCAACTGAACACCTAATGAAACTTGCTAACTGAGAGCTACAGTATATTCATCAAACAAATACGAGATTGTGCTTGATAACCAGCAAATCATGGAAAAAATAGTGATCTAAGACACAAAAAAAAGAAACTTCTCCTTTTCATTCACAATAAATATCAAGTCAAACTAGAATGTATTTATCAGCAAGATTTACAGAAAATAAAATGTGCACATATATGAGGTCAGGTCAAACGAAATTTGTCCTTTCATGCAGAATAATGATCAAGTTGAACTATGACGTCTTTCATAATAAAAACTAAGGTGTTCATGCACAAACATGTCGTACACAGAGTCATTTGTAATTGTTATGCAGCCCATCGCGTATGCAACCTAAATAGAAGTTAAAGCAGACAACCAATAAAAGAACTAGCATATGTTTAAACTATCATATTATATTAAAAGCCAAACTTGACACATAATTTAAGGGGATTACAATAAGACTGGTAGATAACCTCAGTGAAAAAGAGCCGAAAAATCAACTTAATGGCACAAATATCTGCAAATGCATGTGTTGCAAAAAGAATGGTAGAGACTTAGATCACATCAAGGCTTTAAAAAGTGCACAGCGCCTAGGCGCAGTTGGATGTGGATGCCTAAGCGTTTTTGATATATATATATATATCAAATGTAAAATTGAAATAGTCCTTTGAATTCTAAATTCTCAAATTAGAGCTCTGAACTATTGGAACTTAGAAATCATAATTCTGAATTCTGAAATAAAAGTTATGAATTCAGGATATAGAATTATGATAATTTAGAAGTTAGAATTCTGAATTCCAGAATCAAAATTATGAGGATTTGAATTCTGAATTCTCAGAGAATTCAGAACTCATTCTCAGAAAAAAAAAAAAAAAAAACAATCTCCTAGTAATTCTATTTCCAAGTTGTTAGATTAAAAACAATCTCCCAATTAAAACAACAGAAAAAAATAAGAGTAAAAGAGTAACAATCTCCTAGTAATTCCTACCTCAAAAAAAATCACCTAGAAAATTCTGTCTCAAAAGTTGTTAGATTAAAACAATCTCCTAATTACAACAAAAGAAAAAAACAGAATAACAAATAAAAATCAGTTACTAATCACAATGAAAACAGAAGAACAGAAAAGACAAGCCGGACCAAAGAGGAAGCCAAAAGATGGAGACGCACGCAGAAGAACTGAGGATGAAACCCTAGATTGATCAGTCTCGGTCTTTAAGTTAATTGGATCGAAATTCGATATCAGGTTGGATCTGCATCTGCTTATGCAGTTGGGCCGCCTAGTGAACTGGGAAGCTTTATCTACCGAACACCCGCTTATATATAAGCGGGGTGGTTGGGGGGCACCTATGCTTGGGTGGTCTAGGCAGCCACTAAAACACTGGATCCTATGGAACCATGAGTAAAAGCATCCAACAAGTTACAAGGTAGAGAAGCTTAAGCCCCACATCTCATCAAAACTTGTTTAAGAACCTCAAAGAAAAGGAAGAAATTGTTTGCTGTCAAAAAATAAGACCCTACACACTTGGAATTTACCTGCAATACTTGACGAATCCTCAACCATACGTCCACCACCAAGGGCCCCTCCAGATACATGAAGCCGTGCATTTACGAAAACCTAGCATGAATAAAATGCAAATAATTTCCAGAGAAATATCACAGGATGACTTCAAAAATAGAAAAAAAAAATGAAACAGTATCGGAAGTTAATCTTACAGCTGCATGTTGATATCTAGGGGATGGAGAGACACCAGGAGCAATAGCCCACTCCCAACGCCCATCCCTATGCTTTGCAAGACCATAAGCACTTGCCAAAGGCTAAATAAAAAGGAAACAAACCAGAAAAAATAAGCAAATAAAAAAAGATGAATAATCTGGTGTTCATCAAATAACATGGAATGGAGCTAAATCATTCTTGAATTACAAGAAACAGAGGAAGTTGGGTTAACTGACATTACATCAGCTGCTACAAAATGCAGCATTGCATAACCGCCCAACTATTCCTGTACCATTTCCAACATTAACATATACTCCTAATAGTCCCAAGTTATACACACATTCCATCAATACCATAAAAAACTTGTCCCTCAATGACGAACAATAAATTCAATCGTTCAACTGAAAAATCAACCAGCTATATTTTACAGTCCTAAGAGTAGATGCAAGAATGAACCTTTTTCAACTCACCACGCTGTTTGCATCCCTTCCTCCGCAAAGCAGAAGAAGACCATCAGACCGTGCACTTGCTGTCGCATACCTGTTCATGATCATGAAGAAATTGGTAAAGCTTACCAAGTGAAATTTCAAATGCATGATCTGAATGTCCAAAATTTTACATTCCACTAAATTGATAAAGATCACCACTAAAACAATCAATTTTTGAAAAGCAAGTTCAATATAGTTTCTAACCTTATTAGCACCAATAAAGGTCAAATGCAGAGACACATATAGGTCAACAAGTAATGAAATTTAAGCAGAATCAGAGTTATAGACAAAAGGTTCTATCTGAAAACAGCCAAATAAGTAAAACAAATATTGAAAAGTGATGAAACAAAAATTGCCAGGAAAAATCAGAATGTTTGGAAATTTGACTCCGCCTGCTACTCCATAACATCGCACAGAAGTTAAAACCACCTATATCTGACAAACATCACATACTTCTCTGATCACTTCACATATTCTTACCCAAATGTCCAACTAAATATGAAGGATTTCTTTTCAATTTTCCATTAATTCTCCATTGAATATGATTTGCCAATGATTGCATCTCAATTTCCAAATAAGTACCATTTTCAATTCCAGTTCAGAAATCAATAGAAAGGATTCACATTCTTGCTGACAGATAATTCATGGTTCAATGAATCCTTCCATATCTAGTTTACAAGCCATATGACTTCTAGCAAGAGTCATTCTTTACATAAATTGAGCCCAAATATTGATGGTCAGTCAGTTCAGATATTATAAATATCTACTGTGTAAATCATGTACAATTGTGATGCAGTACCAATTCTAAACAAAAATATACTCAAGGGTTCTTAATCTCATTAATTGCTAACCAACATCTAACTAAAATCACCCGCCATTCCAAACTCACAAAATAACTCTTCAAGATTAGATCTCAAATATGTAAACAAAATAATCCTAAAGAACCCAGGAGATAAAACTAGTTCACAAATTGAGAAAATTGATTATCACCCATAACAAAAGGAAGCTAGCCACTAGAATTCCAGAACAACCAATAAATTGGCATAGAACATGTGGAGTTGTGTGTGCATTGTGGGTGGGAATAGGGGAAGAAGCCTCTGTTTCATGCCATAGTATTAATCCACTGTGAATTTTCAGACAAGAAAAAGACTACCTCTTCAATACTATCAGAAGGAACATAAAAAGAACAGAGCCACATTAGACATGACAACATAACATCTATGCAAGACCTGTCCTAGATGATAAAGGAAATGCAAAAGCCTAGCAAATGGTCATGGCACACAAAAACAAACACGAGATCAGACCATCCTCACATTACACAGCTTACACTAAATCTGCGGTCAGGGTAGATATTGCACAACAAGATGTGTCCAGGTCAAAATAAGGCCATCTCCAAAGCTCCTAGGCTTTGGACCAAAAACAATTGGAGCACACATATGTTTGGTGCAAGTAAGCATTTAAGACAGGACAATGAAATGCTAGCCTTTCACTGATCATATTGCTCATGAATTACTAGTCAGTGGTGAAGATGCAATTAGAACACTTTTAGATAGACCACATTATTTATAGATAACTGAAAATAAGTGTGAAGTGAAAACATAAGAAACACAATAGGCACATCTTCTCCAACAATACTCACATGCATGGAGGAGGGCCTTCACCTTCAGGTTCCAACTTCCTCCATTCATAAGGCTTGGCAGCTGTGTCCAGGGCCCAAACATCAGCCAAAGGCCTCTTGCCTGCAGACATGTTCCCAATTCATACCAGTGTCACATATAATGAAACATAAAATATTTAATTCTTTGGCAACATCATCACAAATTAATATGCTATTGTGAAAATAGAAATGAGAGAGTACCATCATTTCCGCCAATGGCCAACAAAAATCTTTGCCCCACTAAAGCCATTACATGTCCATACCGAGGACCAGGGCCAGGTCCTTGGACAACAACTCTGCAAGCATAAGGATAACAGTCAACTTATGAATTTGGGCAAAAAGCCAATATACAAGCTAAAAATTGGATTGCATTTTCAACCTATGCCAGCGTGGCCGTTGCTGTGTTAGATCGAGAACATGGAGGTCTTCTGCAGATAGCCCAGCAGGCCCAATTCCACCCTGAGTTGCACAGGGTAAAGAAAATATGGTCAAGGATCTTCTCTCTTAAAAGAGTCTTTCTAGTCAAATAAATTGGACAATTTGTTTAGTAAAATGCTATGAGAATTGTAGACAAACCATCTGAATACTCTACCTGAATCACAACCATGGTGCCCACTGCAGTTGCAACATGTGCTGCCCTTGGTGACGGTGGTTCTCCAAGTGGTGTAAGCCTAAAACCATTTTGTAGTGCTATAGTAAGAAATGGCTGTCCATACCTGTAGCATTTTTTATCCTATCTAATAGGGTAAACCAAAATTTTATTTGGGTTACACTGATAAGGCAGATTGCCAACTAATACACTGCATTTAGCATCACAAGTTTCATATTTTGTCTGATCTGTTCCATCAAGTTGTCAACAACTACATCCTATGCATAAAACTGGGTAATAATCAGTTAAAAATACCTCACTCAATTTGTCATTGAACTAGCTACTCACCATAGTATAACCACATTTACCAAAATCTATCTAGAAACTGAGATGTAATTAAAAAGACTTGAAATACCCAAATCAAAGGTTGAATGCGGATGAGAAATGGATACAAATAGCAATTACAATTGGAATGTCTCTAGTCAAAAGAGCATGCAAGTTTTTCTTTAGAAAAGACAAAGTGGTTCCATGTTTGAAGAAGGCATGAAACAGTTTAGTTAAAACAAAGATGACATTGTATTTCCATATAAAGATAATCGTGTGCTAGTTCCCATTTTACAACCAACTCTAGATTGCATTATTCCAGTCTTTTCACACCCCTTATGCACAAGAATTGCAAAATGGAACCAAAAGAAGAACGTACCAGCTCTCTAAATCCATGTT
This sequence comes from Trichopus zeylanicus subsp. travancoricus, assembly GCA_005019695.1. Taxonomy (NCBI): domain Eukaryota; kingdom Viridiplantae; phylum Streptophyta; class Magnoliopsida; order Dioscoreales; family Dioscoreaceae; genus Trichopus; species Trichopus zeylanicus. Next base: position 285,834 of record RXID01011058.1, read on the forward strand.
GTTCATGGAGAGTGAAAACAATCAAAGCAAAACACAAAGTAATTGGCAGAAAAGATTGAAGGAAAATTATCATGACAGAAGGAGCTTACCTCGACCATTTATTTGACAACACATCGTAACAATGGACATCTGCCGTTGCACCTGCAAGACCTGCAACCCAGGAAAACCGTACAAGTTGACAAAATAAAAAGAAGCCGACAACCTTCCCAGATACTAATTTGAAAATTGTGCAAGCATATCGATCTCAACTTTAATAGAACTAGTTATAATACTAACTAGCCACCAAAGGCCTTCAATTCAGCTCTACCCATAAAGCATCATTCTCCGACACGAACTAGGGTTTCGGATAGAATAGCATACGGATTCCAGCGCTGCCGGCAGAGGACGGAGGTGCGACGGAGTTTCCCTCCAGCGCGGTGGCACCTCCAAACAAGATCAGCCTTGGCCCGATGTACCCCGGGGTTCCCTCCTCCCCGACAGCAGTAACAGCCGTAAGCGTGTGCCCACACCTCGACCCCGGCCCATCCTCCTTCTTCTCAATAATAGCATTCACCACCGTATACGTCGGCGCGGGCCTCGGTCCCGCCACCGCTGGCGGTGCCTCAGCAGCCGCCGCGGACGTCTCCGGCGAGGCCGTCGAGTCCGGGGACGCGTCCGGGTGGTTGGAGGCCGGATCGTGCTCGGACTCCGTGGACATCGACGCGTCCACGTCCATCGCGATCGGATCCGCCTTAGGGCTCTCGGTCCTGCAGGCCACTACTCCACCAGCTCGTCGTCATCCAGCCGACCCCCCACGGCCCAATTCCGGCGAGGCGTCGCTCCTTCCGCCGCCGCGCGTCGGATCCTGACGGAAATCCACCTCCGGCGAAGCTTTCTTCCTCGAATTCGGAGGCGTAGCTGGATTTCGGGAAGCGACGAGAAGCAAGAAAGAACGCGCGCGAGAGAGAGAGTTGAGAGGAAGGGTGGGGGAGATCATTCCCCGTTCGTCTCCTATATTTTGATGTAAGAAAATTATCTTTTAAAAAAATGAATAATTGGTTGGTACAATGGCCAATGAAGTAGAAGGGGGCGCGGTCGGATTCGGATTGGGGGCGGCGGCGCGGGATCCGATCCGGCTGTCGCGGTTACCGGGAATGCCGGTTTACGGGGCCCCAGAAGAAGGGGACAGACTCGGGTGGAGGAGAGTGAGGCGACCGGCTTTGACCAGGCGGTGAAGTAAATGAACTGGAGGTTGAAAAGCTATGATTGGCTTGTAGATTATTCTATCATGATCGGCTCGTCCGTGTACTTTGTCAGGAATTATGCAACTAACCCCTTAGACATTTGCAAACAGCCCCTTGGAATGTCAACAAATCAATCAGCAAAGATTATAATCAAAATATCAAGTCATCATCTATGGTCAGCTTAACTTGTAAGAGATTACGTGTAAAAGACTGTCTGTTTCCTGTCGGTTGCAGCCGGACTGGTCTCACATTGGACCGTCCCCATAAAAATTTGGACAACCCAGAAAAAGCGTCATGATACCATCAAGAACCGTGTAAACAATTGCCACATAAGCAAAATATTTGTAGCAGCCTGGTTCCGAGTTCAGATTTGGTCTGCTCCTCCGATCAGAGCTTATTTTAATTCGGACCACGTCGAAATTCTCCGTCCGACAAAGCAAAAACGGTGTAACAATATGCATTTGAGATTCTTCCATTGTGATAATTTGTCCAAATTTCCCGTAATCCACTTTAATAGAACAATGTAATCGAAGGGAGGCATAAATGCAGAGACCATTGGCATGTCAGTGTCATAAATGGTATTGGTGTATTTCTTCGTACCATTCAATCTTCTACACATCCGCTAATTATAAAATTTATCTAATTAATGAATAATAATTAACTTTTTTGGACATGAAAAATACGTTTATCTCTTGTTTGGATCTCAAAATTCTTGCTTTTGACCTCCTCTTTATCACTAACAAATATCTTATTAATTTCCTATAAATTCTTGAAAAATTATTATTTTTTATATTTTAAAAAATTTATACACGTTTGAGCATTTTTCGAGACGAGAAATAACATTTTTAAAAAAATACTTTTTTTATATAGCATTCAAACAATTATAATTTTTATCAAAATATAAAAAATATCACTATTTTATAGGGCTAATTACCTACACACCCCTAAAATTCCGGTAATTACGAAAAAACCCTCAGTAATTTCTGTAGTTACTTACATCACCCCCTTTTCAAAATATTTATCTGCACTCCCCTGATAGTTATTTAATCAAAATTTTCTTCGAAAATTTCGATTTTACCCTCCATTATTTGTATAATTAAACCCCTAAAAATTTATTATTTATTATTTAACTTTCGGATATTTGCAAATAACATCCTGAAATTAGTCAAATTTATAAAAAAACCTCTTTCTCTCAAATCATTTACAAATAAATGAGTGATGGTAGTGAGGGCGGCGAGGGCGGCGAGCGCGCGAGCGCGAACGCCAGTCAGCAAGAGTGTGGGTACGGCCGGTGAGGGGTTTATTCATAAAATTTAACTTTAAAATAATAAAATTTGGACTTATTTATAAATAAAAATATTCAATGAGTATATTTTTTAATGTATAAATATTAAACTTATAATTTTAAATTTTAAGTTTTAAAACCTTCAATGTCTTTTTTGTAAAATTTTATTTAAAATATGATAAAAATTTAGACTTATTTATAAATAAAAATATTGAAGGGATTTATTTGTAAATGTACAATATGAAACTTATAATTTTAAATTTTAAGTTTTCAAACTTTCAATGATTTATTCATAAAATTTAGTTTTAAAATAAATAAAATTTGGACTTATTTATAAATAAAAAATATTCAAGCGGTCTATTTTTAAATGTACAAATGTTAAATTTATAATTGTAAATTTTAAATTTGAAACCTTCAATGTCTTTTTTGTAAAATTTTATTTAAAATATGATAAAAAATTTAGACTTATTTATAAATAAAAATATTCAAGAGATCTATTTGAAAATATACAAACATAAAACTTTTAATTTTAAATTTTAAGTTTTCAAACTTCAATGACTTATTAATAAAATTTAGTTTTAAAATAAATAAAATTTGGACTTATTGATAAATAAAAATATTCAAGGGGTCTATTTTGTAAATGTACAAATATGAAAACTTATAATTTCAAATTTTAGGTTTAAAAATCTGCATTGTAAAATTTTATTTAAAAAAAAAATAAAATTTGGACTCACTTATAAATAAATATGGTTTTAGGGTCTATTTATAAATGTACAAATATTAAACTTGTAATTTAAAATTTTAAACCAAAAATTGAAAATTTAAACCTATTTTATTTTTTCAGTTTAAATTTAATTATATTTAAATTGAAAAAAATCAAAATCAAAATCAATATTATATATTTAAACCGAAAACTGAATAACCCGAATCGAATTACATATTATACATATTTTGATTTTGATTTTTTTTCAATTTAAATATAATTAAAATTTTCAATTACAAATTTAATATTTAATTTTTATTTACATTTAATTAAAATTTTTTTATTTTGATTTTGATTTACATATAATTAAATTTTTTTCCAATTACAAATTTAACATTTGTACATTTAAAATTAAATTCCTTGAATATTTTTATTTATAAATAAGTCTAAATTTTATTTATTTTAAAACTAAATTTTACAAATAAGTTATTGAAGGTTTGAAAACTTAAAATTTAAAATTACAAATTTCATGTTATACATTTACAAATAGACCCCTTCAATATTTTTATTTATAAATAAATCTAAAATTTTTATCATGTTTTAAATAAAATTTTACAAAAAAGAAATTGAAGGTTTTAAAACTTAACATTTAAAATTACAAGTTTAATATTTATACATTAAAAAATAGATCTCTTAAATATTTTTATTTATAAATAAGTCTAAATTTTATTTATTTTAAAACTAACTTTTACGAATAGACCCCTCGTCGGTCGTGCCCGCACCCTCACCGCCCCACGTCTGTGCCCGCGCATCGGCCTTGCCCGTTCGCTCCCACACACCGGCCTCCAGCATCCGCGCCCACATGCTCGCCACCCTCGCCTCCCTCACCGCCGTCACTCGTTTATTTGTAAATAGTTTGGGAGAAAGGATTTTTTTAATAAATCTGACTAATTTTAGGGTATTATTTGTAAATATCCGAAAGTTAAATAATAAATAATAAGTTTTTTGGGATTTAATTGTAAAAATAATTGTGGGTAAAATCGAAATTTTTAAAGTAAATTTTAATTAAATAATACTGTAGATAAATAATTTAAAAAAAGAGTGGGGTAAGTAATTACAAAAATTACATAGAATTTTTCGTAATTATCGAGAAATTCGAATTATAGGTAATTAGTCCTATTTTATTATGATTCATAGAAAAATTTTCTTATTTTTTATTAAATTAAATGGGATGGTCTTGGGCCAATCGTTTTCCGCTTATTACTGCCTAATGACGTTAAGGCCATGAATGGGCTGGAGTGCCACGTGGCAGAACCGATAGTCGCCTGCCAGGTTCCAGCACATGCGGGCACTAATATCCACGTGGCGGGGAATGATTGTGCTATGTTGCCGGTGGACCTGACAGTGTATCTGACATGTTCTCATCGAGGCGGCGGCGATTCGGCCTGAGCTCGCAAGGATTCGGTTCTGGCTCTCGTTCCGCAGCAATGCCGTCGGCCATCACATAGGCAAGTAGTTCAGTCGCAACTTCTTTTCTCTTTTTCTCGATCGATTATTCTCAAGCTTTTCCGCATCTCATCGCCATCTTTCTCTACGTCATCTCCTCTCCAAATCGACCCCGCTTTCGTCGGACTCCGCAGACATCGCCGTCAATCTCACAGGTGATCTCGATACTGATCTACAGCGACGGAAATGTGCTCGTATGTTTCTATTAAGATGGATTTCGGTGCCTCAGATGGCATGTTCAAGCGCATCTACAACAGCAAGCAGCACCACGCCGCCGACATCCTCGCGGTGCTAGCCCGGGCCTGGGCCGCCGGAATCGACCGAATCGTCGTGAGTCGTCTTCTTTATGATCCTTTGTTGTTTATATTCTTCTTTTGTTTTTGGAGGATTTTTTTTCATTGATTCTTCGTGCTTTCATGATGGGAAGGTCACCGGCGGGTCGCTGGAGGAGTCCAGAGAGGCACTGCAAATCGCTGAGACTGATGGTATAGTAATTTTTTTATTTGTTACCTTGTGGAATTTTTCATGCGGGAGGTGTTTGATGAAATGTCTCTGTGATGCAGGGCGTCTCTTTTGTACAGTAGGGGTGCACCCGACGAGGTGCAAGGTGATTTGCTTTCGCTGGTTTGTTACTTGGTAAATGTTGGCTCTGGTTTTTAGGTTGTTTTCTCTTTTTTCTTTTTTAAGCAGGAGTTTGAGGAGAGGGATCCGGAGAACCACTATCAGGCACTTCTGTCATTGGCTAGGGAAGGAATTCAGAGAGGCAAAGTAAGCTGCCTGCCGGAATCTAAAAATATCAAGTATTAGAGTAATGTTATTAGTTCACCGCAATGCCAAAGCCATGGTTGCCACTTTCACTTTAATGCCTATTTCTGTGTCCTACACCTTGGCTTTGTCTAAGCTTTAGGTGTTGCAATCTTCTTATTGTTACTGTTGAGGGGCTATGCCATGCTGTTTGATAATATGGTATCACAGAAATTAATATTGCATTTGTTATAAGATGTTCCAATGATTGGCTGTGACAAAATTAAGAGATTGTGCTTTGGAAGAGCTGGAAAGTAATAGTTTGTTGCCTCACTATGGTAGGGTCTTGGACTTGATTAGTTGAAGCCTGTGTTGTTATGAATGAGCTGTAATATAGGGTAACACAAACTTCTAGTTCCATTTAAGTTGCCATATGGTATTAATCACGAGTCCACTTGAGCTTTCCAGCCATCATGTGGCTTAATATGATTGTTATTCATTTCTTGATTATTTCTTCTGGAATTAGTCTATGTATTGTTAGAGCAAGCTAGACGATAGTTGATTATGACATCCATATCACGTAGATGAGATTAATCAACTCTACTATTATATTCAGTGGAGATGTGCTATAGATGATAATTGCCCTAATCTGTTATGATCATATTGTAAATTTTTCTCTGAAATTTTTGGAACTTTGGATTCGGATGTTGGTGGTCGCAGTTGGTGAGTGTGGACTGGACTATGATAGACTCCACTTTTGCCCTGCAGAAACACAAAAGAAGTAAGTCGACAACCAACTCTTTCTCTCATCACCATGACCAGAACACAGATAGATATTCAGATTCATTGACTGCTGCACACAAAGGCTGGTTGTCAGAAACTTATTTAGTAAGATAATATTTTTCAGGTTGCCATCTGCTGCATGTTACTAATGGTGTGTGATCTTTCTCTTTGATCAGGTATTTTGAAAAGCAATTTGAAATAGCAGCAGCAGTGAAGTTACCTATGTTTCTGCATATGCGAGCTGCTGCTGAAGATTTCAGTGACATTTTAGCACGAAATAAGCACAGGTAAATCTACACAGTTTTGCATTGGAGAAACAAATATCGTTGCAACTAAAAACCCACTTGGCTAGGAGATACACTTCACTGCCTAACTGTCCAAAGCTTTTGGAGATAAGCTTAGATATAATGCATATCCACCTGGAGATGGGCACTGTTATGCTCCTGTTGTTGCTATCTTTGCATCACAGTTTTTACATTCCTAGTATGTTGATATAAGCATGGTTTTAGGATTCATAAAGTTGTGATTTTGTTCATTATACATGATTATAATAGGCATGACTTGTATCTTCACACTTTCTCAACAGGTTTACTGCTGGTGTTGCCCATTCATATACTGGTAGTGCAGAGGAACGTGACAGACTTCTACTGTTTGATAAACTTTTTATAGGTGATTTTCTATAGCAGTTTCATGTCTACTTCATACTCAAATTAGTTTAAATTTTGTACCCTTAAGAATACAGCATGCTGCAGTAGTGCTAGCACTAGCAGGGGACCTGATCTGTAGGCGGAGAAATAATGAGATATTGATTTTGCATATTAATGCTTTGACAAGGACATTCTCGCAATTCTCTGTCATTGAGTGATTTACCAATTCATATGTGGAAAGTGTTTAATGCCGCATCTCTATTTAATTCCTTCCTGTAGATGAGACTTGCTCGGTTTTGGAGCTTGTTCTTGTTCCTTTTCTATTTAACGTATTGGTATAAAGCTTAATCCAGCTTGTTAATGTAGGACAGTTTGTGGAAGTATTGCGTTGTACTAATCTTCCAGTTATCTTGATGATCAGGTGTTAATGGCTGTTCTTTGAAGACACCTGAGAACCTTGATGTTGTGAGGGATTTACCTATTGAAAGGATGATGATAGAGACTGACTCACCATATTGTGAAATTAAGAATATTTATGCTGGCATTCGTTTTGTAAAATCAACATGGCCTTCTAAGAAGAAAGAAAAATATGACCAAGATTCTACAGTTAAAGGTCGGAATGAACCCTGTTTTGTAAGGTAATTGGTGTTTTCTTCATTGCAACTATGGGTGTCTATATCGTTTAATTACTTGTGTGCCTATATGCTGACCACTTGGAATTGGGCTGCCTGCTGCATGATAAATTTCAGTTCAAAATTCGAACTCAAAAAGATTATAGCTAGACCCTAGGAATGGAGGCAGGCTTCTTGTGGCATGGATTGGTCCATGTATTATTTGAGCCTCCAGCTGATGCCAAGCCTATTCATTGATGGATTTACTTGACTGAGGGAGCTTTATTTTTCACATGTTTGCCTTTCCTGACAGAAGATGTGCTTGGTCTTTGAATTTGTTTTGAGTTTAGGTTAGCTGAGAACTATCCAGCTGTCATGACACACTTTAAAGGGAACTATGGAGGATTCCTGATGTGGATTCTTGTTATGGCGAATTCATGTAGTTCTGCAATTCTCTATTATTCCTTCATCAATGTTTTTACTCTTTGAACTTTCTTCTACCATGTGAAATGCATAACTCCTGTGCCAAACCATAGCCAAATTCTATATGAAGTCAATAATCTGCTTGCTTCTTTTATAACCGTTTTCTCCAATTGAATGTTTTAGTATGTCAAATACACTTGTTAAACAAGAATGGACAGTGATGCCATAAATTTTTGGGTTATCATGATGAATATAGTAAGTAAGCTTGACCTGTGATTTCCATGGATTAAGTACCCTATGCATGCGCAAAGATGTTTGGTTGGTTGGTTTTGATGTGTATCAAAGGTGCCTTGGTTAGTTCCATTTATTTTAGGCATTTTGTGTGTATGTCCTTGAAAAATACTGAATTAGTGTCTATAACCCTCTAAAGTTTCTAATTGCATCCGTAACCCTCTAAACAATTTTTTTCACATATGCCGTTAAGATTAAAATAACGCTTATTTTTTTATAGAACGACTGAAAAATGACTAAAGTAGATTTTCATATACTTAATCCTTTTTAGGAGGGGATGTATGAAATTTTATTTTGGTTATTTTATAATCTCTCTATTAAAAAATAGACATTATTTTAATTTGAGGGGCATAGATGCAAAAAAGACTGTTTAGAGGGAGGTATGGACGCAATTAGAAAGTTTAGAAGATTACAAGTGCTAATGCAGTATTTTTCAAGGCATACATGCAAAAAGTCCTTTATTTTTTTACCTTTGTTATATGGCTCATCATAGCTTTTTTTTTTTTTCATTCATCACCAAGTACCTATACATTGAAAGCTAGTCTCCTATGTTCTAGTGTTTTTATTTTACTTCTGGTCTGTTGTGCTGGGAACTTATTTTTTACTTGGGGAAATTTCATTATGAAAGAGTTATCTTGCTGAAATTCTGCCCATCATTGGTTCTTTGAATCTGATTAATTTGCAAATATTCAGGCAAGTCCTTGAGGTTGTTGCTGGCTGTAAAGGTATTGGTGATGTTGGTCATTTGAGCAAAACTTTCTACCACAACACATGCAAGTAAATTCCTGAGGAGCCTTAACACTAAAGTTTCCATTTTCCAAACATTTTGGTCTGTCAGTTAATGTCGCACATCTTGAATTAGATTTTAAATAGATGACATTAGCCATTCTAACATTTAGTACAAAGGCAATTACAAATCATATTTAACCTTCTTGTTTGACCATCAGAATATGAAACATGATAATGAAAGGACCCAAAATAACAACGAAGTTTGGTAATTTCATTTCTCATAATGCGTGTGGGAAAATGATCCCCACTGCTTGGGGGGTATCAACTATTTTTCTATATCTCAAAAACATCGGATATAACTGCATTTGTTGGAAGATGCTTTACATTGGAATGGATAGTTTGTCTCAAGATTGCTTTTCCTCTCATCTTCAGCTTTTTGCTTCAGCTAATGAAAGGATTTTTATGTTCTAAAGGATTTTCTTTCCCCAAGACCTAGACACAGCAGCAGATGCTCTTCTATAAAGTGGCCATGAAGTCCAATGATCAGCATAACTGCATTGCCTGGTATTTAAAGTTCTACTCACAACTTTGTTGATCGTCAATTGCATAGTTAAAATTCTAAAATTTACAGCTCAATCTAAATCTCACGATTTGATGTCTCTAATGATTTAAATTGCACACTTAAATACCAATAGTTATGTTTTTCAAATTTATTTTCATTTTCTTCAACTATGCACCTCTTTTGCAGAGTTTACATAGATTAGATATGTCAAAAGCGATATAATCAAATATTCTTCATACTTAATGTATTTAATCATAAAAAAATTGGGTTATCTATTGTACTGAATAAATTGAGGGGTGGGTCTATAGTACACAATATGGGAAACCCAACATCTGAATCAAATAAAAGTTTATGGTTCCAATTAGGGATGTCAAAACCCGCCCCGATTAGGAGTGGGTATGGGTGACCCGTTTTAGAGTTTGGATCAGAAATTGGTAGAATTTCTTGTCCTGGTTTTTAACCCAATTGGGTAGCTGTCAAGGCTTCCACCTGGCATGGGTCATGTATTCTTATTTAGAAGCAGCTATCAATCTGAACCCTTGATTTCTAGATCAAGATTTGATTTGAAGCATGAGAACCTTAAATTTAGGGGTTTAAATATAGACCTTTGATTTGAACATTAATGTTCAAATTGACTGATGTCTTATTCAGTATGCATTTCAGAGGGTGGACAATTGGAATTAGATAAAAAATAGTATCAAAGATTTTTTAGATTATTTTTGTTTTATTAAGTTTGTATATATGATTTTTACTTGAAATTTTACTTTATTTTTATTAATAAATTATCCTAATTGACGTGAGATTCCAAATTTCTTGGGGATTTTCATAGAATTTTTTCTTTTATAGAAAATTTTTCTCTGGTGGTGTTTGACATCACTTTTACATAATCTCAATTTTTTATGGCTTCCTAAGAAAATTAAAAAGAGGTTCAATAGAGTTTATATGCAAGCCACACTCATTGATTATCTCACTTTACAAATTATAGGATATTTTATAAAAATTAAGGTTGTATGCAACTCCAAACTCTGCGAGTCCTAAGTATCAAAATCGGCCTAAAGTGTGTAATGTATACTTATCAAAACAAAAAATATATAGTTATCAAATTAAACATGTATCAAATGGGTGGATTTAATATGATAGTTTATCAAATAAAAGTAATTATGATTTTTTGAGAGACATAGGTGCAATTTAGGTCAGTGTTGTTAGGACCTGATCAAACAGTCAGTCCAATGGGATTGGATCAGAACCGGTTAATGGTCTGGTCCAGTTCCTACAAAATCGAGTTTTATCAAAAACCATTTGGACCAGCCAACTTTGGTTCAAACTGTTTGAACCGGCTGGATCTTTGTGAACCAGTCAATTAATGACTACTGCAAATGCAGAGTCTAATTTCCTCTTTTTCTTTCCATTTTCTTCAAGATTTCATGGTCATTCTCCTCTCTCCTTCCTTGAGTTTCAAATCCTTATTTTAATATATAATTTGGATAAATTTTGTTGTAATTTAATCAATAATAATTCTGAAATTGAACAATCTAGGACCTCGATTCAATTATTTCGTGAACAATTCAATATACTGGTGTCACCAAAGCTATTGAGATTCATGCAAATCTTGGCAAACTCAACATAGCGCATCCTTACAATAGTGTGGTACTCTGCTTCCTGAGATTCTGAGATGCTCATTGTCATAGTCCATCAATTTCATCTTGAAATTGGAGTTCTTGTGTTGACTTATTATTATTATTCATCAATTTTATAGATCAGTTTTTTGAAAACCACATATCTAAAATAAGAAAAAAAAGAGAGAGAAAGAAGAGGAGGAGGGTGACAAGGGAAATGTGGTTGCTCATGGCCTGGAGGGAGAAACCCATTGCTGAGCAGTCAAAGTCGGGGTCGGCCACCAGCTCCTTGATCACATCCAGCTCCTTCGTCAGTGGGTTCCTACCAGCAGGAGCTCCAACATTTTTTCTCTCTCTCTGAAATGAAAGTCTTTATTACCATTTGTTACAATTGCAAATGCCAAGTTTGACCTCATATTCTTTACCAAAAACTCTGATGTCTTCTTCTTCAAAGCTCAAATGCAATGTTTGAGATCGATGCATGGTGCCGAAGTCAAGAGATAACATTTCTCAATCACAAACAAGATGACAGACCCAGTCCAACCAGATCGAACCTGATCGGTCACCAATTTAACTTGGCTCCTGATCCTGTCCTGACCACTGATTTAGGTCCTTTCATATATGCATTATGCAGCATTATCTTTGAGAATTTACACAAACATTCCACCCCAGTGTATTTAAATTTAGCTATTTTACGTCCTGATAACCCTCACTTTTTCAAACTAGCTCTATAGTAAAACATGGTAGTCTTCTGTCATTTCCAGCCTACTTGGGTAAGCGGATGGTAATTTGTGTCTGGCCATGAAAATTAGGGCTGTCGATGACCCCGGGGGTCTATTGGACTCAGGTGTCGCCTTAACATGATGACTCGTTAAATTTCTAGTTTATTTAAAAAATTTGTTAGAGGTTCCCTGAGAGCTTCTTTAGAGTATTTGAATATAAAGTTATTTTATTTGATTACATTATATTATATACAGGAGAAATAATTTAAGGCTATAGATTATCCCAATGCTAGTATTTATCCACCAATATCTAATTACATCAATAAACAAAGGGTGGATGCATATGCTAATTTATTTTTCAACACCACATTAACAGGTCATTAGAAGTAATAAATGTAGACAAATGATTAAGCATGAGCTGGTAAGAAATGATGATCAGTGTGTGCTTCTCTAGGGTTTGACGTGACAATGTATGGTTTTACATATAGATGTCTGACATATTAGCAAGTTTTAACATACCTTAACAGATTTAATATAAATTTAATAGGTCATATATTAAATAGATTTAATATAAAAATTAGTAAATATTAACAGACCTCAGTCTACATCAAGCCAATTTAAGTTGAACCTATTGACAATCCTACATGAAAATGGACTCAATAATACAGAGACAATCGTTTTGCTTAAATTAAAAAAAAAGAATTTTTAGTAAATGACTACCTGTTTTATTACAAATTTACAAAAAATCACTTATCTTATTACTATTAATTAAAAAAATCATTAGTCTTATATTATAAATTTACAAAAAAATATCTTAATTAAAATATTGAAAAATATTTTAATTTTATTTAATATCATCAATTAAAAATACTATAAAATATTAAATTATTTTCATTCAATTTTATTTTGAATAATTAATTCCTAATTATTGAACAATTAAATTTTTTAAATTTTAATTTTATAAAATTGAATAATTGATTTTTCATAAAAATTAAAATAAAATAACTTATTTCTTATATTAATTTAATAATTATTTATATTAAAATCAAATAAAAAAGTCTAAATTTTTATATTTTTCTAATTGATAAAAAATTAAAATAAAATATTTTTATATATTTTAATTAAGGTAATTTTTTATAAATTAATATTATAAAATAAATAATTCTTTATTAATAATGATAAAATAAGTAATTTTTTTTATAAATTTGCATAATTTTTATTAAAAACTCAAAAACAAAAAAGGGTAACGTTTCATGAACAACAAGATAACGCAAATCCCTAAGCCGCGGTTCTCTTCTCACGCTCCTTAGTCTTCACCCCATTTTGTTAGCCCACAAGTACCTACCACGAGTACCTAACCCCAATACAATCCAAGACTAGCTCCACATCGGACTGAAGCAAAGGTTGGTGTTGATAAACTAACACTGCTCAGCATTCTCCATCCGCATCTCTCCCGGCACTACGACACAAAATGCTCCTCCTTTTGGTGAAGCTAAGTAGCTAATACTAGGAGTGAACCTCCATCAAATCCTCGTCATTAGGCTGAGGTGAACTGCTGGCTTCTGCTGCCACTTGTTGTGACACAGCAACAGCAGTAGCAGCAGGCGGCGGGGATGACCTCTGTTGAGCAGGACTCAACCTTAGCGGCCGCCCTTCTACCTCCTAAATACCGATAAGAATACATAACACATCAACAGCAATATCCAGCTGAACCACAATAACTGAGAATTTAAGATTGACAAACAAACCACGCCATTCATTGCATCCAAGCCGGCCTGGGCCTCCTCTGGGGAGGCAAAGGAGACGAACCCAAATCCACGAGAACGCCCGGAATCATGGTCGTAGATAATCTTTGCTCCAAGGACGCCCGATTCAGCTGCAAATGCATCACGGAGAGACTGGGAGGTGACAGCCCAGCCAAGGTTGCCGCAATACACCTTGTAAGGGCTGTCAACGTAGCCCCGGGATGCAGCCCGAGTCCGTGAACCTAGCACTTCCCTCTCGCCTCCTCTCGGCACTTCTGGGAAGTTCACCTTTACTGTCCGTCCTCCTACTTGCTGTCAAGTATCAACACCACAAAGACCAAATATATAAATGGTTGCACGATAATAGATTTGGACACAAATAACCATCAACACGCATCGAATTCATATTGACTTCTGTAGTTCTCAGCAAATTTATAACTATTGCATGTAATTGATTCTTTCAAATTACAGTTATTCTTATAATTAGTGAAGTGTTAGAAGACTCTGTACATAAATAAGACATGATTATTTCAAGAGTATGAATGTTGAATACAAATACACAAGATCAAACAACTAATCACAAAATTGTGGATAAGCGCTAGCTTGATTCCATCACCATTTAACTTGCTACAAAAAATTAGAGGCTACTGTGTAATTCCATAAGTTTGAGGGGGCTTCATGATAAACCAAGCAACATTTTCAAAAAACTCCCTACATTTTAACCAATTAGTGCAAACATTTCTCGAATTCGCGGAAAACATCCTGTATTTGCAGTGCTCATGCAATCGACGCTCTAAATTTCAGCAAATCGGTGAAACAGAAAGGGAAGGAGTTGAACATACGGAACCGTCGAACAATCGAATGGCAGCGAGGGCGTCGTCGTACGTTGCCATGGAGACGAAGGCGAATCCCCGGCTCCGATCGGTGACGCGATCGTACACGATCTCGACGGACTCGACGGTGCCGGCCTCGGAGAAGACCTCAGCGAGCTGGGACGGCGTCGTCGAGAAGGGCAGGTTCCCCACGTACAGCCTCCCGCCGTCCTCCGTCCTCGGCCCCGCCGCCTGCTGCTCCTCAGCCTCTTCTTCTTCCCCGTCTCCACCGTCTTCTTCTATCCCTCCCTCGCTATCAGATCCCGCATAGGCCGCGGCGGCGGCAGCGGGGGAGTGGATGGGGGGGCGGCGAAGGGGGAGGAAGGGGGTGAGGACACGGGTGCGGAGGAGGGCTTTTGGGGCGGAGAGTATGGGGTTGGAGAGGAGAGAGGGAGAGGTGTTGGGTTTGGGGGCTGTGGTGAGAAAGTGAGGAAGATGGGAGAGGAGGCGGATCGAGGCGGCGGCGGCCATCGGCGAGGACGGAAGAGAAGAGGAGGGACGACGGTGAGACGGTGGGGATGTCGCGGCACATTTCTTATCCGGTTTGGGGAGATAGTGAATTCGACGCGAATCTTGAAGTCCGATTTGTAGATCCGTGGTGCCATTGAGATGTGTTCTCGCCGGATACTGTCCAGCATAGATCCAGAATTTTTATTTGTTTAGACACAATTTATTTGTAAATTTATTATTTTTCAGAGAAGATAAATAGTTTTTTTCCGGATAAATTACTTAGGAAAAGCTCAAAAAGTTGAAAATCTGTGTATTTTAAATATAATTTATACCATTCCGAGTAGAGAATATTCTTAAGAGTTGTTTTAGATACAAGTTTTTTTAAAAAAATCAGTCCCTTGAAAAAAATGCCCTCGATCAAATTTCTATCTCAATTAATTCGATGTAAAGTTTAGCTTACGACAGGTGGTTAAGTGCAAATTTTACTACCACGCTAATATAGGTGGCTCTGTGTAATAAACAATGTTGCAGGTGGTTCTATAAAAGACCTTTATATAGGAACATCTGAATTTAGGGCTCTATAATTAGATCTATCCACAGGGTGTTTCTTGTAAATACCACTGTTCATTTGAAAGTGGATTGCTTGGGGCTCACTTTCTATATTTGCCCCTCCATAAATAATCTTATTACTACACCGTCGCCTCGCTCTTGTCTTGTTTTCTCTGAGAAATGAAGGACCGTGAAAGAGACCGATGGCGGTCAGAGGAGCGAGAAGATCTCGCTCCTTTTCTTCCTTCGGTCACGGCTACAGTTTCAAACCAAGATATTATATCTACCTATTAAAATTGATATGTTCGATAATTTCAATTGAAATTATTATTATTATCCTAATTTTAATCAAAATATTTTTTAATTATATTTTTATTATAATTAATTATATTTTCATTTTAAATTAAAAATTTTATAAAATTTTAAAATTTGTTTAAAATTTTTTAATTTTAAAAGAATTTATAACTAATTTTATCATAATATTAAATAATATTTTATTAATTTAAATTAATTTTGATAGTTAATTACTTATATAGTTAATTTTTTTTTTGCTAACTAATTTTACTATTATAAAAATATTAGTTAGTAACTAGAATATTAATTTATAGAACTTTAATAATTAAGAAAAAAATATGTAGCATAAGTAAATTGAGCCTATTATTAAAAAAAAGGATCTACTTTAAAGTTTAAATACAGAAAATCTATTTTTATTTTGTCATAAGTATTTTGCACGTGGTTTGATGTTGTCTTCAATTTATTTGAGTATTATCTCTTGCCTTCAATAGAAATAAGTTAATAAGAAAAATATTAATAAACTTGATATCAGAAAAATAAGGATTCCTTTTATTGAAGGAGCTCGGTTCACCATCGGTTTTAGCTTGAGAGGTTTCTTAAGATTAATCCGTTGGGCTATTCTTTTGTCGATCGGCAATAAGAAGAAAATCATGAAGAGGACCGTCGAAAATTCTTTAATAGCGGTCGCTCCGACGCTCAAGTCAATAGAAATCCCTTAGAATATAATAGTGGAGAAGGAAAATGACATTAGATTTTACCTATTTGGAGACTATACTATTTATAGGGTGTAGAGGGTATCAAAATTTCGTGATCTTGGTGTTGTAATCTTGCTAGACTTCTCGCAACGGATGGCCATGAATCCCTATTCTTTCAAGATTTTCTTCCAAAAATAAATACAAATAAAATCTCATGATTATCCGATCTTCACCCTGCTCACACCAAGATATTTGAGCTTAATAATTATTTAGTGTAATTTCCTTATAGAGTCGTTGGTCTACGCAAAAGTTCGTCATCAATTGAGGACACTAAACTTCCCACAGTTTGGTGTTAATGTGACTCAAGCTATTTGTAGCCTGCATGTTAAGAGCTCTTTACAGCTTGGTCTCAAGGTAACTTTTTATTTCGGATGCATCGGTTCAAAACCCAATCTAAGGTTTGATTTTCATTGATATTTTGACTCGCTTGATTTATCTCGGTGTATCATCACCCTCTAACCCCCAAAGAGGCAAATGTATATCACTATGTATGTTATTCTTTGAGACTAGTAGATCAGAGATCATAAAAAGTAAATGAACCTCTAGTAAGTTGGTCACAAACTATTTCAGAAAGGCCTATACCATCTTAAGTTTTCTCGTACAATCTTTAGCTCTCACAAACAATGCAAGGACCTCAACCTCGAATTGTTCGACAATGTATAAGGCTAAAACTCGAGTCTACACCTCGCTTAGTTCTCTACTTCTTTGATTTTGGGAGTTTGACCTCCTAAGGTTCTTTTTTAAGCCTGTTGCTACTCTCGGATTTCCTTTTAGTCGAAATTATCTCTTTGGAATTGATGTGCTCTCAAACTAGTTTGATAAATTCTGCCAAACTTTTGGGAGATTGGCAATACATTTTATAGGTAACTCGAGCTTGTCGGATTCTATTGATTGTAATAAAGAGGATAATGGAATTGTCAAGTCCAATAGCATCTAGCCGAGCCTTGTTAAACCGAGCCATATATTTCCTAAGGCTTGTCCCCTCTTTTTGCTTCAGTGTTAGTTATGTAAATGGGTATTTTCGCCGATGTACTGGTGAAACAAACTGTTCTATGAATTTACCTACCAAATTATTGAAGTAGGAAATATAATACCTCAAAAGCTAAGCGTACCAAGCTTGGACTAGGTCTTGGAATGTTATAGAAAATGCTTGCATATGGTGGAATCCCACACTCATTGTAAAATCATGGTGCTCCTAAATATACTAGCGTGATCCATTGGGTCCTTCGAGTTATTATATATCTCATAGGGAGGCCATGAAAACTTAGGTTAAATAGAAGAGTATGTTATCTCAAGGAACAAAGGAGTTTCATACCTCATTTATTTCAGGCTGCCCAACACTCCAAATCTTTCACAAGTTACATGTCATAGCTTTTCTTTGAGTACCTTGAGCATTTCTAGCTGAAACTCGACTAACATGCATATGGTATAAGGTCCCATCAGTTGAGTCATAGATGGAATTGCATCCACCATAATCTCTCGAGACTTGATACCAAAGTGAGACTACCATTGACAGATCGTGATAGTTTGGATGTTGATATACACTAGAATGTACCTAACTCGTGGCGTGATGCTACGATTTGTATGATTAGTTCAGTGTAGCACTTTGGATTGGGGCTTGATCACGGGGTTGAGTTTGCTGCTAAGCATAATGAGTTTGGAGACTTTGCATCATTTGGACCTAACTTTGTAGCTACTGAGCTTGTAAGTTTTGCATAACCTGCACCTAAAACTCGAGTAGTTGTGTTATTTGCTGGACTGTGATAGCCAAGGTCTGAAACTTATGTCGACTCACCAAGTTGAAGGAACCCATTAGTACCTTGAGAACTGCCTAGAGGGGAGCTCTCGAGGGTGTTGTTATGGTTGTGTCACCAAGTTGGTTTGTTGGGCTGGCCTACCTGATTTGCTAGATGAATTATGCGATTCTGTCAGCACCAGAGCCATTTATCTCCCAAGTGGATTCTTCAATGATGAGGGTCATGCTACCCTAGGTCGCATAGTTGGAACATTATCGGAGATCTTTTAGATTAGCAAAGAAGAGAGGCGGAACATATCTTAATAAAAGCACCAATTTATTGTCAGAGACCAGTTTGTCATCGATTTTAGCTTGAGAGACTCATTAAGATCGGTCTGCTTTAAGAAGAAAAATATGAGAAAGACTGCTGAAAATTTTCTGACGAAGGTCGCTCCAACACTCTAGTCCATAGAGATTCCTTAGAATTTAATAATAGAAAATAAAAAATGACATTAGTTCTTAATTTTTCAAAGATTGTGCTATTTATACAGTGTGGAGTATATTAAAATTTGTGATCTTGGTGTCACAATCTTGCCGGACTTTTTGCAATGAATAGTCATGAATCTTGGATCTTTCGGTATCTTCTTTCAAAAATGAATATGGATAAAATCTCATGATTATCTTATCCTTATCCAGCTCACACTGAGATATTTGAGTTTAATAGTAATTTGGTGTAATATCCTTATAGAGTCGTTGGTCTACATAAGAGTTTGTTATCAGCTAAGGACACCGAGCTTCCTATAGTTCAGTGTTATGGTAAGTCGGGTTACTTGTAGCCCGCATGTTGAGAGTTCTTCACAGCTCGATCTTAAGGCAACTTTTTGTCTCAAATGCATTAGTTCGTGACCCAATCTAGAATTTGATTCTTATTGATATCTTGATTCAACCAATTTACCTTGGAATATCATCACCCTCTAACTCCTGAAGAGGCAAATATGTATTGCTGTGTACATTGTTTTTCTGATTTTTACAAGTCGATCACAAATTATTTCAGAAAGGCCGACACCACTTTAAGTTTTCTCGTATAATTTTATAACTCTCACAAATAACTTCTGTAATATTATTATCCTCTTTTTCATCATCAGAAATTTTTTCAATATCTAAATTTCGATTCCTCATATGTTCTTTTTCAAATAACAATTTTTTTATTTTATCCTTTTTTTTTGTTTTCTACCACTGTGTATTATTTTCTAAAATATTTGTCTCATTTCATTAGAAATCTTCTTATAAGTTCAAATTATATCAATTACTCCTCTAAACACTCTTTTAATTTTGTGACTTTAGAATTAAGCATACAATCACATCATTTACAACAAATTTTTCAAAAACTTACACTACTAATTCATAGTGTTTCCATGTGATTTTCTTATCACGAGTAAGTTATTGTGTGTTTTGCATGAGAACCATTTATAATCAATTGTATGAATAACTTATTATAACTATAACCTAATAATACATAAATTTTAGATAAAAATTACCTAAAATAATAAAAAATAAATTATAAAATTATAAAATTTGAATTTGGTTCATTCCCTAATATCATGACATGAAAAAAAAAATCTAAACCGGTCCACCAATTCGGGCCTGTTTAGTAACAGTCCGAATTGGGCGAATTGACTGGATTGGACGAATTGGAGATTCAATTCCCTCAATTCGATTATTTGATTGTCAATTGAAAATTTGAAATTGAGTGAATTTTCAATTCCGATAATTTTCAATTTTGAATTTGAATTCGGGATCAGAAAAGACGAATTCATAATTTCGGATCCGAATTCAGTGGGCCTCACCACTAGGCGAAACCCTAATTCGCCCCTTTAAATAACAGCAGAATCGGCCGAATTCAGCCTTCGTTCCCGTCACCCGAGCCCCGACGCCGGTTGTCCCGGAGCCCGAGCGTCATCGTCCCCGAGCTCGAGCGCCGTCGTCCCCGAGCCCGAGCGCCGGTCCGTCCCCGAGCCCGAGCGCCGGTCCGTCCCCCAGCCCGAGCGCCGTCGTCCCCGAGCCCGAGCGCCGGTCATCCCCATCCCGAGCACCAGTCGTCCCCGTCCCGAGCGCCGGTCTCCATCCTCGTCCCGAGCGCCAGTCTCCGTCACCATCCCGAGAGCCGGTCTCCGTTCCGAGCGCCAGTCTCTGTCCTCGTCCCGAGCGCCGGTCTCCGTCTCCGTCCTGAGCTCCGGTCTCCGTCCCCGTCTCGAGCACGGGTCCCCGTCACCGTCCAATGTAGCATAATTGTGAGATCAAAAGTGCGAGAGAGAGAGAAAGAAAGCGAGAAGCAATCGGAGCACACCGTTCTGTTGGCTTTCTCCGCCATTGCTGGAGATCAAGCTCCCTCGAGCAAATCCTAGGAGCCGGTAGTACCTGATCGGGATTCCACAGCCGCCGAAAGGAGGCCTCCGCCGACAAGCATGGGATGGGGGTGGATCACCGCCGGTCAAACACCTGTGATCGCTGTTGGAAGAGGGCCGAGCGACCAACAATCGCGGAAGATGGGTGCACGAGGGCGATTGAGGAAGACCGTTGCGGGAGAACGATGCGATCAGGGAAGAAATTTGTTGCGGGAGGCGACGGGAAGGAATTCGCAGGAATTGTGAATTTCTACCCAATTCCGGACAGAATTGTAACACCCAAGCGTGGGGCCAACGCTATTTGAGATTAATGTAGCATAAGCAATAGTTACTCTTTATTATTTATGTTAAATTTAATGTTAAAAATTATTTATTATATATGTAAATACTGGCAGCATTAGAAATGTCATTTCAAATTATTTGTGTTTTATGTTTATACGTTTGGTGTGCTGCAACAAAAGTGTAGAGAAGTCCATCATATTGTGATTCATTGTTAATGGTTCTGTTTAGCTGGTGTTGTAAAAAATATCTATCACATAAATAGTCCTCCGAACAGTAAATGAGTGAAGATGGCATGTTCTATTGTAGTTTATGTGAAGTTGAGATTTACAACAGGACATTAAGTTTTATATTATTTCATTGAAGTAAAATTCCTTTTTCTGTTGCTTGGAGCTCATCTAAAAAATATTTTATTGATTTAATATTGTTTAAATCAATTATCCTTTATTTTTAAAAAAATAGATATTATAAATATGTAATTCTAATATTATTTATTTTTAAAACCTCAAAAATATGTCTAATTAATTTATTAATTTAATATCTATATTTATTTTAAAATTAAATATGGAAAATATCTAAAAATGGGGATAATCTCATCCATTAAGAATTGGGTGATCATGTCTCCAATTCCAAATCCAACCAAATATTGGAATTGAGGGAATTGGTGGAATTCGTTAATTTCAATTTACATTCCAAACAATCGAATTCACGGAATTGACTGAATTGACAATTCTTTTTTTTTTTACTTAAAAAGTACATCCAAACACCAAAATTATCAATTCGGCCAATTCCCTTAATTCTCCATAGGGCGCGTTTGATTGGATTCCGGGTTTAGGAATCGTGGAATCGTAGGAATTGAGTGATTCCAGGGAATTGAAGGAATTGAGGGAATTAGATAATTACAGTGTTTGGATGAGTATTTACTGTAGGGAATTGGCAATTGGTCAATTCCTTTTCGTTGTTTGGTTGACAAATGGAATTGATCAATTCTATAAGTTGTTGAATTCTTGTCTTCACTGTGGTCAGGTCATCCGATGCAAACACGAATTCAACAATGATTTTGTTCTCATTTGTAGAGAATTTTCCCGTAATTTTTGCAACTAAGACATTCTTATTAATCACACATTAACCAACAGAACACAACAGTATGGAAGCTAATAGAATCGACCAAAACTCGGGTGATGGAGCTCTGAACTCGGCCGGCTGGACGAAATCACGAGCTCTGATGAAGATGAGCTCTCGAATCGTGGGAGGCAGGCGCTCCGGCACTCCGGCACACTGATTCGGGGCAGTGGAGAAGGCGAGCTCGGTGGAGAAGACGAGCTCGGTGTGGAGAAGACGAGCTCGGCGGAGAAGACGAGCTCGGCGGAGAAGACGAGCTCGGTGTGGAGAAGACGAGTTCGGCGGAGAAGGCTCGGTGGAGAAGACGATTGGGGGGGGTGGGGGGGAGGGGAAATCGTGCGAATTAACATCCGAACGTGTTACAGTAACCACGAGGGAATTGAAAACCGGAATTGACATTTTCCCTTGATTTTGAGAGGGAATTGAAAACCGAAATCGGGGGAATTGGGAAATAACCGATTCCCTCGATTCCGGGTCCTGGGAATCGAAACAAACACCGGAATGGTCAATTCCCTCCATTCCTCCGATTCCCGATTCCGGGAATCGAAACAAACGGCTTCATAGTTGACCGAATTGATAATTTTCTCAATTTTAAAACCCGGAAGTATCCAAATGTCCTCCTCATCTTTTTTGCAAATCCTAAAAATTAAAATTTAAATACTGATCGAAACCGAACGGTTCGTTCGATTTTCAAGACCTCGGTACAAACTCTCCGACCAACATGTCATAGGCTACCTCCAGTTCAAGTCCCTCGGCAGACCGTTTCCCCACCGCGACCACATTCGGGACGACATCGGGGTCTACGACTTCCACCCGGAGACCCTCTTACCTCTCTCCCTCGACAAGGCCTTCTTTTTCGTTCAAAAGTCCGGTCGGAGCTGTACTGTTGTCTGAAGAATCGAAGGCAGATGGAAGATCAACAACACCAAGAAAATCCACGGCGACGACGGCAAGAAGATGATCGGCTTCAAGAAGAATCTCGAGTTTCGGGTGTGAGGCAAGAAGGCTAGAACCGGCTGGGTTATGCACGAGTTCTGTTTCTTTGACAATGGCTCCTGTGTCATTTGCAAGAAGGGCTGCTTCTGGGTCATCTGCAGGATCCACCGGCGCCCTAAGCTAGAGAAAGAGCGCAGGCTGATATTGGCTGCTTCTGGGTCTTCGCAGTCTCATCAACATCAAACTGCGCTGCTTCTGCTGCTGCATTCTTAGTGTCGACTACTGGCCTTCAACAAGACTTGTTCCTAGATGTCAATGGTGGCGGTACTGTCTTCTCAACAATGTGCACCAATCAACGAAGAACGACAACTGTCTCAGAGGTTGAAATTCAGCATGGAGCATATCTCAATATTAATGACTATGCCATTACTCACCTGATCATCACTGATAGTGTTGTTGGTGCTGCTAGTCATGTCCAACAGCAGCTATTTTGGTTGCGGGAGTCTACTGTGGTAGATCTGTTAACATCAAGATGGAGCATGGAGCTAGAAGCAGTTTTACTGGATTTCAGCTTCGGGGCAACACTGGAAATGCCACCTGCCATTTGATCAAGAAACAACCAACGTGACTGGTCTTCAACAAGTCTCGTTTTTTGGATTGTGACGTCGGGAGCTGATACTCGCCGATCCCACATTTTTTATGATTTCACAGCGCAGTTTGGTGATGGCATAGACACTAGATTCCCAGACATTGTCTCAGAATTGTAGCAGTTTTGATAGCTATACTGCTTCTTTTGTTCTGGTTGCGGTGCTGGGCTGGATTTACTTTGATCCAACTTAGCACCCTGTTTTGTATGCAAACATTATTTAGCCTTTGATTTAAGGGGCCTCAACAATATATTAGGCATTGTCTGGTTCCGGATTAGCGTCAGGATAAAAATTAATAAATTATTTTTATAAACTATTTTTTTATTAAAATTAACAATCCAATAATATAAAATTCGAAAAACTATTTAATTTTTTATAATAATTTAATTTAATAACTGTATAAAATAAGTAATATTAATTTTACAAAAAAAATAATTTTGAAAAAAAGCTGATTCTGATCCCAAACTAAACAAAACTTTAGAGGAGAGACTAGGTTTGGTCTTCCTCTCTTTACTCAAATATTTGCAAAAAACTTAGAACATTGCTTATAGTTTACAAGAGTATTACATATACTTTTATTTTGAGGTATACAGATGTTTGTCAGTCACTGACAGCATTGCAGCTTCCTCTTGCCTACATTTTCTAGTTCCCTGAAAATAGGTGACAGGAATTGCAGACAACCTCAATTCAAGAATATATGTAAACAATTGTAATGAACCCCAAAACAACAAATAATTTCTTTGTAAGATGTTAAATAATCTTGAAAAAAATTCAAAATTTAAAATTACCAGCTCCTGTAATAGCATTGCGACAATTATACAGAGTAAGGTTTTAGAAACTTATTTCAATACACACGGCTGCCAACATGTAGAGACCAGATTAGCTTACAGACTCCATCTTGACTAGATTGAGCAGTGGGATTATATTCAAGGTACAGGGAATTAACTCGCAATTCAAATCATGTCAACAACCAAGATAGTCCATGGGCACCATAACATTTGCTACTATATATGCCAATCAGTCCTTTATATGTTGGCATTTATGGCTTCAAAATTAACTGCTGGCTTCTGAAACACTCTTGCAACAGGCATGCCGTCGCCATTATCATTACCAACTCTCCAAGAACGGTCTTTCTTCCGCTGCGGCTTCTTATGCTGCTTATGGCTGGCTGCTTTGTTCCTATTTTTGGCCTGAGCTTCAGTTTTGGATGATAGACTACCAGCCAGGTCAAATGAGCCGAGATCATTCAGGACATGATCCATGTCAGGATCTGTGACGCCACTAGTTACGGAGACAGAAGCTTCCTGTTCATCGTGATTATCATTGTCTGATTCATCACTATCAAAGGAACTTGGACTGACCAACCCACTCTCCTTTACAGCTCCATCCTCATTGGTTGTTCCAGGTGGCATTTCAAAGTGGGGGAGCTTTCCATCAATGTAATCCTTCAGGATCTGGCGGGCAGCTCTGGTCTCATCAGGCAGTCCACTAGAACCGACATGTCCACGTGAGGAACAATAAGCTCGCAGCAACTCTGAAGCCAAAGGTGGCCTCGATTGTGACTCATAAGGCTTTGGCTTTGGCAAGGTAATGTTGTATATGCTCTCGAAGGCATGCCTGGGAACCCTATTTGCAACCACCTGCACAGCTTGCCTGTGCTCAGTCATCCGATCAACAGGCAACACCCCTGATGCAATCATCTCGTATCTGGAGCTGGAAAATGAAGGGAACACTAGACCAGGACAGTCACAAAGGACGAGCTTGTCTGAGATGATCAGAGTCTGAAAATGCTTGGTCTTCCCTGGAGTTGATGTAACCCCAGCCCGCTTCTCACCCACCAAAGCATTTATGGTAGAGCTTTTGCCAACATTTGGGTAACCAACAAATCCAACAACCACATGCTTTGGAGTTGGACGTACTGTGCCAGCATCAGAATCATCACCCCAGTTGCTCAAAGCCCTCCTGTTTCCCACAATAGCCTCAGCTTCAGCCTGCAATCGAGCCAGGAGCTCATCTCTGCCATAAACCATTGTATCAGGAGTGGATTCCTCAGAAAATTTCTGTGTATCCCACTGACTGATAAGCCTTTTCCCTTCCAGGGAAGCAGAAGCAGCTTTTGCAGACCAAAATACAAAGAGAATCCCATGAAGATGAAAGTATGTAGCCCATTTCAGCCTGCAAATGTACAACATGAAGAAAATTACAACAAAGAATATTGACCAAACACAATAACAGACAAGTTTATGATCAAACCTGACAGACAAGGGCAAAAGATCTGCCTTGTTAACAAGAAGAAGTGTTTTCCTGTGTTCATCAATTTCCTGTGCGTATGCCTATTTATAGGGAAAAAAATTGATTTCCAGAATTAGGTTGCCAATAAATTTTGATATTAACAAATCACAATCATATGGATAAAAAAGAATGGTTCAAGAGCATGATGTCAAGTCTTCCAGTCTGAATTACTTATAGTAACAGTCATCTGTCATTGTTACAGGTGAAGCAACAGATAATTTCTTGCAACAAAATTATATCTCTGATATTGTAGCTTATTACCATGATTCAATAGAAAATGAATTGAAGACTAGCGACCATCATATAATGTAGGACTTTAATTTTCAGAAGAATAACATTTTCGATGTTTGACTCCCATCTAATGCACTAATGTCCAACTCTACCAGTAATGTGATGCAAGAAAGTCAACTACCAGAAGAACTCTTGAACTTGGAGGAGAAACAGTTGATGAGAGAGTCTATGCTCCAACCAAATTAAACAAGCTAGAGTCCCTGGAGGAGCATGTTCGGATAGAACCATGACCACCAGTTTTTCTTGATATCTAACATAAACCATCAGAATTATGTTGATATATTTAAACCCCAAAGATGAACCCTACAGGTGCCTGAACTGCCACCAATCCAATCATACACTGACAATAATGGTCTTGATCAAGCTATACGACTAAATTTAGCAATTTACACATACTAAACACCACTTTGCATCCACTGCCAATTGTATGATTATTTGACAAGACATCAAGAGAAGGTAACAATTGGTAATAAGGATATTAATAATTTCAGTGGTATACGACATGCATGCTCAACAGTGTTATCAATCCAAAATATAAAAATTTGCTATATGCGCATTGAAGGATAGCTGCAGTCCCAACACACAGCCATCCTCAAATAATATAACAAAGGGGAAAACAGCTGTCTTACATTATGTTGACTTTACTTAATTTAAGCAACATATTGTTGTGACAAGCACAGAATCATGTTGCTGTAAGTAAAAAATACATAACACCATAGATAAAAGTAAAAAGACATGAGCATGACAATTGTGTACCTCAAGATCAGGACAACGATAAAACAAGGGATCCCGAGCATCAACAACCATCACCAACTGAGAAAACTCAACAACATCAATACACTTGGGAAATGTCCTGCCTCTATTCATTAAAAAATCATTAAGCTACAAACAATTGCTGAAGCATATAGTGAGGAACTGAGAAGAATCTAATTGGCAGTAAAAAAGAATACCATGTGACAACAAAAATGGTGGCTTATAAATATTCACAAACTACAGGAGATATCAATAGTCATACATATAAGATAGCAACCACAAATATAAGAAAGGAACCTTACCAAGTCACTCCGTTCAAGGACCCGCCACAGTTGTCTCCAGATGTCCAGGTTCTTTTCAAATGGAGTTAAAACAAGGTTCTCATTGTCCTCAAGTCTAAAATGTATAAGCTCACTATTAGAAACATGGATTGCCAAATGATGGCCAAAATATGTTTGGGCTGCATTGCATGCTTCCCACAGTTATATATCCAAACCAATATGTAAGATGCAGTATAGAATAGCAATACAGTAGAACCATCGCAAATCTGGACAGAATACAGCATGACCTATTTTCTGATGTTATTGAATAATCATAATTATTCTGACAACTAAGCTATTTCCAACAAGACTCTTTACATATTGCAATATTCATAATTATTCTGACAACTAAGCTGTTTCCAACAAGACTCATTACATATTGCAATCTATCTTCAACTTATATTGGTCCCTCATAAAAAATATTTTCTCAGCATCAGAAGACCGTCCCACTTGTCCTCATCTAAAAACTCGTAAAAGTAACCCTCCACTGCTGGAGTCGTTTAACACAAACTGCATAACCAATAGGATTGGCTGCTATATGAAGGAAAAACTTTTGGCATGTAACAGCCTTCCCAATAGGAATGTTGCATACAAGGAGTTTCCATATCAAAGATATTATTAAAAAGTTGGAAGCATGTAAACATATATCTGGTACACTTTAAATCAATAATCTCACTTCTTTCCATGAGATCTAAAACAGACTTAAAATTTTAAACCCATGCACCTTGGCCTCTATTATCAACAAATCAATAATTTTTCATTGAAGAAAAGCTGTTGCTTAGTCTTCAATACAATGCCTCTTCATGCCATGTCCAAATAAATAGTCCTAATCTGAGGCAACAAATGGTTGTGCATGAGACTTGCTCCTTTTTTTTTTTCTGATAAGAGACAAGATCTAACTTAAACTCATCATCCACTAGAGTATCAAATATGACACAAGTGATAAGTCTCTACTTGCCTGAGACTTTAGCTCATTAAGCTAGATGTCAAACCATAAACATTTCTCTTCCATCTGATGCATTTGGTCATATGAAGACACCCAATCGGCACAAGGGTTGCTCATTGCAGAACCTAAAAGGCTAAAAAACAGTTTTGCAGCTATATGATTCAAATCAATTAAGTACATCAATCCTTTGCCTACTGCTTAGAGCAGTACAACCCAATAATATTTCCACTGAACAGAATTATACCTATTTCAGCATTCCATCATATCCAATTCACTAAATAGCCATCTTCTATGCTATTCTGACAGATATTGTAGCCAAAGAAATTTTTTTAAAAAAAAAATTAAGGACCTTACTTGGCTAGGCTTCTACGCCATACTAAGAAGGCCTGCCTCTCGTTAGCATCAAGCTCCTCAACCGACATACTAGCGTTCCACGGTGGCCTGGACAAGCAAACCCATCAATGATCGAACAAAATTCCCAGAAAAGAATACACTAATCGTAAAGGAAGTCACACAAGAATCAACATATTTGCAGGAGGCAACCATACCTTCGAGGCACACGAAGACTGCTCGCGTACAACGCCTCCTCCTGCCTCTGCTGCTCCCTCCTCTCCTCCGCTGTCATTGCGCTCGTCTCGCCACCCCCATCTCTGATCGAATTCAATAATTCAAAATCAATTTCAAGCAACTCAATCAAATCGGAGAGAGTCAAAGAGTAAAAACAATTCCAAGCAACAAACGATCAAATTAGAGAGCATCAGCGAGAAAAGGCTCACAAGTGGATGAGATGGGGGATTGGATTGTCGACGGAGTAGAGAATCGCGGCATCCTCGGCATGCTCGACGACGGCGTCGATGTCGCTGACCTCGGTGACCGATTCGAGAACCTTGCGGTTGGCGAGGCGGAGAGCACGGCCCTTGTCCTTGGCCTGCTGCACCATCTGGTTGTGCTGCCGCACCAGAGCCCGCCCCAGGCCCACCGATTTCTCCTTCTTCCCTCCCATCGCCGCCGGCGAGGTGCTGCTTCGCTTCCGAGATGAAACCCTAGCGTCGAGGAAGACGATCCCGCTCGTTCTCGCGTCTTCCTGGTCTGGTTTCGTTTCATTTTGATGAAAATATATAGACAGGTTTACAGATAACCCCTGAGTTTAAGATACTGACCTTAGGATGTTAGACGTGGCCGCATATCAATTGGGCTGCAACCGGACCGGATCGAAGCATGGCAAGACGGATTCGTTTGGTTGCTCTTAATTTACGCCTTGTGGTCTTATATGTTACTAGCATTGTGTGAAGCACGTGCTGAATTTTTTATTGAAAAAATATTATGATATTGAATATATTAACTTTGAATTTTAAACTTTTAATATTTTAATTGAAAAGATAATAATAAATAAAGATTATAACTAGGAGTGTTAATTCAGCACATAGTTCGTGGATAGCTGGAGCTTGACCTGAATTTGGCTCTGGTTGTTTCGAGCTCAAGCTCGATTCGAGCTTAAAAACTTGACTAGTTTGATAATAAATTGAGCTTAAGTTGAATTTGATTCGCTCAAATTTAACTCAAAAACTCGTTTATTTTTTAATATATAAAATATAATTTTAAAAAGTATTTTATAATATATAATATATAATAAATTTATATTTAAACGAGTTTTTATATATTTCTTATATTTAAACGCTATTCTATTAGCATGATTTCTTTTATATCCATATTTTTTTAATTAGTTATATCATTAGCATTACTTATAAATTTTTTAGATTAATATTTTTTATTATGAATTTATAAATTGTAATTTGTGATGCTATGTTTGATTTTTTTAATACTTTTTTTTATAATTTTATAAAATTATTTTAATGTAAATTAATTTAAAAAATTATATTTGAGTCGAGCTCTAGTTGATCGAGATTGGCTAGCTAATTTTGCGGCTCGTTTACACCCCTAATTGTAATCTATTGTTCAATACAATAAATAAATTTCTAATCATATTTATGTAACTCGCTAATATTATGATTTGACAAATATTGGTAAATAAATTTAAATCAATGGGTTAATGGGTGTTGTTAATGGAGTTCGGTTCATCATTGGTTTTTATCAAGAGATTCATTGTGATTTTGATCCTTTAGGTCATCTTTTCTTTAATTTGTACAAAAAAGAACTATAAAGGAGACTACTGAAAACTCTCCGATAGCATTCACTTTAACGCTCAAATCAGTCCAATACTCAGGAATGAATGTAGAATAACATATTGGGTATTAGTCCTTTTCCTCTTTGGTTGTTTTATTTTTTATAGTGTTCTTAAAGATTTAATGTATTCGGATCCCGTGATCTTGGATAATCATTCTATTGATTTTCTCATAAAAGGAGAGATCAATTCCGAATCCCTTGAGATTGACTTTAAAAAAAACGCAGATTAATTGACTGGTATATTAGTGCTAATAGATCAAATCTAGTGAGTTTGATTACAGCCAGATTTTAAGACATGGTTGACTTTTTTTGTGAGTTCATTCATATCCAAAGTTACTAAACTTATAATAGCTCAGTGTATTAGAGAGTCCTTAGCTCAAACACTTTTATCTATGACCTACCCTTTGAGCTTAGCTTTATTAACTTTTCTGACTCAGGAGTTTTGGTACGAAACTCACCCTTTAATTACCTCGATTAGCTGCCTCGGTTAGTGATTTTATTTTCATTTCGTACACATCTAGTTTCTCCGAACCACCACGTTGGCAACTTGATGTATTATTAGTGTCTCCCACTCTAGGCCTTATACCATAGATTTGGGGACTTAAGTTTTCCAAACTTCTTTCTTCTTCTTTCAAGCTTCTAATTGTCACAACTTGGATGATCCAATGTTATAGCTTTCTCTTTGGGGAAATGAAGTGTTAGCAGTCATGAGGTTTTGAGAGTCGTGTCTTCCTGTTGGCTTTATGGTGTCTCGAATCCGGATTTTTCGGATAGTCTTAATTATATTAGGAAGTTATTTAGTGGGCCTAATCTTTATCTAGATTTATCTTCTACTAGAAGACTTAAATTAGTAGAAGTCTTATTTGAGTCAGTCTTCTACTTTGACTCAAACACAGTTAGGCCACATCTATAAATACTCTATTGATGTAAGGGTTTCAATATAGAGTGAGAGAGAGATATATAGATCAATACTCTCAATACGTCTTGTGACGGTTAGGCTATTTAGTCTTTTGTGAGAGTTGGTGATATTGGAGTTTCGTCTCCATCGTTGTAATCTTCTCTTCCTCTTCTCATCGATACAATATCATCTGGATCGTCTTCGCCACATATATCTCTTGTCTGTTATCTTTTCCTCTTTTCTGTTTTTTCTCTATATCGTGAATTGTGGTGGACATCGATATTTTCCGCAACAAGTGGCATCAAAGCTAGGTTCAACATGTTTACTACGAAATTCGATATAGAGAAATTCAATGGAAAGCAAGGATTTCCTATTTGGCAAGCAAGAGTTCGTGCAATTCTTACTCAACAAGGGTTGAGACACACATTGGAGGACGTCAAGCCTGAAGATGTCATCGAAAGTGTCTGGGAAAACCAGAAGGCTAGCGCACATAGCACAATCATCCTCAGTCTTACCGATGAGGTACTCTATCCGTTTCTTGAATGAAACATCACCTTTAGAGTTATGAAAAAAGCTGAAGAAACAGTATATGAGTAAGTCTATCTCAAATCGAGTTTATTTAAAGCAGAAGCTCTTCAATTTTCGAATGACAGAAGGTACGAATATAGTTGATCATCTTAATGCTTTTAATAAACTTGTCTCTCAATTGTTAAGCATTGATGTTAAAATTGAAGATGAAGACAAGGCAATTATTTTATTATCGTCCTTATCTCCTTCTCTTGAGAATCTTAAAACTACTCTCATGTATGGGAAGGATTTGAAATTTGACGATATTTCTGCTGCCCTTCTATCTAATGAATATTTGAAAAAGATTGGAGGGGATATGTCACACTCAGAAGCTTTAATTGTCAGAGGTCGTACCAAAGAAAGATCAAGGACAGGTCATTCTAGATCCAAATCCAAAGAAATAAATTACAGGTATTGTAAAAAGATGAGACATGCAATCAAAGATTGTTGGAAGCTCAAAGCAAAGAAAGAAAGAGAATCGCAATTTAAAGAGCAAACCAAAGAACAAGTGTCAGTTGTTGAAGGAAGTTCTGATGATAATTTGGGTAACGTTCTCTCTATTAGTTCTAATTTTGATCGTTACCATGATATTTGGATTCTTGATTTTGGTTGTTCTTACCACATGTGTCCTAATAAGGATTGGTTAGAAGACTACAAGTCCTATGATGGTGGTTTGGTTTTGATGGGTAATAACAATCCATGCAAAACTGTTGGAATTGTAACAATCAAAATTAAGATGTTTGATAATATTATTAGAACTCTTACTGATGTTAGACATGTTCCTGATTTGAAAAAGAATTTGATCTCTTTGGGTGCTTTAGATTCTGCTGGTTATAAGTATTCTACTGAAGGTGGAGTTCTTAAGGTTGCTAAAGGCTCATTGATAGTGATGAAGGGCCTAAAGCATAAAAATTTATATGAGTTAGTAGGAAAAATTATTACAGGTGGAGCAGCAATTTCTCAGGCCTCTTCTTCTGATATGACCCACTTATAGCATATGCGTCTCAGTCATATGAGTGAGCAAGGTTTAAGTGAGCTCAACAAAAAAAAATTATTGAAAGGCCTCAACTCATACAAATTGGATTTCTGTGAGCATTGTCTCTATGGTAAATAGTCCAAGGTAAAGTTTAACACCTGTATTCATTGCACTAAAGGCTTAATTGATTATATTCATTCTGATGTGTGGTGCTCTCCTATTCCATCAAAATCTGGTGCTCGTTATTTTGTCAGTTTTATTGATGACTTTTCCAGAAAAGTGTGGATTTATTTTTTGCATCACAAAGCCGAAGTGTTTTCTGTTTTCAAACGGTGGAAAACTTCAGTTGAAAAAAGGACTGGTAGAAAAATCAAATACCTCAGAAGTGATAATGACAGAGAGTACAAATCAACAGAATTTCTCAAATTCTATGAAGATGAAGGCATCAAACGCCACTTTACCATCCCAGAAAAATCTCAACAAAATGGTATGGCCGAAAGGATGAACAGAACCTTGTTGGAGAAAGCACGCAGTATGCTCAGTATAGCAAATCTTGATAAAGATTTTTGGGCAGAAGCAATCAATACAGCATGCTTCATTGTGAATCGTTCTCCTCAAACAGCTATTAATTGCAAGGCTCCTGAAGAGGTATGGACTGGTCATCCTGCAAATTATTCTTCTTTAAATATTTTTGGTTGCCCTGGTTATGCGCATGTTGTCAAGGATAAGTTAGATGCACGTTCCAAAAAGTGTATTTTCCTGGATTATGCCAAAGGCGTCAAAGGCTATCATTTGTGGGATCCTACTATTTCAAATGTAATTATTGAGAGAGACATAGTATTTGATGAAAGTGTTATGCTAAAATCTCTCAAGAAAGATCCCAATGATATAATGCGAGTGGAGGTGGAGCATGTAGTTCCTTCAGAAGAAGATATTCAGGATATGCCCAACTCTCAAGAAAATTCTAAGAATCAAGTTTCTGAAAAGTCTCCACTTCGAAGATCTCAAAGAAAAATAAAGCCACCTGAGAGGTATGGTTTTGAAGATATGGTAGCTTTTGCTTTAGTTACTGACAATGGTAATCCTTCTTCCTATAAAGAAGTAGTGCAGAATAAGAATTCTTCTCAGTGGCAAGCTGCTATGAATGAAGAGATGGATTTCCTTCAAAAGATCCATACTTGGGATCTGGTGAAATTACCAGAATGTAAAAGAGCAATTGGTTGCAAGTGGGTATTTCGAAAGAAAGAGGATTTCTCTGAAATAGATGGTGTTAAATTCAAGGCTCGTTTAGTTGCAAAAGGGTATTCACAAAAGGAGGGTGTTGACTTTAATGAAATTTTCTCTCCTGTGGTTAAACACACATCTATTCGTTTTCTACTTGCTTTAGTTGTTTTTCATAATCTTGAGTTAGAACAGCTTGATGTCAAAACTGCCTTTCTGCATGGAGAATTAGAAGAACAAATTTTTATGCAACAGCCTGAAGGGTTCATCCAAGAAGGCAAGGAAATTTTGTCTGCAAGTTGAACAAATCACTTTATGGTTTGAAACAGTCTCCAAGGCAATGGTATAAAAGGTTTGACAGTTTTATGCTGAGACAAGATTTCATTCACTGCAAACATGATTGCTGTGTTTATTTTAAGATGCATGCCAATAACTCGTTTATTATATTACTTCTTTATGTTGATGATATGCTTATTGCTACTCAAGACATATCTCTACTAAATGATTTAAAGTTTAAAATAAAAAAAGAATTTGAGATGAAAGATTTAGGTGCTGTAAGGAAGATTCTCGGTATGGAGATTGATCGAGATCGAAAGCATGGAAAATTATGGCTCAAACAGAGCAAGTATCTCGAGAAGATTATTTCTCGTTTTCACATGCAGAATTCAAAACCCGTCAGTACTCCTTTGGCATCTCACTTCAAGCTTTTAGCTCAACAATGTCCTTCTACAGATGAAGAGCATGCATATATGGAGAACATCCCATTTTCAAGTGCTGTTGGAAGTCTAATGTATGCTATGGTATGCACAAGACCTGATATTGCACAAACAGTCAACGTTGTTAGTCGTTACATGACAAATCCAGGAAAAGAGCATTGGCTGGCCATGAAATGGCTATTAAGATATATCAAAGGTACTCTTAATATTGGTTTATGTTTCGACAGGAACACAGTGCAAGAGGTCAAAATTATTGGCTACGTCGATTCAGACTATGCTGGAGACCTTGATCGATACTGATCCCTCACTGGTTATCTTTTCACTCTTTGTGGAGGACCAATTAGTTGGATGTGTACCTTACAGTCAACTGTAGCATTATCTACAATATAGTCTGAGTATATGGCAGCTACAGAAGCCGTCAAAGAAGCTCTATGGCTAAAAGGTTTGGCAAGTGAAATTGATTTTTCTCAACATATTCTTCCTATTTTTTGCGACAGTCAGAGCGCCATACACCTTGCGAAGAACCAAATGTACCACATTAGATCAAAGCATATAGATGTCCGATTTCATTTTATTCGGGACATTATTGAAGATGACGAGATTTCTCTACAAAAGATTCATACTTCAAGAAATCCTGCAGATATGTTGACAAAGGTAATTCCGATTGACAAGTTCAAGCTCAGTTTGGACTTGATCAATATTCAAGATCGTTGATTCTATTCCAAGAGGTAATGACAAAGACATCTATTGAAGATTCAAATTCAGAGAATAAGATGATTCGAGCCAAGGTGGAGATTGTTGGCTTTATGGTGTCTCGAATCTGGATTTTTCGAATAGTCTTAATTATATTAGAAAGTTATTTAGTGGGCCTAATCTTTATCTAGATTTATCTTCTACTAGAAGACTTAAATTAGTAGAAGTCTTATTTGAGTCAGTCTTCTACTTTGACTCAAACATCATTAGGCCACATCTATAAATACACCATTGATGTAAGGGTTTCAAGAGAGCGAGATAGAGTGAGAGAGAGATATATATAGATTAATACTCTCAATACGTCTTGTGACGGTTAGGCTACTTAGTCTTTTGTGAGAGTTGGTGATATTGGAGTTTCGTCTCCATCGTTGTAATCTTCTCTTCCTCTTCTCATCGATACAATATCATCTGGATCGTCTACGCCACATATATCTCTTGTCTGTTATCTTTTCCTCTTTTCTGTTTTTTCTCTATATCGTGAATTGTGGTGGACATCGATATTTTCCGCAACATCTTCCTTTAACTTGATGCTCTGTGATGCGACGCACTGGCCGCCATGACACTTGGAGAAGTGGGTTACCATCAGATTATATCCTACATAATTATTTAGGGTTTTGCTCCTTTTTGAGACGTCAGTCTGAAGCTGCCCATTCATTCATTGGGGCGATGCATCGGATGCGTCGTGATTTATTTTTCCTTCAGTTTTTAAAATTAGATGGAGGACACTTGTTGTTGAATCCTGATGAGGATCTTGGAGATCCAATCTTTTGGACTTCGCCTGTCTCAATTGAGCCACGTGAAAGCAATTTGATAGAGTAGGGAGACTTATATGAAGGATGATATGTTATTTTCCTCTTACTTTAGCAAATTTGCAAATCCTCAGTCTTCCTCCTTTGGCCTCTTCATCCACTACCAAAAAGCATGTTCATCCATGGCATCTTTCTCTGCTTTATCAAGTTCTGGGAAGAGATCCTCCACCACTGAGAAGGAGAGCATTCTGGGCAAACGACCTAAGCCCTGAAGAAGTCCTCAACCCCCTATAGCGTTTCGACACCGTTATCTAGAGGTCGGCGCTCTACTCTCATGCCAAAGGAGATGTATGAGACTATCATCCTTGCTGCCCCATCTGTCTTAAATATCGCCTTACCCTTCGTAATGTTGTTGATTGTGAGGACTGGCGCATCTTCTACTGCACCTTCCACCACACCAGCTGCTGTAGAGGGGAGTTCATGGGGGCCATTTTCATAGAACGCAACTATCCTGTCATCTACTTTAAGTGAGTTTACCTATTTGAGTAGTTTGTTATTCTACGCTTGATGATCCTAGTATAAGTATTTCGCTAAATAATTCTGAGATGAGAGTTTAGATTTTTGAGTCTATCTTCCAAGAGAAAAATTTCGAGCAGTTAGTTAATTTCGTCGACTTCCTGGGTAGAACTAAGTTAGACCTATGGGGGTCAGAGGAAGATAATAGAATCCTTAAGAAGAGGTTCGGTTTTGAGTTTTTCACTTATTAAAAGATGTTTAAAAGTAGATTTAGGTACCTATAGATTTTTTTACTCGAAATATTTTGAGGGATTGATACTTAGCTCCACGTCAGATTATTCCTAATATTATGAAGTTTATCATAGCCTTCTGAACCTTAGCCACCTCAAAAGGTTATTCTCTAACCATAGAAATGTTCATATATGCCTTCAAGGATTGTCAAAGTCTCAATACAGGAGGTAAATGGTATTTCAGCCCAAAAAAGTAGTGTAAACTCTTTGCTTTCAATCCTAACTTTATTCATACTTGGAAGGTTTATCTTGTTAGGGTCTTTTTCAAGATTGATCGGGTCTTCTATGTGGGTAAGTAATCCTTTCTTCCATATGGTCGATCTTAAAATCTCTCTCGAAGTCTACCGCCTTTTAGTATTTGGACTAAGAGGTAGAAGAGGTTAGATTTGCCCCTACATGGTCTGATGAGGCCTGTTTGGCAAAATGTGGTTTATCCATTGCTTGGGTAGCTGGTATGAAACTTAGCCCCCAAGGCTTGGGCTTTCTTCTCTTCATAATAACTTTTTCTTCAGTTTAATGAGATGGTGTTATACTTATAGGGATTACCGAGCTTAGTTTCATGAACGAGATTCTAAAATAGCAAGAGTGGCTCCTCAGTATCATTAGCCTAAAAGACGCCCACTGCACTAGAGATCCCCACTTCTCCTCTTGCCATAGCCCCCAGCCAAGGGAAGAGGAAGAAAAAAGAGGAGGAGAAGAGTCAAGGAATAGACAAAGAGCAGGCAAACAAAACACAAGTGCCACCTCATTCCTCTTTCCCTCCTTCCTGAGCTACCTCCTCGGGCGATCATGCTTGATCACCTTCTTGTGTGATGAAGAAGGTTGATCGTGATAAGGGAGTCATTTCTGCCCCTTTACCAACTTGCTCTGAGGTGCAAAAGCTTTTTGCTCCTAGGTCCTGAAGTGCTTTGAGGGAGATCGATGCCGAGGAGTATTTTCTTGAGAACTTTGGAAAGAATAGAAGCTTCTCCATCACCAAGCTTCCCTTCGATAAGCTCTTCTTGAATGGAGAAAGAGCTTATCATGATGTAAGTTTATTCAAATTTAACTTCTCCCATTCTTTCTTTCTTTTAGTATTCTAACTTCTTGTTTAGCCACAGGTCTTGTATTTTTTTCATTTTGTAGGGCGTCACTTTTATAAAGCTCAGAGGGAAGCAAGCTTCAAGAAGACCAAGGCCAAGAAGGAGGTGGATTTACTTCACTCTTAACTTGCATCCGTCCAAAATAGTGTGGAGGAGTCAAAAAGGAAAGCAAGGAAGAAAAAAACCTTCTCACCATCAAGCATGACTCAACCTTGTTAAACATGGAGGCGACGAAGGCCAAGATGGAGGCAATGAAGACTTATCACCAAACTACCCTAGAGGAGATCCAGGCCACCATTGTTGCCAACTACCTTTGGAGCAAAGAGCACTCAAATGTCCTAAAGATGACTAAGTTCCATGCCATCACAGAATTCAAGGCTAGCAACAAATATCTCAGAGACTATGCCAAGCTCTTCGTTTAGGGCTTCATTTAAGGTTACCTCGTTTGTAGGGACATAGTGAAGCAAACCTATCACGACCTCAACTTTGACCCTAAAGATTCCACGTCGAGCTCTACAATGACTTAAGGGTTCGGCACCTCAAGTGGGAGTATGATGTATTTCTTCAGAGGGAGAAGGAGACTACTGTGGAGATGACGAGTGAGGGTTGAGAGGGAGAGGAGGTAATGGAAGCTGAGGTCAAGGTCATTATGGGGCCTGAGAAGCTAACACCTCTCAATCTCTCTAACTAATTATTGCTCTTTTGTAATATGAAAGTTTTTGTACTAATCTTTTCCTTCGACAAAATTTTCCTTTCCTCCCATGTCTTTGTGCTTTTCGAGCTATTCTTTTGACCTTCTTAACTTTATCCAATCTTGTTTGAATGTTCTTGATGGCTAAGATGGTCATGTATTCTGACTTTCTACATGGTGAATTTCATGATTTGGGAGCCTATAGATCAACCGCGATTTTTTTTCACTAATAAGTCTTGGGTGCTGGGTGTTTGCAAGCAGTTTTTAATGCTTTTCTTTCATGGTTTGGGAGCCCGTAGATCAAGTAGAGTTTTCTTCAGGGATATTTTTAAATAGGGATGCCTCAGCCGATGTACGTGATTGAACTGCACACTTGACTCCATCCTTGTGGTTTTCTCAGTGCCTTGTGTTACAATTTCTTTTATCTAACATGAAGCTTGCCATTGACTTTATTTGGACCTGAGCATTTTGCTTGGTATGAGGTTGAATCCTTTGCCTCGTCTAGACCCAAGCCCTAGGTTTTTGGCATTAGACTAAGATCTTATGCCTTATTTGATCCAAAGTCTTTGTGTCTGGTATTAGGCTGAGGTCTTATGCCTTGTCCAATTCGAGGTCTTTGTATCTGGTGTTGGGTCGAGGCCTTATAAGTCATCAAATTTGAGATCTTT
Organism: Trichopus zeylanicus subsp. travancoricus; assembly: GCA_005019695.1. Classification (NCBI taxonomy): domain Eukaryota; kingdom Viridiplantae; phylum Streptophyta; class Magnoliopsida; order Dioscoreales; family Dioscoreaceae; genus Trichopus; species Trichopus zeylanicus. The sequence goes on from RXID01011058.1 coordinate 325,381, forward strand.
GTGCCTATTATTGGGCTAAGGTCTTATGTTTTATCTAATCTGAGGTCTTTGTACTTAGCATTAGACTAAGGTCTTATGCCACATCTAATTCGAAATCTTTATGCCTAGCATTGAACTAAGATCCTATGTCTTATTTGATCTGAGATCTTTGTATTTAGCACTAGGCTAAGGTCTTATGCCTCGTCTGATCCTAGGTTTTTGTGTCTGACATTAGGTCAAGGTCTTATGTCTTATCTGATTCGAGGTCTTTGTACTTGGCATTGGATTTAGATCTTATGCCTCATCTAATCTAAGATTTTTGTGCCTGACATTGGACTGAGGTCTTATGCTTCATCTAATTTGAGGTCTTTGTGTGATCTCTCAGGCAAAGACTTTAGCAAAGCACAAATCTTATTGAAATATAAATGCGACATGATTTTAAAGATAAAACCTTCTCAGGTTGTCGATGTGCCATGCCATCGAAAGTACTTGGCCATTTGGGCGCTCGATCTTGAAAGTTCCTAGTCTCATAGCTCGAAAAACCCTAAATGGTCTAGTGTGATTTGGAGGGAGCTTCCCTTAGGTCTAGTCGACAATCTCAATTCGGTGTAGTATCTAATCGCCAAGTCATAGTTCTCAATTATGTACCAAGAAATTGTATTAGCATGCCACTCACCGATGATATTTGGAGACCCTAGTGAGAACCTTCTCTCGAACCTCCAAAACTAGGTCCTTCTCAACCTAGTTATTTTTCTCATTTTGCGCGGGATCATAACTTTGAACTCATAGAAAAGTGAGTCTAATTTCTACCGAAATGATTGTCTCAACCCCATAAGCAAGCATATAGAGTGACTCTTCAGTTGTCATCCAAAGAGTTATCTGATAAGACCACAAAATATATGGTAGCTCTTCGACCCAAGCATCTTTTACCCTATTTATATGTTTCTTTATTCCTATAAGAAAGATTTGATTTGTTACCTCGGCCAAGTCATTTGCTTGTGGATATACTATCGAAGTGAATCTTTGCTAAATATGGAGGCTGGTGTAATATTTCCTAAACTTTGAGTTGTCAAATTACTTTCCATTGTTTGTGTCCAGTATGCGTGAGAGTCCGAATCTACAAATGATGTTCTGTCAAAAGAACTCTTAAATATTCTTTTTGATGATTTGTGGCAAGTGGCTTGACTTTTACCCACTTGATAATGTAATCAATACGACTACTAAGAATTTTTCTGCCCCGAGGCTATGGGAAAATGACCCAAGATATCCATTCCCCATTGGTCAAAAGGCCATACCGCTTGGGTTGTTGGAATTGAACTATGAGGCTGTGGTTGTTTGAGATGATTTTTGTCATAATTAAATTTGATTAGAATATAATTAAAATTGAGACTTGTATGTCATTAAATTATGGTTTAAATGTGGGTTTCAATCAGATTTAAATCACGTCTAAGTTTGATCGAAAATTGAGCTCAATTTGAACTTGAATCATTGAAAAATTCAGACTTAAATTAGGTCTAATCCAATTATGCTAAGTGAGCTAGATTTTTGGACCAAAATTGAACCCAAAATTCAACTAAAATTTAGGCCAAAATGACAAAATATAAGAGTTTTGTAAATAAATTTTTAGACTGAATAAATATTTATAAATAGATTCTTAGTTGAATTTTTCTTGCAAATAGATTCCTAAAATAAGAATTTTATAAAAAAGTCCAATAAAATCCTAAAATTACAAATCAATCTCACAAAATTTAGGATTTGCAAATAAATCACTCAAAAGATTAGTAATTATAATTTTATCTTATGAAATCCAAAGCTTACAAAAATCTTTCCAAAATTTTATATTTGTAAATAAGCCCCTAGAATGTTAACTTTTATAAATAAGTCCCCAAAAATTTTTATTTGCAAATAAGTCCAAATTTTCTTTAAAATGTAAGTTTTAAAATTTTATAAATAAGTTCTTTTATAACTGAAAATCATAAAATTATAGTTTAGTCTAATTTTTCAAAAAAAATTTACAAATTCCCCCTCTACATTTTGTGGTTTCATGAAATACTACAATTTGAAACCATAACAACTCCATCCAAATATGATCACCTAGAGATGAAACAGAGACATGTTTAAATAAATTTTCATCCATATCAAACCCCATCCATAATCAATTCAAACAATAAAAATCCATATTGAGATTGACCATTGAAATTTTTGAACGAAGATTGATCTGATCTTCTTGATACTTATAAAAACTCATGAAACCTGCACAAAAGAGATCAGAAGCTAAGCAGTGGTGAAACAAAGAAGAAGTAAAGTAATAAACGAGAAGAAAGATAAGGACTTTCTACTCATCTTTGTTCTCTTTGTTTGTTTCCCCTTTATGCCCGTTTTCTATGTTCTTATAAGACACTCAACTGCACCATTGTTCTCGCTAGAGCCCTACCAGCTAGCCTCCCAAACCCTAGCACTTTGCCATCCTTGAGCATGCCCACCGGCCTCTGTTCTCCACAAGCTCCGCCCAAGCTCACCTCTGCCAAGTTGTCCATCTGCTTGTGAGCCTTGCCGAGCTACTACTACTATGTCTAGGCTCCATCTTTCACAGTAGAGGAGTTATGATCTGCTTGTGCAAGCTTCACCACTCACTAAAGTTACCTTGCGAAGCCATCTTTGCTTGAGCTCATGAGCCGCCTTCGCCGCTCGAGCCCGCAAACCATCGCCTGAGCCTGCCAAAGTTACCTTACCAGCCACCTCCGCTACTTGAGCCCATGAGCTACCACCCGAGCCCATTGAGCCACCTTGCTGCTTGAGCCCACAAGTTGCCCCTATCGCCCGAGCCTGCTGAGCCACCACAACCGTTGCTACAGGCAGGATCTGGCCAGATTCGGTCATGAGATGGGCTATCCCCTACTTTATCACTAGGAAACCAAGCCATATTCGGCTATTTTCAGTTGGATTCGGGCAGAGAGGGGATCAGGCCATCATGGCTTGGTCATGAGGAGAATTACGGTTTGATGCGATATAGGTTTTTGGTGAGGAAGAAGAGATAAGGAAAAGAAATAAAAAAATAAAAAAAGTTGTGTAAAAAAAACCCGGCCAAAAAAATAGGGGAGAAAAGTTTCGAGCTCCTAAAAATGTTGTTGTATATAAAAAAAGAAAAATTCAGCCAAAAAAAAAAAAAAAAGGAGAAAAAAATTCTCTCATCTTAATTTTCAGTGGAACTTCATTAACATTACAGTCACTTGCGGTCCTTGGCACGATGCCTGACTCCACCAATGCCACAGTTACCCGCAATCCCTCGAAGATGGTAAACTCTTGATATCACTGTGACCACTCATAATCCCTTCAAGATAGTGGATCCTCAACATCATTGTGCCTACCCGTGACCCCTCGAAGATGATGGACTCTTGACATTGTTGCGGTTATATGTATCCCCTCAAAGATGACACTGTTGGCTTAGCACGAGCTCAAAAGCTAGCTAAGTGCAAACTCAAAGACTGGCTAAGTGTGAGCCCAAAAACTAGTTTAGATGCAAACCCAAATGTTGGCTAAGTACGAGCCTGAAGGCTAGTTGGATGCGAGCCCGAATGCTAACTAAGTGTAAGCTCGAAAGCTGGTTAGGTGAGAGCTCAAAAATTGACTGAGTTCAAACTTGAAGGCTGATTGAGTGTGAGTTCGAAGACTAACTTGGATGCGAGCCCGAAGGCTGGCTAAGTACGAGCTTGAAGGTTGGTTTAGTTGTGAGTTGGAAGGTTAGTTAAGTTGAGTCCGAAGGTTGGCTGAGTGCGAACTGGAAAGCTGGCTGAGTGCGAGCCTGAAGTCTGGCTTAGATGTGAGATTGAAGATAGGTTAGATGTGAGATCAAAGATTGATTGAATGCAAGCTCAAATGCTAGCTAAGTGCGAGTTCAAAGGTTGGCTGAGTGTAAGCACAAAGATTGGCTTAGATGCGAGTTTGAAGGCTGGCTTAGATGTGAGCCCAAAGGCTGGCTGTATGTGAGCTCAAAGGCTGGTTGAGTACGAGCCCGAAAGCTAGCTTAGATCCGAGCTTAAAGACTGGCTGAGTGTGAACTTAAAGACTGACTTAGTGCGAGCCCAAGAGTTGGGTAAGTGTGAGCATGAAAGCTAGTTTAGTGTGAGCCCAAAGACTGACTGAATGCGAGCCTGAATATTGATTTAAATGCGAGCCCAAAGCCTGGTTGACTGTGAGCCTAAAGGTTGGCTTAGATGTGAGTCCAAAAATTGACAGAGTACGAGTCTGAAACCTGCCTTGAATGCAAGCGTAAAGCTTGGTTGAGTTTGAACTTAAAAGCTACCTAAGTACTAACCCAAAAGTTGGGTTAAGTGATAGGGATCTGCCATCTTTGACTAACCATAGGTGACCACAGCAGGGTCATAGGTTCACTATCTTCATCACCATTTTTAAGGGATCGCGGCTGATCGTAGTAAGGTCATAGATTCATCGTTTTCATCACCAAAAGCCTTGGGTGGCCGCAGTGTTGTCGAGAGCTCTTCTTTTTTCAATATTTTTTTACCGAATTTTTCTCATTTTTTCTTTTTTTTCTAAAATCACAACAACTAATTATTTATTTATTTATTTATTTATTTTTTCCCCTGAAGTCCAAAACTATTCTTCTATATTTTTTACTAGAATTTTTTTACAACACAATTTTTTATATATTTTTTGGGCTTCTTCTTCGTCAAGCCGAAGGCCTCTCACAAGGCTTCACTGGGCCGAGAGAGGACCGGCCTCTTCCCCAGCCGGATCCGGTCGGCCTTGGTCGCGACGGGGTGAGGAGGCACCCCGCCCTTCCTCCGCCGGTAGGATATGGCCGTCTCCCCATCGGATCTGGCTAGCCTTGCTGTGGCTGGGCGTGGAGGCAGCCCTGCCCTTCTTTCGTCAGCCAGATTTGATTGTTTCCCGGCCAGAGCTGGCCGACCTTGCTGCGGCGGGGCAGGGAGGTGCCCTGCCCTTCCTCCATTGGCCAAATTCGGCCGTTGGCCAAATCTAGCTGTCGGCTGGCCTTGCTGTAGCGGGGTAGGCTTCTCGAAGGGCAGAGGAGGGTGGCACAGGATCGCCGGTGTGCGGAGGAGGGTGGCACAAGGACTCCATATGGAGGCAGTGCTCGAGGTGACAAGGTCCGGCGTGGCAAGCTTGAGGTTGCAGATAAGGCCTAGAGCGGCGGTTGAGGTGTTTGATAGGTGGATGGGGTTCAGGCTTCCGACAATGGTGTTCGGGTGAGGAGATAAGGGTGGCTTGACCGACGAGTAGCTCACTGGGAGGAAATCGAACAGCGGCATTTGGCAGCGACAGATGGTTGGACATGATTGCAATGCAATTGCAAGTAAAGAAAAGAAAAATAAAATAAAGCTAAGGGTGGAAACTCACCCAACCATGTTCTATATTTGATTTCCTATATCTAAAGACTCATCGATCTCCTCTCTCCTATAAATCTTTGATTTCACTTTATTTTTTTATTTTTTAATTTACAAGTTCTACGGATTTTTATAGCTCGTGAAAAGATAAAATTAGACTAGAATTAATTTTTTTTCAATTTTGAAAAATGAATATAGATGTAGACATATATAAATATACTTATTTTGAATTCGGATAAGCTTGTAAAGAGATATGGATAAGTATGTTTGTTGTAAATGATGAAATTTAAAAATTTATACGTATTCTGAATACTGAAATTATAGGAAGTTATTTAAAAAAATATTTTCAAAAAAATTAACTAAATTAACATTTTATAATTTTTAGGAGACTTTTGTGCAAAAAAAATTTTATTTATAAAATTTTAAAACTTTTAAGCTCTTTTTTGAATAAAATTTAGATTTATTCGTAAATAAAAAATCTTGAGGGACTCATTTATAAAAAATCAAAATTCTAGGGGCTTATTTATAAATAAAAGTTTTTTGAAGAATTTATTTGTAAATCCTAAATTTCATAAGGACCAAATCATAATTATCAATATTTTATAAAAATTCAAAATTCTAGAAGAGTATTTGTAAATAAAAAATTTTGGAGGGATTTATTTTTAAATCCTGAATTTCATAAGGACCAAATCATAATTAGAAATTTTTTGAGGGACTTATTTATAAAGCCTAAATTTTGTGGAATTAATTTATAGTTTTAGGATTTTATTAGATTTTCCTATAAAATTTTTATTGTAGGGACTTATTTGTAAGAAAAATCCAACCAGAAATCTATTTATGAAGATTTATTCAATTCGGAGGTCTATTTATAAAATTTTTGTGTTTTATTATTTTGGCTTAGAATTTAGATGAATTTTGAGCCCAATTCTAATCTAAAAAATTTAACCCAATTAGCCCATTTAGATTAGACTTAGCTAGAGCCCAATTTTTTCGATAATTTGATTCAATTTTTGATCAAACTCAGATGTGATTTAAGTTTGATCGAGACCCATGTTTGAGCCATAATTTAGTGAAATATAAGTTTCAATTTTAATCATATTTTGATTAATTTTAATTGTGGCAAAAATCGTCTCAAATAAAGATTAATCGCATGTGCTATTATTAGCTTACGATGGTAGGAGACTATATTGAATATGCGAGAAGATGTCACATATGCCAAACATGGTGACTTCATTCATAAAGACCCAAATCCTCTACATTCAACAGCGTCTTCATGGTTATTCGAGGTATGGGGAATAAACATCATCGGCCCAATCAAACCATCTTCTTTTAAAAGTCATCGCTTCATACTAGTAGCAACTGATTATTTCTCTCGGTGGGCTGAAATAACTCCATTGAAAGAGCTAAAAGTGAGTATTATTATCCACTTTTTTTAAGAAAATATTTTGTAGTGATTTGGTGTTTCTCGAAGAATTATTTTTGATAATAGACCGCCTTTTAGAAGCTTCAAAGTAGACGATTTGCGCATCATCAGAAGATAGATTGGAGATATTTATTCATCTATAACGTGAGAGCTAATGAACTCACTGAGGTATTCCACAAGATCCTCTTCAAGATCTTAAAGAAAGTTATTGCCAAAAACAAGAAAGACTGGCACCAAAAGTTTGTTGAGTTACTGTGGGCCTATTACACTATATATTGAACTCCTACCCAATCAATACCATATATATTGGTGTTTGATACTGAAACAGTCTTGCCACTAAAAATGCAAATCCCCTCTCTAAGGATTGTCTTGTAAGAAGAAATCACAAGAAAAGATAACATTCATCTTTACCTTGACGAACTAGACTTCTTGAATGAAACAAGTCTCACAGCCTAACAAAACTTGAAAATATATTAAGCATAAATGTCTAAGACCTATAATAAGATGACTCGACTTAGGCCTTTCTATAAGAAAGAAATAGGTTTAGTCCTGAAAAGATCCATAATCCCAAACTAAAATAAGAAATGCAAGTTTGAGACTAATTGGGAAGATTCCTATATCGTCAACAAGATATTTGAAGGGGGATTCTACCAATTAATCGATAACAAGGGAGAAAGATCTATGTCACCAATTAACGACTGATTCCTCAAAAGCTACTATGCCTAAGCCCTAGAGGTAACAAAAATAATCAAAAGTATTTATATTTTATCTATGACAGAATGTCCGACTTTCTCAAAATGGAACACTTGATTAAACATACACTCTATATTTCTGAAGACAAAACATGGACACAAAAACTCTATCCATCTTGTGTGTCTATGAAGCTAGCATATATGACAAACTAAGTTTACTTTTACGTGGCAAATTAAGTCTATGTTATATGGTGATTCAACTTGCATCTACACGGTGAATCAAGTCCATGTTATGTGGTGATTAAACTCATATCCACATAGTAAATTAAGTCCAATTTTATATAATAGACCAAATTAACTTTCATGTGGTAAATTAAGTCCACTTTTTCTATCAAATCAAGTCAATTTCATTATGGAAACTCAAGTCCATTCATCATGGCAAATAAAAAAAAAACACTTATTGTAAGAACTCAAGTCCACTTATTGTGGTAATTTAAGTTCATTTCATGTGGCTAACCAAGTCCACTTTTAGGTGGTAAAATAAATCTATCATCATATAGCAGGTCAAGTCCATTCTCATATTGTAAAATAAATCCATCATCACATGCAAGTCAAGTCCACTTTCATGTGGTAAATTAAGTTCATTTTTACATTGCAAACTAAGTCTATTTCTATATAGCAATATAAATTCACTCTTGTATGACAATTCAAATCTATATAATCAACTCCTGAAATATTGATATAGAGGCAAGTATTCAAAAAATGTTCATACCCTTTCCTCTTATCAGAACTCGAGGAGAGGCTATGAAGAGGATAATTTATTTGAAGTGATTTTTGTCAGAATCAAATTTGATTGGAATATGATTGAAATTGAGATTTGTATGCCACTAAATTATATCTCAAATATGTATCTCAATCAGACTTAAATTGCATTCAAATTTGATTAAAATTTGAGCTTAATTTGGACTTGAATCATTGAAAAATTTAGGTTCAAGCTAGGCCTAATTCAAAAGGGTTGAGTGGGCTAGATCTTTGGACCAAAATTGGGCCAAAATCCATCTAACTTTTGGACTAAAATGACAAAATATAAAAATTTTTATAAATAAGTTCCTGAACTAAATAAATCTTTATGCATAGTCTTTGGTTGGATTTTTCTTGCAAATAGATATTTGGAATAAGAATTTTACGAAAAAATTCAACAAAAATTTAAAATTATAAATCAATCCCATAAAATTTAGGGTTTGTAAATAAATCTTTCAAAAAATTAATAATTATAATTTGATCCTTATGAAATTCAAGGCTTGCGAATAAATCCCTTCAAAATTTCATATTTGTAAATAAGCCCCTATAATTTTAACCTTTTACAAATAAGTCCCTCAAAAATTTTTATTTACAAATAAATCTAAATTTTATTCAATAAAGACCCGAGAAATTTTAAAATTTTATAAATAAGTTTCTTGTATAAAAAAGTCTCCTAAAATTCAAAAAATTATAGTTTAGTCTAATTTTTTTTAAAAAAAATTGTAAATACCCCCCTCTATATTTTTTGGTTTCACAAAGTACTACAATTCGAAACCATAATAACGCCATCCAAATATGATCACCTAGAGATGAAATGGATACATGTTTAAATAAATTTTCATCCATATCAAATCCCATCCATAATCAATTCAAATAGGAAATCCATATTGATATCGACCATTGAATTTTTGAACTAAGATTGATCCGATATTCTTGATACTTATAAAAACTCATGGAACCTGCACAAAAGAGATTAGAGGCTAAGCAGTGGTGAAACAAAGAAGAATTAAACTGATAAACGAGAAGAAAGATAAGGACTCTCTACTCATCTTTGTTCTCTTTGTTTGTTTCCCCTTTATGCCGGCTTTTCTATGTCCTATAAGATACTCAACCACACCATTGCTGTTGCTAGAGCCCCACCAGCTAGCCTCCCAAACCCTAGCCACTTTGCCCTCCCTGAGCGCGTCCATCAGCCTCTGTCTCCATGAGCTCTGCTCAAGCTCACCTCCGCCAAGCTGTTTGTCTGCCTGTGAGCCCTATCGAGCTGCAGCCACCACGCCTAGGCTCCACCTTCCATAGTCGAGGAGTTGTGCTCTGCTTGTTTGCAAGCTTTACCCCTCACCGAAGTTACCTCGCTGAGCCACCTCCACTTGAGCCCACGAGTCGCCTTTGCCACCCAAGCCCATGACCCACTACCCGAGCCCACCAAGCGGCCTCTGCGTGCTCTGCGGCCTCTGCGTGCTCGTGCCACCACAGCTATTGTTACAGGCTAGATCCAATCGTGAGATGGGAGCAGGGCTACCCCTTGCCTTACCGCCAGGAATCCATGATAGATCTGGCCATTTATGACCAGATATGGGCAGAGAGGGGACTAAGGGTTTGATGGGGCATGAGTTTTTGGTGAGGAAGAAGAGGCAAGGAAAAGAAATAAAAATGTAAAAATGATTGTTGTGTAAAAAAAGATTTGGCCGGAGAAGAGTTTCAAGCTCTCGAGATAGAAGAAAAGAAATAGAGAAAAAAATAAAAAAAATTTTGTGTAAAAAAATTGAAAAATTCAGCAAAAAAGTTTGCTGCAAAAAAAGAGAAAATATTTTTCTCATCTAGATTTTCAGCAGAACTTCATTAACATTGTGGCCGTCCATGGTTTTTGGCGTGATAATGAGACTATTAAAACTGCAACCACTTGCAACCTCTCAAAAATGATGGACTCTCGATATCACCACGATCACTTGCAGTCCCCTGAAGATGGTGGACCTTCAATATCATTGCGGCCACTCATGGCCCCTTGAAGATGACGGACTCTTACCACCATTGCAACACACATGATCTCTCAAAGATGATAAACTCTTGACATTGTCGGCAGCCACTTGTGGCCTTTCAAAGATGGCAAATCCCTGTCACCTCAAGCCAGCCTTCGGGCTTGTACCCAGCTAGCATTTGGACTTCCACTTAACTAGCCTTCGAGCTCGCACCCTAGCTAACCTTTGGGCTCGCACTCAGCCAATCTTCGGACTCACATTTAGCCAACTTTCGATCTCGCATCTCAGCTAGCCTTCAGACTCGCACTCAGCCAGCCTTCAGACTAGAATCTAAGCCAGCATTGGGGCTCACACTTAGCCAGCCTTCAGGCTCATATCTAAGCCAGCTTTCTGATTCACGCTTAGGCAACCTTTAGCCTCGCACCAAGTCAGTTTTCGAGCTCACACTTAGCCAGTTTTCGGGTTTGCACTCAACCAGCATTTGGGCTCGCATCAAGTTAGTTTTCGGACTCGTACTTAGCCAGCCTTCAATTTTGCATTCATCTATCCTTTGGGCTCACAATTAGCTAGCCTTCGGGCTCGCACCCTATCTAGCCTTCAGCCTCATACTCCACTAGCTTTTGAACTTGCATCCAAGCTAGCTTTTGTACTTACACTCAGCCAGTCTTGAGACTCACGCCCAATTAGCCTTCGGGCTTGTACCTCTAAGCTAACTTTCAAGCTCCCAAACTAAGCCAACCCTTGGGTTCATACATTTAAAGTCAGGCTATGGGCCCGCCTAAAATTATTATCATAAATAGCTAAAGACTCTCAAATCAAATTGATTAATGTGAAGTAACTTAATCATAACAAATGGACAAATGACAAGTTGACTCAAATGAACTTAAATTGGCCAATTAAATAGACTAAAGCCCAAATCAATGTTGATTCCAAAAAAATTCAAATTGAATTAATTTAAACCAAATAAACTCAGATATAACTCTAATCGAGTTCAACTCAAGATAATTTAAAATCAAGTTGAGTTCAAATCAAATCCAATTTGGATTCAACTAAACTCAAATCAAACTTTAATTGGGTTAAATCAAGTCCAAACTAAAAGAATAAACTCAAAGTCAAATAAAAAAAAGTCAACCTGAACTAAAATCAAGTTGAGCTAAATTACGTTGAACTTGAACCTAAATCCATCAAGGTGCAACCCAAAACTTGATAAAGGTCCAAAACAATGTCAAACTTAGACCCGAACTATATTAGTCCCAATAAAACTAAATAGGGTCAATCGGAGTCCCACTGGATGTGCTAAACTCTCAGAAATACTCTAAAGCTATGAACAAAGGGTGATATTATCATCCTAACTTAAACTAAAATTAGTTTGAATAAAACTAAATAAAGTCAAATTGAGTCCCACTGGGTGTACTACAAAAATCTTTAGCAATACTTCAAAGTTATATTCAACTCTATAAGTCATTAATGATGCTATCAAACCAAAGAAGTTAATTGCCAATAATACACTCAAAGCTTTTAGTCACACTTCGAAACTAGTTAATCTCAAAAGCTGTTAATGATGTATCTTCCAAGCTAAGTCAACCCAAAAGTATTGGCAATGGTTTAAATTAAACCGAACTAAGGTGGGCATAAACTTACTTAGTCAGTCAGCTATAATGCCTTATTCAAATGAAGTTAACTAATGATGTACTTAAAGTTGTTACTCACACTTTGAAACTAGTCAAACCTAGAAGCCATTGATGACGTGCCCTTCAAGCTAGCCAATCCCAAAAGCAGTTGGTGACACGTTCTTCAAGCTAATCAACCTCTAAAATAATTGATGACGCACCCTTCAAGCTAGACGACTCCAAAAGTAGTTGACAATATACCCTTCAAGCTAGTCAACTCTTGATGACGCACTCCTCAAGTTAGTCAACTTTAGAAGTAGTTGACCATAAGCCCTTTCAAGCTAGTCAACCTCAGAAGCTATTGGCGATGCACCCTTTTAAGCTAGTCAACCCAAAAAGTAATTAATAATATGATTTTCAAAACTATATCCAACCCTATAAGTCATTGATGATACCACCAAATCAAAAGGAGTTATCATCTATGCCTTACCGGCTAACGAGAATACTCTAACCCAAACAAAGCTATTACCGATGTCTTATTGGCTAATAGGAATATTTCAAATTAAGAAGTAACCACTAAAGCTCAAAGCTATTAAAAATACTTCCGGCCAATCCCGATAACTCACTAGCAATGTCAAATCAATGAAGTTATCGTTAATGCTCAAAGTAATTGGAAACACTTTGAACTTTTCCCATTCCCTTTCATGTCCCATCAATACTTGCCAAAGACCGAGTCTATATGGGTCGGATGCCACATGGTCCAGCATAGGAGGAGCATGACAGCAACACACATCAAAGCTTCTTCTCCATTCTTTCTCTTTCTTTATCCCTTTCATGTTTTCTATATTTTTATGTTAAAATTTATTGTAAAGTGAAGGTACACCCTTACTTAAGCCCTGGATTCTTTCTTAAAATTAATTAAATATTTTCTTTTTTCTTTTTTATGTCTTTATTTTATTAACTAGGTTTATTACTTTAAGAGATTTCTGATAATCATCAAGATAATTAATAATAGAGGCTTGTATTTATTGAAAGTCATATTATCACAACACCTGATAGCACACTTTAAATTAAAAAAATTTTAATTTATGATTTGAGGTTATTCCTGAGATCTTCACTATCCCGGATGGTCAATTTCGATCCCACAGTGGTGAATCAAGACATACCTTTAGCACTGTTCTTATTTGGATACAAACTTGGATCCTTTGGTAGCCATGTTGGTCCAGTAATATTCTTATCTAAGGAGCTTGTGTGCAAAGGCTTGTCTCCCTTCATGACTTCTACATATTCCCTCATGGACTTTGTAGAGGGATAATCTGCTTTTTCAAATTTTAGGCTGTGGAGTAGTAGTCACGTGAGTGACCTCTTGTACAGGACTCCATTCAGTAGGGTGAAATTTGGAGCTATCCTTGTAATCCTCTGAGTTTCAATTGGTTTATCGGGAAGTTCTCCTTTTTCCAAATAAGTAATAATCGGGTCCATCCAATTTAGATCCAAGTTTACTGCATTCATCTCGTTGCTTTTTGAATAACTTAACTGCTGGAGATTCTCCATGAAAATCTACCTCGATTTTGGATTTGAGGAGGCTGAGACAAGTCATGCGAGGACATCTACCTCGATGTTGCTATTTTAAGATACGCAATAAATTTTGACTCGGTTTATCCTTGCCATAAGCTTTCATGCCTCGACTAGATACTACATCATAGTTGCCTCTTTCGCCTTATATTCCCTAGTAACCTGTAGGCACACAAGTTGGGAGTTGTTAAATACCTTGAGTTCTTTAGCTTCCACCGCTAATGCTATGCGTAATTTGCGGAGAAATGCTTCATACTCTATGGTGTTATTTGAAGCCTCAAACTCTAATCGAGCTGAGTACTCGGTCACTCTTCGACCTGAATTTTGGAGGACTGCTCCAATGCTACACCCTGACTTACAAGATAAGCCATCAATCCAAACCTCCCATGGTTCAGATTCTGATTTAAATGAGTATGGCATGGTTTCCACTATGAAGTCTGTTAGGGCCTACGCTTTGATAGTCTTTCGAGCTTCAAAAGCCACCTCAAATTGGCTTAATTCCACTTGAGTAATCTCCTTGAAGTTCTTAATTCTTGTACTATTTGCAGAAGTAGAAGATTGGTGAGCATCATGATTGAATGTGTTTGGAAATATGTGTAGATCTTTTGAGTTGCTAGCACCATAGTGTATGAAAGTTTTTCTAGAGGAGGGTACCAAGTTTCCACTCTCATAAGCACATGGCTCATGTAGTAGATAGGATGCTACTTTTCACTTCGGTCACTTATTAACACCAAACTCACTACTTGGTTTGAAGACGTAATGTAGAGGAAAAGTATCTCGTTTAGCTCAAGTTTTACTAGTAGAGGAGGTTCGGCCAAGTATTTCTTCAGGTCCTCAAAGGCTCGATTGCACTTCTCTGTCTATTTGAATCCCAAGCTTTGTTTGAGAGCTTTAAAAAAAGGGAGGCATTTTTCTCTTGACCTTGACAAGAAATGGTTGAGCACCACCAAGTGACCCGTGAGTCTCTATATTTCTTTAATGGAACTCGAGGCTTCATTTTCTTCACTGTCTTGATCTTTTTGGGATTAGCCTCTATTCCATGCTTTGAGACAAGGTATTTGAGAAAATTTCCCAAACTTACTCTGAATGCATATTTCTTAAGATTCAACTTCATCTTGAACCTCCACAACATGTTAAAAATTTCTTCTGGATGCTTGAAGTGTCCCTTAATATGAATACTTTTTACTAGTGTGTTATTGATATATGCTTCTACGTTCCTTTCGAGTTGAGTCTTGAAGACCTTGTTCACCATCCTTTAATATACTGCACTTGTATTTTTTAGCCCAAATGGCATGATGACATAGCAAAATGTACCTTGGTTCATAATGAAGGCTATCCTTTTCTCATTCTTGAGATGCATCCGAATTTAGTGATAACCTAAGAATGCATCCAAGAAGCTTAGGAGTTGATGACTGGAGGTAAAATCCACAAGTTAATCTATCTTAGGCAAATGATAACTATCTTTTAGCTAGAGCTTGTTCTACTTGGTGAAGTCGATGTACATTCTCCACTTACTAGTGGCCTTTTTCACCATCACCATATTCACCAACCACTCGAGGTAATAGACTTCTATGATAAATCTTGCATTGAGAAGTTTGTTTATGTCTTTGGCAATGGATCTTTGACACTTAGGAGCAAAGTCCCTCTTCTTCTGTTTGACCGGCTTGTGATTTTTTGCCACTTCCTTCTCATGATGAGTGAATGAGGGGTCTATACTAGGTAGATCTTTCGGAGACCATACGAAGATGTCCTGACTCTTTTGCAAGAACTCTTCTAATTCTATGCTAAGAAACTCCATGAGATTTGTAGTGATCTTCAATGTTCTCCCTGAGCCTTCATTGATACCAAGGTTGACGAGCTACTACATAGGTTCAATGTATACCTTCTTTGGTCCAGGGGAAGACTCATTGATCTAGACCACTACCAAGCCTTTACCCTTCATGTTAGTGTTGTTTTGCCAATAAGAGGCCTTGTACTTCTAAACAAGGCTTTGGTTATCCCATGCTTTACTTATACCATATTTAGTTGAAAATCTCATAACTTGGTGAAAGGTTGAGATTACTACTTGAAATTGGTTAAGCACCAGATGATCCAATATCATGTCATATGTCGAGCGTATCTGAAGTATGACAAACTTTGATTTGATGGTAGTACTTTGGACGCTTTCTCCAACCGTGAGGAGTAGGTTGATCGTGCCAATTGGAGTAAATCCAGTAAGCATTTTGATGTACGGCTCTAATTTCTACTTGGTTTTCATCTGTTCATAGGCCCTAGTGGATAAGATATTAGCTAAACTTCCCATATCCATCATAATATATTGTGTAATATAGCCATCAAGGACTGCCGAGATCACTAGTGCATCATTATGTGACATTGAAATTCCTTCCAAATTCTTTGTAGAGAAAACTATATCCTAATATCCAAGTTCATAATGTTGCCTTTTCGTCGGTTCCCCAAGAGCTTCCTACCCCCAAGTGATGGTTTGGCATTTTTTGTTGACGTCCATGCTTCATTTTGGGTTGGTGGACTTACCAAGATAATATTAATATTTTCTTTTATCGGGGCATTGTGCAGTTCTAGAGTGGGATTTCTTTGTGAAGAGGTCCAAGGATGAGGCTCCTACACCCTAGTCTCTTCTGCTCTCTCACCTCAATTAACAAATTGCTTTAGGTATTTGTCTCGTATGAGCCTTTCAATTTTGTCTTTGAGGTGCATATATTATTTAGTATCATGGTCATACTCTCAATGAAAATGACAGAACCTTGATTTATCGAGGTGGTGTCTAGTTGTGTGAATTGGTAGAGGCCTCCACAGGAAATCTCAGTGTTCAATTTGAGCAAGGACTTTAGACCTCAAATTATTCAATAGGGTGCAAGCTTGAAACTTGGTACTTTGTTCTTTAGGCCTACACTCCTTCCTTTTAGTTCTCAATTTCTTTAGCTCAAGGAGCTTTATTTCATGATGTTCATTCTTTTATTTGCTAGAACCCTCAGACTCTCTTTTGGCCGTAATTATTTTTTCCGCATTAATGTATTCTTGGACTAACTAGATGAACTCTGTGAGGCTTTTGGGAGGTCTGTGAGCCATTTTTTAGGCAACTTAAGCTTGTCAGATCCCATTAATTACAGCTGCTAGAATGATGGAACTATCCAGCTTAGTAACCTCAAGCCTATCCTTGTTAAATCGAGCCAAGCACTTTGGTAGGCTTTCGTCCTCTTTTCGTTTCAATGTTAATAATATAGAAGGACTTTTTGGTTGAGATACTAGTGAGATAAACTACTATACAAACCTATCTGCTAGATTCAGTTAATAGAGTACCTCGAAAGTTGGGAGTACCAAGCTCAAGCCGAACCTTGCAGAATCATGAGAAATGTCTTGCGCATGGTTGAATCACACAGTCCTTGTAGAATCATGACATTCTTGAATGTGCTAATATGATCCACTAGGTCCTTTGTGTTATCATACATCTTATAGAGAGATGGTCGGAACTTCAATTGTACAAGGGAATACACTATCTTAGGTATTAGAGAGGTGTTGTATATCACTTGAGTTGGATGAGTCGGTGCCTCAAGTAGTGATCAACTTGAATATGATATAACCTTCCTCTAGGTGCCTTGGGTTGTTCTGACGAGGCTTGACTAATATGTGTGTGATATGTGACCTCATCGATCAGATCATATGTGGGGTTGTACCTATCATAGTATCTTGAGACATGATATCAAAGAGGAGGAGCTACAGTCAAGGGGTTATATTAACCTTAGTGAAGATGCCTATTGAGATGTTTTAGGGTTCAATGTGGGATGATGTGATGACTCGTCCCGCTGGTTCAATGTTAGAGTGTGAGCTTGCTGTTGAGTATAATGAAGTTGTAGACTCGACACTACTTGAGCCTAATTTTGCAATTGTTGAGCTTGAACATCGAAAACTTGAGTTATTTGCTGAATGGGTATAACTAAGATTTGAAATTCTTGATGACTCACCAAGTTGGAAAGTCCTGGTAGTACCTCGGATATCGTTTACAATGGAGCTTGAGGCTGTTGTGGTATTTGAATTGTTGAGTTGGCCTGCTGGGTTGGCTCGCCCAGTTCATTATATGAATTATACAATTCTACCGACATTTGAGCCATCTGCCTCCTAGGGGAATTTTTCGACAACGATAGTCGTGCTGCTCTAGGAGGCATAGTGAGAGGACTGTCGGAGTTCTCTTAGATGTGTAAGGAAAAATGATGGAGCGAATCTCAATGAAAGCACCACTGCTGATAAAATCTAGTTCACCACAAGTTTTGCTTACATAAACTCCTTAAGATCTTAATATACTAAGTTGTCCTTTATTTAATCTACACATAGAAGAATCGTGAAGGAGATGACCGAAAACTCTCTGACGACAGTCACTTTAATACTCAAATCAGTCCAGTACTCAATAATGAATGTAGAATAAGACATTTGATATTAGTCATTTTTCTCTCCAGTTGTCCTATTATTTATAGTGCTCCTAGAGATTTGGCATATCCGGATCCTGTGATCTTGGATAATTATTCCATTGATTTTTCTGTAAAAGGAGAGATCAATCTCGGATCCCCCCGCATTGACTTGTGAAGAAACTACAGATTAATCGACTAGTATATTGGAGCTAACAGACCAAAACTAGTGAGTTCAATTATAACCGAATTTTAAGACATGGTTGATCTTTTCCGCAAACTTATTCATATCTAAAGTTACTGAGCTTATAATGACTTAATATATTGGTGAGTCTTTAGCTTGGATACTTTATTTGTGACCTTCCCTTTGAACTCGACTTTATTGATTTTTCTAACTTAGGAAGTTTGGTTCGAAACTCACCCTTTAATTGTCTTGGTTAGCTATCTTGATTAGCGATTTTATTTTCACTTCATGCACATTCGATTTTTTTGAACCACCACTTGGCAATTGATATATCATCAAATGTGATAACAGTAAATTGCTTAAACTAGTAGATGATAGTTTGTAGTATCACACCAATTTTCAATTTGGTCGTTAAAATGAGAATAAATAAAAAAAAGACAAAACTTTCATCTTTACATTTGAATAAACTATCAATCAATATACTTTCTTTCTCAGGATTTTCAAGAAATAATGAGACTAAGTTATGGACCAAATATTCATTTGAATAAGCAATAAAAAATAAAGAAAATCAAAAAAATTGTTTCGTACATCTCAAGAGCAAAAACATTTGTTTTAAAGTGGTCTTAAAACAAAAATCTCTTTAAATTAAATTATTCATGAGAAAAATAATTCTCAATGAAACCAAAATACAGAAATAAATAAATCAAAGATGTAACTTTTACACCTAAGAAAAAAAATTAAGCTAAATTGTATTTAAAAAATTTGTTATATATGTCATAGCAAAAATAAAATCAAGTGATTTTATGGATATTTCACTACAGAAAATACAAAATATATATTTGAAGGGAAGTAAAGAAAGGAAATGGAAAGATTTTCAGCACAAAAAAAGGACAAGGAGAATATGAACAATAAAACAAAAAAAGATTTACTTTTTACATTCAAAAATTAGAGCTGTTGGCGTCTATAACGGTCTACGTATTCCTCCACGTGTCAAGACCAGGGAGTTTGGGCCGGCCCGGGCCCGTTAGAAGCCCTAGCTGGATTCTTAACTTAACCGAATGGACAGTTACAGCCAAGTTGCAGGGCCTGCGTGTGCAATCCTCCTCACCCACGCAAAGCACCAGACCGTCACCATCATCACCACTTCCACCTCGGAGCCCTAGCGATTCCCGCTCGATGCGCGAGAGGCCCCTCGCGCCTCGTCCCGGGATCCAATGGGAGCTCAGAAGAGCATTCATGCGGGAAAAGGTCCTCTCTTTTTCCCCTATTGTCTCCTCTTTCACGGCTTCTCTCGTACTCACAACCTGTTCGACGAAATGCAGCTAAGATAGACGTTAACGTCGACCTCAGCCACAAGCTCTGCGGCCTCCTTTTGCTTCCTCCTCTCAGGTGAAAACTCCTCCTTTGCTTGCATTTCGACCTTTGGTGTCTCCGCTTCCGTTCTCGAAATCGCATTACTTTGCTTGCATTTCGACTGTTGGTGTCTCCTTTTCCGTTCTTAAAGCCGCATTTTGGTTTCGTTTGTGCAGGAATTTTGGCAATCCGTTCTCTCTGGTCATTGGAAGGTACTGCCATTTCTTTTTCTTTCTCCTCTGGTGTTTGGTATTCAAGCTTTCATCTGGGGTTTTGGTGATTGCAGGTTGTGCATTAACCACCCGGGAATTTTTGGAAGGAGCGAGAAATTGGATTTATTATGGGATAAGGGGCTGTATGACTCCAACCTTCTCATTGCATTGAGGCGGCCGAGGTCGGAGTGGTTCTCTCAGAAGTCGCTTGTCATTCAGGTCATTCGTCGATTGCCTTTTGCACGTTTGTTTTTGCATTTTGCTACTCTTTCAGTTTGTGACAGTCTTTAAGTTGAAGCTTCCTAAAAGGAAATTTTTGTATCAATGCATTACAAAGGTGACATTTTGAATTCATTTCGTGGTGTTTCCAATCTTTAAAATTCACAAGACTTTTGTCCTGTTGCATCGATTCTTATTTGGACAAATGGTGCAATACGCAGCATTCCATATCACCTGAGATTCAAATTCATGGATTGCCGGCCCACAATTACCATGGTTTAGGGAGAGGTGGAGTCAATCTCTGTCGTTTCTCAGCTGGCATAGATTTCAATGAACCTGCTACATCAAAGTGGAGCAGCAGTACTAGCGTCCGGTTTGAGGTATGAATCACAAGAAAGATGGTCTGATATGTAATGGTGATAGTAATAATTGATGATTTTAGCGGTGGTTATTCTGTTTGTTTTTCAACACTTACCACACCATGTTCATCTTTTTCAACTTAGAGGTCCTGTTAATCATTTACCGTGTATTCTTCATTCAGCATGTACGTATGACCAGTGATGATGGCCGTTCAATAAGTGCGGACTTCGATGGGTTTCCTATAACTAGCAGGTAATTGTACTCTTAGGCATTGTGTAATACTTAAAGCAACTATGTGGGTTCTTCATTAGTTGTTATTACATTGTTGTATGAGATATATTGGTTCCTTCTTATGCAGTGGTAGGTCCCATGACAATATGGTTGTTTTAAAGCAGGAGTCACAATATGCAGTTGTCAATGATAATACCTTTTCTCGAGTAAGTTATATCCATTGAAATCTTATCTTCGCAGGGCTGATTGTGTCTAACTCTCTGCTTTTAGTTGAGCTTTCAAATGGAACAAGGATTGCCTCTTCTTTCAAGATGGCTAATTTTCAACCGGTTTAAATTCACTGCTTCAAAAGGAGTCAGAGTAGGACCAGCTCTTGTAGTGACAAGGTGGTGATCTAAATTATGGAACTAATTTCTCCACCATATATATAGGAAGTGGAGCTGCTCCTCCATTACAATGTATTTCATCATCTAAGCCATGTTACTGCCTTCTATTTACAGTTTGACAGGTGGTTCCATTGTAGGAGACATGGCACCATATCAAGCATTCGCAATTGGTGGGCCTGAAAGTGTTAGGGGTTATGCTGTGGGTGCTGTTGGTTCAGGAAGGTCATGCCTAGTTGCAAACAGTGAACTGACAATTCCTATGGTAAGCAAGAACTTGTGGTCTTGGTCTTGGGTACAAGTGTCACAGGTTCTCTTACCACCTCTAATTTGAAAATATTGCAGCACACTTGATCTGTTTTCTGGTTTGCCTTTTATTCTGTCACCCATTGTTGCTGCTACAATTTTCTTCTATAAACCATACTAACCTCTTGTTTTACGAGATCTCTTAAGGCTTAGAGATGCTATTAGTTAATAAAAAACATGCCTTCTATTCCATTGTGAAAGCATGTCAAATGATTAGTCTTGCTTTTTCTTTTCAAGACAAACGATTTGCAAGGTTCCATATTCTTGGATTGTGGGACAGACTTGGGTTCTGCTCACCATGTCCCTGGTAAGGTTTATTCTACTCTCTCAAAAAATTGCATTAATTTTGCATCATACAAGTCTTCCAATTAATCCATCCATGTAGGAGAGGCACAAAATGTGTGCCTTTCCTGTTTGTTCATTATACTTGCCTATATATCAAGGGCATATGGATCCTATTCTGGGAAGCATGAGTAACTCCATTCATCTGTTCCTTCATGACAAAAAGATGCAGAAAGATTTATACTTCAAACATCGGGAGGTTAGGCCATATGGGTTGATCATCTCTCTTTTTTCATCCATTGTTGTCTGCACTTTTTGAGTTCATCCTCCATCAGTTTATCAGTCTTTTGCGATTCATCTGTGATTTTTCGGACATGGCCTTTAGATCTTGCATATGATAAGCATGACACACATTGTCATAATATTAGGGACTTGTTTTGAGTTTTAGCTGATCTTTGCAAACCTGTTTATTCATGGCTTACTTTCTTAAGCCATCTCCCCCAAAAACTTGCCAGAACACAAATGGCATTTTCTTGAAATGGAAAGAGAAAGAAGAATGAGCACAGTGAATTATCATCTTTGATGCTTTATTTGTGTTAATCTCTTGCCCTCTTGGTTTTATGGAGTGATCAGGCTATCCCGCTCTCCGGCAAGGGAAACCCGGTTATGGATTCAGTGTTGGATATGGGATACGTTTCAACTCGCAAATAGGCCAGCTTCGGGTTGACTACACAATCAATGCCCATCATCATAAGACACTGTACTTTGGCATCAATAATTTTGGATCATGAGCTATTTGCTGCTGTGCAGAGTGCTTGGTTGAAGTCCTGCATTTAGATGGTGGATTCCAATTAGATGTGTTCATAGATAGTAGACTAGACTTTTACTTGGCATAAGGAGCCTCATGGGATAGAAGGGATATCACCCAGACAATATTAATGCTTATCAAATTTAATCTGCTGCGCTTCATGTGCTTTTCAATTTATCGGATTAGTTTGATTCTTTATCTGACAACTTTGAAAAGAAAATGTTTCTGGTTACACAAATTGCTCTCTTTTTTCCCTGCCTTTTTTGCTTTTTTTTGTGTATTTGCCCGCCAAAAATATTGAATTGCATCATGTACCCTTGCAGAAGAGCTGCTTGTACATTGTCTTGCCAACTTATTTGTATCTTCTCTCATCATCGTTCAGATTTAGGCACCCAATAACCGCTGGAAGTTATTTAAAATGGTTACAAGGACCTCAATTTTTTAAAAGACAGATGAAAACAATGACTAACAAAAATAGAGGCATTTCCTCCAAAAAGCAGACTTTTTCCTATGGCAAAAACATCGTACTAGAGAAAGCTAAAATTTTTGGAATAAAAATAAAATCCAAAACAAGCATTTAGGAATCTATCAGTGCTACAAATACACAAATTTTCTGCGGCTAGTAATTTGCAATGCAAACTCATTTTTGCCAATAGATTTTCTAAAATTAGCAACATTTGTTATGAACATCATCAAGCCTGCGTTTACAAGGAACTGGAAACAGAAGAATCCACACCACAAAACGAGCTGATTATACAAAGAACTAGCCCAAATACAGAGTTTACTGCAAATAGACATCAAAATACACAAGTCTCAGCATTAAACCCTCCATACCAAAGTCCAACAAAACCAAGCACTACACTACCACATTATTTGGTATGGATTCATGGAACAAGCCCTATTGATAGCTTTCTTTATATAAGGCCTTTAAGCATCCTAAGTGATGAGAAAAGGCCCAAAAGTAACTGAGCCAAGAATGATTTGCCTCCTGAGCAACAACCAAATGATAGCAGGGTCTATTCCTGAGCCAGAACTAACCTCACTAGCTTGATACCAGTGCAGCCAGCTCTTCCATCTGGTTGTCTGGTGAGGGGGGGAGGTGCCAATTATAGTCTTGGGCATGGAACAATGCCCAAACCTGGAACTTCCCCCTCCAAGTAACTCCATATCAAACCTTGAGCGCACAGCAGCCATCGGCTGCTGAGCCCCATTTGGAGGAGATGACTGCATCATGCTCTCCATCCAGCACAGTCGATAGAGGGAAAGAAGATGGACGGAGGAGGTCAGTGACCTGAAATTGGTTGACATCTTCCTGCATGTACATGCTGGTAGCTTCTGATCCAGCTAAACTCAGGCTGCCACCAGTTGAGTTCTGATTCCCATTGTCAGATTGCAGAATTTCAGAGATTTGTGACATAGCAGAGGTAACCGACGGACTTGCTTCTTTGGAGTTGGTACAGTCATTTCTGCCTTGTCCATTGATGTCCTTTTTGTTCAGGAAGCGGCCGCCACATCCTCTGGCCCGATTCAGTGCATGACGGTGGCGGGACTCATGCAAATATGGCTGAGAAAACATAATACATAATTAGAATAACAGTTAGGCACATTAGATGGACATCACGTAGCATGACCTATATAGCATATGGAGATAAAGCGCCACCCTATTCATCATAACTATTGTGTGAAACAGGTGTTCAACAAACAAAATTTTTGTTCTAGAATATATTCACAGCTTTTAGGTCAGCAAACAGTTTTCCATGTGCACATGCAGCTTTCTGGCATTAGTATGAAAAAAGAAGAGGGAGATGAATCTTCCTTGTTTAGCAAATCATCTCGAAGAGCACTGAATTCAGTTAATCAGAACTGACATGCATAGGCTAGCAAAATACCTTCCTGGTTCTGACAAATTTGTTCTGCATCTCCGCTTTGGCACGAGCTTGTCGTCGCTGCATAATTCTGTGATACTGCTTAGCATTCACATATATTGGTCCCTCTTCTGGCATATTCATTGGGAGAAGCATACGCCCCTGCTATGATGCAGCAACAATAAGTAAATACATACAGGGTAAGATTGATTAATTGTAAATAATATTTTATGTTGAAATTAGTCTCGTGCAGAAACTACCTAATTTGAATCTGTTCAGATTAGTGTGTTTTGCTTCTTCAATCTTTCCAAAAAAATGTACAACCACACGTGTTTACCTCTAAGGTGAGCCTAGACTGCACCAACAACAATCTATTTGAGAAAGCCTTCTTTGAATAACTTCTAACAAGTCCACAAGATATCTAGCAGGCACATGTCTTAGCAAATGCTATCCCCAGTTTCCCATATGGATGGACAAGGATACTTGAGAAATTGACCTTATCAAGACAATGTACAGGAGTTCATCCTTGCCTAGCCCTTGTATTGATTCAATTAGCAGACCTTCTGACCATTCTTAGAAAAACACTCAAGATGAAAAGCTTACCTCAGATGGCCATGCAACTTAGTATTGATTCCATTGTTGTATTATGATATCATACATATTTATATTATCAAAACTGGAAAGTAAAAAAATAAAAACAGGTAGATAAAAAATTAAAGGGCAATGGAGCTGCCTATATGCCAAATGCAGAATAAAACTAGTAGCATAGTGTGGCCCCTTATATTACCAAATTGTTAGTCCAAAACTACATAAATAGTAGTGGTGCCATATCAAGAAAAACAAATAATTTACTCCAGATCATTGGTGGCATATCAGCTATCTGAAATCCAAAAAATATAAATTCATACACTAAAGCTACATAATACCATAGAGGAAAAGATGTTCCAACCTTTTAACTTGCCAAGGACAACTAGAAAAAACATGTTCACTAGGGAACAAGCGGTATAAAAATAATAGGCAGCAAACTCACCGCTGTTTGAGCTGCAAGAGGTGCAAATAACCCATAATGCGGATCAAAATAGGGATAGTTTGACGAAACCTACAAAACAATTTACATAAATAAAATAATGAAAAGGCACTAGAAAATTCTATCAAATATATCTCATGAAGTTATACAATAAAACTAATATATTCTGAAATTATGGTATGTCATGTAACATACCATAGACTGACCAAGTCCCAGTTCAAAACGACCTTGATGCTCAGCTGGCATAGAGTTGTAAGAAGAAAGTTGCTGAGTTTTTGGCTCTTTACCCGAAGAATTGTTGTCTGGAACAAAAACTTGTTAGCAAATTCAAGTTCCATAGTTTCACTAATTGTTCGAAAAAGAAAAACTGAATATCCACATTTAGATATGTAAACACATAAAATAACCAACTGAATAGATAGAGACACAATGAAAATTTTTCTTCTGTTTGTTGAGATTCTAATGCTCTTCGTACACTAAATTTAAGTTCATTTCCAAATGTCTTCAAAGCATCAGCTCTTATCAATAATCAATAGGTTCTATATTAAAGAGATTTTTCACACTAAAAGATTATGAAAGTCGTGGTCTTGTTACTCCCATCAACCCAAGTGCACTGAAATAGCTGATAGATGGAAAAACCATAATGTTAATTACTGAAAGGAAATAGTACAAGATTGAACTGCCACAAGAAAAGGAAAATGCCTAATTTGCCATAGCCCTTTGGTCAGAATATAAATAAACTTTTCAAAAAAAAAAATGGAGATTTGAGTTATTTCAGTGACTAGGTGCCAAGAATTAAGGGTTTGAATTATAGGCAAAATATGAATTAGTTCTGTGAATAATATATGGAAGGACAAACAGTTGGGAGGCATTTGTGCTTAGCCATAGCCAATCTAACCCATTTCAAAATTGCAGCATCATCTTTAACTGTCTATTTTACAAACACCTCATATCTATCAAAAATAACAAGCAATCAACCAGATTCATCTTGGATACCATTATTCATTGCTTGTAATACTCAAACTAGCATTTATAACCAATTCTCTACCAACTTGAGGCACAACATGCAAGTAACCAAGAGGTGTTGTTGCTTTGGATACAAGACAAGTCCGATCTTCCTAAGAATATTACTATGTTTTCACAAGGAGGAAATATGAAAGATATGCATCTAGAAAGCTCCGGAACTAGCCTGTTAATTAACATAAAATGGGCAGCATAAGTAATCACCTAAGCCTATATCAGTCACATAAGATGGAGACACCATTCTCTTCCATTTCTCTTAAATATTGACTCTGCTAGACAAGTATAATATTGATATTTTCCACACTAAATATGCCCAAAAACAAGAAAGCATTCACTAAAGACATAACTACTAATTTGTTTCAATGCCAACTAAAAAATATAGACAGTGAGCTGTGAACCAACCAACGGATGATTAAACAAAGGCGGTGAACACAAAAGTAACAACCCTTACTTCAGAAAGGGCTTGCAAGACGACAAGAGAGCGGAAACATCACCTGAAAAAGATATGAAGTTTGTGGTCTCATTGCTCCTGTTCTCGCGGCTTGCTGGCTCTGGCCCAAACCTTTGCTCTATGACGCATTGCATTTGTCCGGTACCGACCGGCAACGAGTTCCTCCCATTATCTGGATCCACAGTCAAAGGCTTCAATTGGCCAAAAGATTCCCCATATAGCGGCTGGGACCCCGCCCACCAGGGCAAGGGTGCCGCCTGGGAAACACAAAGCTGCCCAACTCCTTCATTGTTTTTGAAACACATGGTGCTCTGCATTGTAAGGCGCTCCCCCCAATCCATAAAAGATCAGAACTAAACCAGATGATCCCCCTTCCCCTCTTGTAATCAAACTTATACAATACCTTCACAGAAGCACAATAGCTCCCAACCCCTTCAATATCTGCACCAGATGAACTCAAAACAGACATAAGCTTGGTGATATTTTGCACCAATTTGGAAAACCAAGCACAAAACAAACCCTAAAATCAGGTATCCTCACAAAAAAAAGCAAAAAACAGAACAAATCTTGAAAGGAAAAGGGAAAAAAGTTGAGAATGATCAGATCCATACCCATACATAGCAAGAATCAAAGCTGGTTTTCAAGAATGGCAACAACCAAACCAAATTCTGAAAACCCGCCTCAGCAAAACCACAAATATCAAAGAAACGGAGTACAAATTCCATCAAATCAACAAGAACAAACCCCCATGCACCCGAAATCAAACCACACAGCCAAATCAAAAGGCTGTAACAGACAAAAAGCACAACTGCAAGTGAACGAGTCAAGATACTCACATTTCAGCTGAAGGAAAGGGCAAGAACCTCAAGTTTTGGGGCAGAAATGGTGGAAATCCATGGAGGAGAGGGCAAACGGAGTGGAGGAGGAGAGAAGGAGAGGGAGGGATGCGTGGGCATGTGTAGAGAGGCAGGACAGCAAGGTGGTGGATGGAGTGCAGCCAATGGGGTCTGGTCGTGATGTGCCTGAGGGCCTTTTTGTTAATTTCCCTCTTAAAAATGTGGTTTTTTTGCATGTGCGTCCATGTACACGGGGGATTTCTCATAAAATAATTTTTTTGAATGCATATTCCCTGAGTTTTTACTGACAATCAAAACGCCGTCCCAGCACTAAACAACAACCGCGACTACTGCCTTTGACTACAGTTAATTAAAATATGTCTCGTCCCGACCAAAAATTAATCAAAATAAATTGCAATTACATCTCTTTAATGCATCCTATTTCCGGTGTTAACTGCGTCAAAGAAAAAGTTATTAATTTAAAATAATTTCAAACTAATAATATTTATAAATTAAATACCAATCAATTGCGTCTCTCAAATAAAATTTCTATTTACAGCGGTACTGTATATTAAAAAAAAAAACATTTTAAAAAAAATAGCAATAGCAGTAAAAACTAAAATACTAATAATTTTGTAATAATTAGACGATGCAATTATACATCTTAATCATGTTCTATTTACAATGGTATTGTGTGTCAGAAAAATGATTATTTATTTTATAAAACTATTTATGGGAAGAAAAATACATTTTGACTTTAGACGATTATGCGGAGGAGATGCAAAAAAACCCTAACAAGAGTTCAAACTAGGAGGAGGAGGAGGAGACAGGGCTTATCCACTCCTCAATTCTTAATTGTTTTTAATTAACAATAATAATTATTATTATCGTGATTATGC
Organism: Trichopus zeylanicus subsp. travancoricus; assembly: GCA_005019695.1. NCBI lineage: Eukaryota > Viridiplantae > Streptophyta > Magnoliopsida > Dioscoreales > Dioscoreaceae > Trichopus > Trichopus zeylanicus. The sequence goes on from RXID01011058.1 coordinate 353,660, forward strand.
TTTTGTTCGTTGATTACAAATGAGTAATTGCCTCCAACTTGGGAAGTGAGCCATGAGTTAATGGGCAACCAAATACTGTGGTTAAATGTACTCGGAACCCGGTCTGCTCTTCGGCCGCCATGCCACTCTACTACTTCACACTCGACTTGGCCCGCCACCTCAGTTTGGACTTTTCCCTCTCGCGGGCGTTTGATTCGAGCGAAATCATAGTTGAATCCATGGTTTGGTTTGAAGTCTCCCATGTTTCGCCCCAAACCAAATTATGTGGACCATTTTGACCTCAATTTTTAAAAATATATTATTTATATTTATATATTATATTTGCATTATAAATTATAATTAATTTAATAGTTAAGTCTTTAAATTCATATTAAGATAACTTGAATTCGATTCTTAACCTTTATAATTTTTTACCAAAAAAAATTATTTAATAATTTTAATAAATATATGTGTATATCAAGTGTTTTCTCTTTTTAAAATTTTTTTAACTTTTTTTAAATTTAAAATAAATTTTAGTAAAAAAATAAAAAATTATTTGATCAAAATCGAAACAGGTCGAAATGACCGAAACGTACTGATTTCGGTTGGTGCCAAAACCGATCTCGAAAACGATACTTAAAACTTTAATTGAATCACAGAAATTCAATTTTCAGATAGTTAATCTTTTTAGAAAATCTAATTAGTTGAGCTAAATTTTAAAATAGATGAATAAAATTTTGTTATTATTGACTATAATATTCTTAATAGTAAAAGTAAAAATAATTGATATTTATAAGCAAGGAAAAATAATTTAGATATTTTGTAACATAGTAAAAAGAACTTGTATTATTGAATCATGATTAAATTCAATTTTCTTTAAACCAAATTATAAAAGCTCACGAAGTCCTACTACGATTACACTAGTCTAGGTACAACTTGCCCCTGACACCAAAAATAGTATCTAAGTGTTTGCAGCCCAAAGTTCACCAATCGTCCTTTGAAGTGGATGATGGTACCAAGGATCCCCTATATCACATCAACACATTCAAGAATATTATGATGTTGCATGGAGTATGGGATTCGATGATATACAAGATGTTTCCTTATGACCCTACAAGGCCTTGCAAGGGTATGCAGGACTGCCAAATCATTCGGTATATTGCTTTCAACAACTTGGCTGACAAGTTCATCGAACATTTTATTTTATTGGTAGAGTTATTTGATTGTACAACATAAATTAGTATGTTGATTCTAAGATTCAATTTTCAATTCAATTTATATGAAGTTTTATCCTTTCACCAAATTATCTTTAATTACATAATAGTTAAATTCTAGAATAGGATTTTTTGTGGAGAAGACGGAAAGTTTTTTATATGCTACTAAAGAGATATATGCAAAAATTAAAGCTTAAAGTGCTTATATGAATATCGCCTACCTTGCAAGGAACCCCTTCTCTTATGGTGAATTTGCGAGAAATCACATACTTTATCACTATTAAGAAAAATCACTCACTTTATACTATAAATTAATAAAAAGTTATTTTAATTAAAATATCTTAAAAATAATTTAATATAATTTTATTGATTAAATTAATATAAAAATATTAAATTATTCTTATTTGATTTTGATTTAGATAATCATCTACAATCATCAAAACAGTTGGTTTGATAAAAATAAAATTTGAATTTCAAGTTTCATAATACCGAACAGTAGGTTCTTCATAAAAACTGAAATAAGACAAATAGTTTTTATATTAATTTATTAATTTTGAACCAAAATCAAATAAAAATAATTTAATTTTTTATATTAATTTAATTAATGAAATCAAATTAAAATATTTTTTGAATATTTTAATTGAGATGATTTTTTGTAAATTCACGATATAAATTAAGTGGTTTTTTTATAAATAGTAAAAAGATAGGTAATTTTCATCAAATTCACTATAAGGTAAGTGGTTCTTTATTAAAAACTCTTATTTTTAGGTTATATTTTTTTTTATTTTGTAGACGTTCCCATTTGTCGTTGCACTAAGTGTTTGAAACATGTTCACAAATATATATGGTGTTTAGTAAACTCGAAACTGGCTCAAAATTTGTTCTAGGTTGATGTGCATCCAAATGGAAGAACCCAAAGTTATTGTCATCAAATTGCCAAAAAGTTGAGCTACACAACAACTAGCAGATAGGGCTTAGAGCCAATCTCACTGAGGTATGAGAAGCTTGATGTGTCCCACGTGGAGGATTAGATTACACATGAAAAAGCCTAATCTAGGCTTGGTCAAAAGAATAGGAGATCGAGAGTGAGAATTAAGGCAAAAATCTTGCATGAGATTGCAAAAACTGAAGGTAGAAACATAGTATAAAAGGATGATCTTGTGAAGGCATGAGAAGAGGCTATTTTTATTAATACAACTGCAAATACTCTCTTCTTCTCTAGTTAGTTGTTGACTTAACCATTAGAGCAGATGCCATCAAAGAGCTCCTGGTAGTCCTCTTCACCTCTTTTTATCTTGCAAAATATGAGGCAGTCTGATTTTTTGCATATAAAGGAGTTGATTTGAAGGTAAACCGTACTCCATCAACAATGATGTTTTCATTGAGATCCACTCCATTGCTCTACTGTCAATCTAAAAGATCTCTAGCATTTGTTGACCATGCCTCTAAAGCCATTGAGAGCCATGAGCTTGAGCAACTAGGCTAGGGGACAATGAGAACATGCACTTGTTGAGTCCCATAATGCATCCTTCGAAGGACTTGAGGAGTCACATAATTAAGCCACTTTGGCAACTCAAGTAGTAAATCCATCTCAACAACAAAATACTCTATTGTCTCAATACCCAAGGTACTTATAGTAAACCCTGCAAACACAATCAATTTATAGGATTTCCATAACTTGATGACCATTGTCTAATACATGACTTAGATGTTGGAGGCCTAACACAGGTAATGCAGAACCTCCAGAATCTCCAAGCTCAATAACAACGTAATCAAGTCCAATTTCAATACAAACATTTTGCACCTTAGTGCCTAGGATCTCCTTAACCCCACATACTTGATATCAACCAAGCGCAAAACCTTGGGCACCATATGGGCTAGCTTGCAGAGGTCCCACTCTGCCACCAATCTTCCATTGGAATCGGAGCACCAAACCCCACTTATGACTCGACAAATAGAGCCACCTACCACACCTCAACTAGCTTGGTCTCAACTCAAGGTGATAGAGTAAGTTACAGAGAGGCCAAAGCACCAGTACCTCAAAGGAAGGTTTCTGAAGACCCACCATTATACCAATCTAGGTACAACTTGCCTCTGATACAAAAAATAATATTTGAGTGGTTGCAACCCAAATTCCACCAATTCCTTTGAAGCGTATGATGGCACCATGGATCTTGTGTACCATGTTAGCACATTCATGAATGCTATTTTGTTGCACAACATATGAGACTTAATAATTTGCAAGACATTTCCTATGATCCTACAAGGCCCTACAAGTAGGGGTGAGCAAGAACCGAATTTGGGTTCGTAAAAAACCTAGAATTAGAACTATATTGGTTTGGACTAAGAAATGGATTTTTGGTGTTGGTTCTGAACAAGTACTCAACCAGTTATAAAACCAATATATCAATTGTTAAATTATTACTTTTACATTATATTTTATATTATAATTCTGTAAAGATTTAATTTAAAATGTACCAACATACACACAACATGCAAAATATACTTTAATGATTTGCAAACTAAAAGTTTAAAATTTTTATGAAAATATAAAAAGCTATAGAAAACAAAATAAAGAATTCAATCTTCATAGAACTTTCAATCTCCATAGAAATTTTTTAGAAGTTTCAAACTAGTAATCAAATAGTTAGTTAATTAAGAAAAAAGGGCAATACAAACAGAAGCACAAGCTGAAGACAAAGTTGTCAATATCAGATGATAGTCTAAAAACTTTCAGCTATTAATTTGACAATCAATATGAAGAAGCACCCAACACCAAATAGTAAGTTAAAAATTTTCAAACTAGTAATCATGCAATGAACATTGAGAAGCAGCAAGAGATATGAGGCTTTACCAACTAAGAAATAGCATCTTGTAAATAGAGAAAAATTATGCCTGCAGTACATACAACTGAATACAATAGGAAGACAATTTTAAAAAAGTCAACATTACTAATAAGCGAAGGAAAAAAAAGAAAAGTCACTTTGCCTAATTTGATCTTATAAAAAATATATGACATTTCTTATGGGACAATCCAAAAAAAATGAACATGTTCCATTTTCTCACTCTCACACAAAGAAAAGAAACACATTTAGATTGTTCAGCCATAAAACAACAAGTTGAAATCAAAACACCCCCTAATCAAACAAGCTCGATCCTATAGATCAAGCTTTGAACCAACTAGCTTCCATCTAATTTCTCTTCAAACTACACAACTAACAAGAAAATTAAGAAAAATAAGAACTTCGACTCCTTTTCTTTTTTGTGCTATAGAAAAAAGCTACAAGAGGCACTTTAAACTTAATCATGATAATTCTAACAAACATTTTAAAAATCAAATTCTTTCCACTTCTTCACACTTTTCAAATAACATTATCAACTCTACAAAAATAAAAGAAATCACAGAACAAATCCATCCATTGATACATCAAAGACAACGGTGAAAAATAATTCTATCTCACATGAGCTTGAATTTAGCATAGTATAGACAGGTTGATTAAATGTTGAGCTTACAACATATACAATGAATATATTTCATTGCAACTTTTAGAAAAATAAAAAAAGTAACATACATTCCCAAAATTACATGCATCAATAAAGGAAATTAATCATTAACTAAAATTATTGTTTCCATTTTGCTTGTCACTTTTGCAATTATAAAAATAAAGCATGTAAAATATATAAGATAATTACCAATAAATAGTTGTTACAAAATAATATAAGGAACAAATTATTTTTACTTTCAAGCATCTTTTTTAATTTCATTGAGTGTCTCCTTGATATTAATAGAAGAACTAGTAGAACACTATCAATCTTGTATACAAACAAGTGCTCCACCATTTTGTAGATAGAGAATTTTGAAATTAATCAAGGACTCCACCTCCCATGCTAAAAGCAGACTCTGAAGCAATAGTAGATGTGAATATAGCAAGCACATCTTGAGAAATCATGGAAAGAACCCAACACCTACCACTATTTATTTTTCACCAAAGAAAAATATCAAAATCTTGTGCTCCATCTTCACATTCCTCCTCCAAATACTTATCCAATTCTATTTTGCAACTAGAAGTCCTTTACTTTGCTTTTGGTTTTCTCAATTCATCTTGAACCAACTGAAGCACATCAAGCTTACTTATTCCAACATCATTCTTTCTTTCATAGCTTCAACTCTTGCAACACTATGAGAAGAAGATGATGTGCCCATGGATAAATACTCCTTAAAAAGTCTATCCAAAACATACTTCATTTTATCCTTCAACTCATTAACTTTTTTATTCTCATAGCTTTTCTCAATTATCCACTCTACACTCTCTAACTTTAGCCTAGGGTCAAGCGTAGAAGCAATAAATAATATGACACTGAGCTTTTCAACATTTGCCTAATATTTATCATATTTTGTTTTCATCTTAAAAGACATATCACTCAAGCAAAAGTAATTTAATTTAGAAAATTTCTTGATAATCATGCTAATTCCATACATGATTTGCATATAAATATTTTCTATCACATAAAGAGAACCCTATATTTTTTTAAAGCAATATCATAAAAAACTTTCAAACAAGGTAATAAAGCATGAGCAACATCTCAATCTTCACGTATTGGCAGGGCATGTAGAGTTTTATTTTGTGAGTTACATCTACTTAAGTGAGTACTTCATTCACTTGTTTCAAAATTAGTAGGGTATGTAAGGAAACTTCTACAGTAATTATATTAGGCTTTATCTTTATAAGCATCTTCATTGTCATCTAATTTAAAAAAATAATTCCACACTTATAAACTATTTTTTCTTATCTTCTAATCTTTCTATTTGTTCAATTTATCCTTGAATTTACATATTTGAAGCATTCATGCTTTCAGTTTTATTGGTGATTTTTCTACTTGAATCCATCTAAAAAATAAGAAAAAAAATAAATGAGGTGCAATCAAAATGATCAATATAAACAACTAGCCATTAACTAGCAATCAAGAAGAATTGCATCAAATTACAAACTCATTTTATATAACTTGACTGATGAATCTACTAATGAACCATTAGCTTATAAAGAAGAGTCACATCAAACCATTAACTCATTTATATATCAATGAAGAAAGCTAATGAAACAATTAATCAAACTATTAATTAATCCATTAATGCTACTGCTGGGACCATCATCTATGACATTGTTTTCATTGGCTCGAGTACTCATCAACATCTTCCACTTGCAAATTATTAGACAATAGCTTTTTTTTATTTCTTGTACATTTTTGGTTAGTTATTTTATGCAAAAGAGAGAATAGGGAAGAATAAAGCAGAGAAGATGGGAATTTGTTGTTCTAATTATTTCTTATTTAGTGTTTATCATATGTACTAAATTTTCTTGTTGTTTCTATATCACATATACCTCATTTAAGTATGTTAAGTAAAAAAAAATCCAAACAAAATTTATGACTCTCTTGCTTGTTCACTTTTAGTGAAAGCATTTTCCAAAATCCAAACACAAAGAGAGGACATACGTTTATGCTCTTTCTTGTTCACTTTTTTTCCTAGTTTTGCAAGCTAATACGGTTTGCTATAACTACAGGAAGTGTTCAATTATATTTAGGAGAGAGAGGGAGAGGAAAAAGAAGAGGAAGAGGGAGAGGAAGGGAAAAGGGGAGAGAACTCACCAATGAGGAGTTAAGGAATTGTCAAGGTGCACTGAATAGACAAGATTGTTGATTTCTATGTGCCTAGGGTTTTTGCAATTGAACTTTATGAGAGCTAGGAGGGAAAGAAGAAAGAGAGCTCATAGGCGAGGAGTTGAGGAACTATCAAGGCATCAATGTAGAATAACCTAGATCGCTTGTTCCTGTGTATATAGGGTTTCTATGATTGACCTTTGTGAGAGCTGAGAGGGAGAGAAAAAGGAAGAGGAAGAGGGAGGGAGAGAGGGAGAGCTCACTAGCATGAGGCATCACCATCAAGGAGCCGATACCGATCTACATATTTGCCAAGATCTTTGATGAAATTGACAAGACTAGGGGAAAGGCCAAAAGGGTTTCACTTGAAAAGGGAATCATGGTGAAATAAGAAAAATTAAATTATAAAATTTTAATTTATATTATATATATTAATAACAAGCATGGTCTTAGTTTACCTTTTTTTTTTACAAAAATGTAGAGCAAAATAGGAATTGAATATTTGATTCTATTAAAATTAAGAACTAGAAGTATACTAGTTTACTTTAAGAACTATTCTTTTGGTATGACTCTCAACCAATATGATTTGGTTTACCAATTTTTTGGTTATCTTGCTCACCCCTACCTACAAGTTCTTAGTATGCCAAACCATCAAATGGTTTGGTATACTAGTTTGATGACTTGGTTGACAATTTCATCAAATAGTTTATTTTATTGGTGCCCCGAAGACAAGACCTATCAATATTCCTATTTATAAAATAGAAAGAAGGTAAGTTGTTGAGGAAATATCTAGCTTGGTTTAACACAGTAAAACTGGAAGTAATCAAGGTAGATGATTTCATTATCCTTGTGGTAATATATGTAAAAGCGAGTCGAAGAAAAGTAGCAAGCTAAAGAAGGAACATAAGGAAGAGCATCGAGGACAAGGTGCACTAAGTTGATTTCTAGTATTTACCCCATTGAACAACTCCCAAACTGAAGTAATGGCACAAATAGAACACACAAAGTACTTGAGGCATCCACCACCACTCCATCAAGAGAAAAGCAAGGTAGATACCTCAAAGTATTATCAGTTACCATAGGGATTATGGCCATGATACTGAAGAGTGTCAACATCTGAAGACTAAAATCAAGAGACTAGTCAAAGAAGGTCATTTAAGGCAATTCATCAGTAGAAATGCCAACGGAGAAGAATCACAAAAGGTCAACCAACTCTGAGCTCTAGAACCTTGTACGAAGGCATCTCCCTAGATAAATCAAACACCCAAACTCTACAACTTGCCAGTGAAGGGACACTTGAATATGATCCCAGCTAGGCCACCAAAACAAAGTGGTACCTTGTTGGCCTTGGGAAAATGCTAAACTAACATTGGGGAACTGTTGGAGGAAGTAAAGTGGCAACACTATGAAGCAAACCCAAAAGATTATGGTGGATATTAGGAGTTTGGGTAACATCCTATTCATAAGACCTTACGACTAGATGAAAACTAAGTGAAAGATGGAGCCACAAGTGAGGAAACACCCCCCCCCACCCCCCCCCCCCCCCCCCCCCCTCCCCCCCCCACCCCCCCCCTCCCTCCTCCTCCTCTTATGGTTCACAAGTGACTCAGTGACTCAGCCCATAATGCCATCTTGGGGCATCCAATTTTGAAATAAACATGGGCTGAAATTTTAGGCCCAAATATTGAATCAGACTACACCAATCAACTAGTTCCTCAATCGGTCGACTGGTTCTCACAAACCAAGATTGATAGCGCTCTATCGATCGACAAGTTTTGATAAGTTGGGACTAGTGTAACCACTCAGTTAGTCAACCGGTTCCTCAATCGGTCATCTGATTTAGGTCGAGATTGACAGAGATGGAAATAAGTCCTCATCCAATCTCATATGCAATTAATAAAATCTTATCAAGATTGCAATCTCAAATCATATCAATCAAGAATAAAATTCAAATATCAAAATTTATTGAGAATCCAATGAAATCTTGAAAGATTCTCTGAGCCAATTTTATGAAGATTGCAATCTCAAATCATATCAATCAAAGATAAAATTCAAATCTCAAATTTCATTGAGAATCCAATTAAAGCTTCAAAGATTCTCTTGGCCAATCTTATTAAGATTGTAATCTCAAATCATATCAATTAAGGATAAGATTTAAATATCAAATTTCATTAAGAATCTACTCAAATCTTAGAAAGAATCCTCATCCAATCTCATTAGCAATCAACATAATCTTTAGTTAAGGAAATTGCAATCTCAAAATAAATTAATCTTATAAATCTAAAAACTAAGGGCAAGAATATATTTATTAAATCTCAAAATCAAATCAATCAATGATTCAATTTGAAGATCCTCTGAACCTTATAAAAATGGGGCAAGAGCACATGGATTTGACACTAATTCTTGGAGGAATTTTGCATGAATTAAAAGAGAGAATTTTGGAGTAGTTCTAGGCAAACTCTGAAGGAGGAGAGCATAGATTAGAGAGGAGGAGGATCTTACTATCGAGGAGGAGACAGAGAGGCGATGTCAAGGAACCAAAGAGATATAAGGCTCCTACTCTTTTATGCCATCCTTTTAAGTTTACTCTTTTTCTTCTTTACTTGTCTCCTATGAGCATCCTGTTGCCTTTGATGCCTCATACCCTCACTGTCACCCTATGCTCCTACTATTCCCCGAAGAATACTCCACTACCCACATTCGAACAACTGAACCTAAGGGGATTGGGCATCTAAACTTCACCAAGCACCTCCTTTTACTTCACCAACACCATAGTTACCCACAGTCTCTTGTGTGTCAACATATCCCCCTCATCACCGCAGTTACCCATAGCCCCTTGCTCATAAATGGACCACCTATATCACTGCAACCACTCGTAGCCCCTTGCACATCAACAAACTCCCATCATCACCGTGGCCACCTACATCCCCTTGTGCATCGACGGACCCCTATCACCACCACGGTGACTTGTAGCCTTCATTCTCCACCACAATATTGTCTGGGGACTCCCCCTTCGAAGTCTTGGAAGAAAGACCAATTAACGATAACTCACTTGAACTAGAACAATAACAAACAGAGCTAAAATAATTAAAATTTATGACTGGTCTAGGCCCAGCCCACAAGCTCACTCAAAAATCAATTTGACTATAGGCCAGCCTACAGGCTCGCCGAACATTTATAAGCTAGCATGTAGGCTTGCGATCATTTGGATTATAGGTCAGCTTGTGAGCTTGCTGAACATCTGTAAGTCAGTCAGTAGGTTTGCTAATTCAGACTATAGGCTAGCTTGCAGGCTCACAATTATTTTGAACTAAGGTCAGTTTGTGGGCTTGCCGAATATCTATAAGTCAGTTTGTTGGCTTGTGATCATTATTTTAGACTATAGACAGCCTACAGGTTCATTGAATATCTGTAAGCTAGTCTACAAGCTCACAATTATTTTAGACTATAGGCTAGCCTACGAGCTCACCAATGTTTATAGGCCAGCCTGTGGGCTTACTGAAAGTCTATAAGTCAGCTTGTGGGCTCACAATCATTTTGGACTATAGGCCAGCTTGTAGACTTAGCAAACATCTATAAGGCAGCTTGCGAGCTCGCAATCATTTTGGACTATATGCTAGTCTGTGGGCTCGTTGAATGTATATAAGCTAGCCTATGAACTTGTGATCATCATTTTGGACTATAAGAGAACCTGCATGATCATGAACACCTATAAGCTAGCTTGTGAGCTTGCAATCATTTTGGACTATAGGCTAGCCTCCGAGCTCGTGATCATTTTGGACATAGGCCTGCCTGTTAGCTCATGATCATTTGAACTATAAGCCAACTCATGGACTAACTGAATATGTATAAGCCAACTTGTGGGCTTGCGAACATCTATTTAAATTATAGGCTAGTTTGTGTGCTCACCAAACATCTATAAGGTAGCTTCAGACTCATAAACATCTATTTGGACTATACGCTAGCCTATGGGCTCACTGAATGTTTGTTTAAATTAAGAGTCAATCTGCGGGTTCACTGTAATATCATCATAATTGCTTGAGGGCTCTCAAACTAAAATCGATAAATATAAAATCGATTTAACTCAATCATATTAAACTTAAAGCAAATGAGGCCAAGACAAATAAATAAATCAAATTGGCTTGAACAAAGCATCAAATAGACTCAAATTGATAGAAGTAGATGGACTAAAATTGGTTTGAATAGGTAAAAATGCTCTCCATTGGATGATTGATACCCCAACTTGTCATATGTTTCAGTTAGCAAACTGACAACCTGAGTTTAGATTTAGTCCAAATTAGGTCGAGATTCAGTCAGCTTGAACTCAACTCTTACTAGGATCAAATTAAGACATCTTAGAGTTAAACAAAGTTTGAATTAAACCCCAATCAAGACAAATGACATTCAAACTATCAAAACAAGTTCAAACTAAACTCTGACTGAGTCAAGCCATGATAAATTCAAATTGAGGACCGATTGAGTCAAATAATATTCAAACTAAGCTGCAATAAGTTCAATAAGAACTTTAAAGCATGTCAAGTACCATTCGAACTAAAGAACTAAATCAAAATAAGTTCGAATCGAAACCATATTTGACTCAAATCAAAACAAATTTGAATTGAACTCTAATTTCTTCAAGTCACATTTAAACTCTAATCAAGTTAAGCCTATGGATTTGAATGGAGTTCAAACCAAGTCTCAACTAGGCAAAGTCAAGTTCGAACCAAACCCAATTAAGTCAAGCTAAGTTCGAACCAATCCCAATCAAGTCAAGCTAAGTTTGGACCAAAACCCAACCAAGTCAAGACAAGTCTGAATCAAGTCCCAATAGGACTAAATCAAGTTCAAATCCAAACCCAATCGAGTTGAACTAAGTTCCAATTAGGTTAAGACAAGTCTAAATCAAGTCCTAACTAAGTCAAGATAAGTTCAAACCAAATCAAGCCAAGTTCAAACCAAAATCTAACTGGTTTGAATCAAGTGCTAACCCAAACTCAACCAAGTCAAGTCAAGTTCGAAACAAAGCCCAACCGTGTCAAAAACTGAACCATAAATAGGTCAAACTAAACCAAAAATAGGTTAAGATTTTGATCATAACTAGGTTAAATGAGTCAAATATGAACTAAAATAAGTTCGAATAGAGCTAAATTGACTCAGACTAAGTCCCACTGGGTGTGCTATGAAAGCTACTAGCCATACTTCAAGCTAGTTAACCAGAAGCAACTAATGATGCACCACTTCAAAGCTAGTCAACTCCAGAAGCAGTTGACAACCCATCCTCTTTCAAGCTAATCAACCCCATAAATAGTTGATAATGCACACTTTTGAAGCTAGTCAACCCTAGAAATAGTCAATGATGTACCCTTTCAAAGCTAGTTAACTCTAGAAGTGTTGATGACATGCCTATTTCAAGCTAGTAAACCCCATAAGTAATTGATGATGTACCTCTCTAAAGCTATCAACCCTAGAAATAGTTGATGTTGCGCTTTTTCAAGCTAGTTAATCCTAAAAGTAGTTGATAATGCACCTCCTTCAAAGGTAGTTAACCACAAAAGCAGTTGATAATGTATTCTTTTAAGCTAGTCAACCCTAAAAGCAGTTGATGACACACCGTCTTTCAAGTTAGCCAACTCCAAAAGCAGTTGATGACCCATCTCCTTTCAAGCTAGTCAATCTCAAAAGCAGTTGATGACACATCCCAGAAACCATTAGTGATGCACCCTTTTAAGCTAGTCAACTCCAAAAATAGTTGATGATGCACCCCTTTCAAGCTAGTAAACCCTATAAGTAGTTGATGATACACCTCCTTTCAAGCTAGCCAACTCTAGAAATAGTTAATAATGCACCCTTTTAAGCTAGTCAACCCCAAAAGTAGTTGATGATGCACTCCCCTTCAAGATAGTCAAACTCAGAAGTAGTTAATGACACACCCCTTCAAACCTAGCCGACCCCAAAAGTCATTGGTGGTTTGCCCTTTCAAACTAGTCAATCCTAGAAGCCATTGTGGAGGCTCCCATTAAGGCTAAACCTGATAAGTTATCGATAATACTATCAAAAGAAGTTAATAGCCGATGTCCAAAACTATTGACTACACTTCAAGCTAAATCAGATAAGTCATTCGTGATACTATTAGGAGAAGTTAATCATCAATGTTCAAAGCTAATGGCCACACTTCAAGTTGCTCCAACTTCCTCTCTCATCTCCTTTTATTTTCCATCGGACGATGTCATCAAGCCAGGTTATCAACATCTATCGAGGATTAAGTCAAGACCCATTTTCACTCGGTCCAGCACAAAAGGGTGGGGCAACAACAAATATCAAACTCTTCCTATTCTCTTTCTTATTTCATATCATTTATGCATTTAAATTAATTAAATTATAAAGTGAGAGTTTGCCTTTGTGTAAGCCATGAACCCTTCCTCAAAATTAATCAAAGGATGTTTTCTTCTTTTCTTTTGTGTTTCTATTTTTACTAGTTAAGTTTTCTATTTTAGGAGATTTTTGACAATTGTCAGGGTAATTGATAACATGGACTTATGCTTGTTGAAAGTCATATTCTCACAACACCTGATTATGCACTTATATTTACACACTTTGATTTGTTGTTTTAAGGACTCTCCCTGGGGTCTCTACTCTATCGGCTGCTGACTCCTATATCACAATTTTTAGCATGCTCAGTGGAACATGACTTCTCCTTCAAGCATTAAAACTTAGCTAATACGATAAAGACGTCACCGAAATAAAATTATAATTAAAGACTGATCAATTAAGAGTATCTCCACCATAACATACGCCTTTATCTTAGAGGAAGGATCAGCTATATATTTACCTCAGTCAATGGTTATTGTAGGAGCAACCGAAGTTTAAATCGAGTTCAGGATCATCCTTAAGTTCATCTGGTTTAAGAGGACACCTGCTACTACACCAGTCGATCTTGCCATCATGCATGATGAGCCCACTTCTTACCTTCCATCAAAGAGAAAAAGACCCAATGTCATCATTCCTAATGTGAAAGGTCAGTTTGATAAAGAGCCATAAGCCATGCCTCAACCATCAAGGATATTAGTCTTCTAGTGGCTAGGCCTAAAGTGAAGCTTAGCCTTCAATTGCTTTTACCCTGCTCCCTATGAGGAGTAGCCAAAAGCAAGCATACACACATGCATGGACAAAGAGAAATTCATTCTAACTATCACAAATAAAGGAAAGGTTGTGGAATTTTCAGCTGACATGGAAAGCCTATCCCTCAAATGAAGATGGTCATCACCATTCCCACCTCTAACTCTTTTGCTCCATTAAGTGATTTAGAGAAAGTTTAAAGCAAATCAAAGGGGCATGGTCTTACCTCAAGACTATGGTAAAAGGGTGAACAAACAAACAAAACAACAAAAGTCACCATAAGGTTGCAACCCAACATGAGAACCCACAGAGGGAGACCACCTATACTGTCAAAGTTATTTCCCATCATGATTTTAGGAGAGACCATGAGCATGTGCCCTAACTAGCTAAATGCTGAAGAAAGGTTGCATGAATAAGGCTTACGAATGAAAAGATTCAGGAGAAAAGGGTCCTTGTGAACCAATCCTTATTACCACGTCAAAGAGAAGGTATGGCGACCCACTCTATAAGCAGACTTTTGAATGAGGCAACCCGACTGATAGGGAAAGTTTGCCTCAACCCAAGAAACACAAAACCCATATCTAAGCCTCAAGATATGGACTATCATATTTTGATAGAAACCTTAGTCATAACTAAAAGTTCTAACCAAGAAATGTCCTTAAAAGCACTACGAGAACAATTGAGACAACAAAAAAAAAGATGAAGCTTAAAAGGAGATCATGGAGTTAATGAAAATAATATCATAATTGAGTCAAAAGCTCAATAAATTGGAATGATATCGATAGTTGTCTCAAGCTGCAAAGGCGATAGAACATGCATATTCTGTAAATAAAATTCATGAAAATGTAGGCCTTTCACAAGGCCTCCTTCATCAGCAAGGGATACTCAATCTCTGATTTTAGAAATTTCTAATAACATAAAACTATCAGAATAAATGCAATAGCAGGTATAATGAATGGTGGTTGCATAATTGAGACAAGAAGCTGATGTGGGTAGGATAAATGATGCTGAGAAGTCATACCCTAGTCATTATGACTAAGTATCATATCCCAAGAGCTATACAGTGTTGAGGGAGTCGAACGAGTGTCAAACCGGAATAATATAGTGGTTCGGATATCAAACCATCCCAAAATCTTAAGCTCATGGGATATGAGCCTTTTTTACCATATATATATTAAACTCTATCTATCCAATATCTGATGTGGGACTAATTCATCACACCTCACATAATAACAATCTCTCCCTTTAAGTGTGATTTGACTACATCAATTTTAACACTCTTAATGAAGAACTCTTTTACTCAACCAGTTCCATCGTTTGACCCATACCAATGGGTTTTTGTCTCATTCTTTTGATTTTTTTAAAGAGAAACTAACATGTAACTCAATTCAGTCATACTATCATAGTAATTTTGGTCTTAAAAGTTTGCATAGCTTCAAATTTGAAGATCTGATACCACTTGTTGGGGGAGTCAAAAGAGTGACAAACCGGAATAATATAGTGGGCCGGACATCAAAACATCCCAAAAGCTTAAGCTCATGGGATATATGTCTTTTTCACTATATATATTGGACCCTATCTATCTAATATCCGATGTGAAACTAATTCATCTCACCTGACATTACAACAATACAGTGCCTAGCTTTAAATAATTTAATGATATGGATAACCCTCAATAACATATAACTCACTTTGTAACTTTATATGGGGATTCAATTAATAACCTATCATTGTTACTTTGCCAATTTTTAGCAAGTTTAATAGGGGTAGTATTTGAGTGGTACGCTAGTTTACAACCAGAATCCATTCAGACTTGGTTGCAAATGAAATAGGCTTTCTGAATCAATTTGAAGGAGTCAATAATAAGGTGACCATTGCAAACCTCATGTCAACACCAAAGCGTGATAATGAATCAATATTGGACTATATCCTATGGTGGAAAACTCTCAGTATTAAGTGTGAATAACCTATTAGCCAGTTTGAGGCTATAAATTTGGTCCTTGACAATATAAGGAGGGATTGGATGGCATCCTACTCAAGCATTTCTTCCATTCCTACTTTCCAAGACATCATCATGCAAGTCAAGAAGTTCAAAAGGATTAGGCTGCTAGTCTTAACTAGTTCAAAAAATTTCAAACTAGAGAAAGATAAGATAAAGCGTAGAAAAAATATGAGGGCACTATTGACAATAACTGATTAGAAAAAAACCTCCTAGCCATACTATGAATAGAGGTAACCCTTAGAAACTACCAACTTTTGGAGGAAATGAGAAGGTAGAATCATCCAATGATCTCCAACAGAGACTCAGAAAGAAATATTCTTTTAAAAGAGAGAGGTACACAAAATCTTCCAGGATGATCTAAAATTAGGTATCAATTGGCAGAATGCAAAAAACTAGATGAGGCCAACACAAAGGATCACCTAAATTGCTATCCTTACCACAGAATCTTGGGTCATACAGTTGAAAAATACCTTATATTAAAAGATTGGGTTAAAAAGTAATACTAAGAGGGCAAGCTGACTCTATTGAAGTCAGCCTTACTTGAAACACCCATTGAATATATTAATCATATCATTGTGTTCAAGACATATAAGCCCCTTGTTGAACTCCTTTTTGGGGAAAGAAGCACAATAAGAACACCTATGGAAAATCTATATCTCTAAAAGACTGAAGAAACTAATGAAGAAGATAGATAGAAACCCTAAAAATCTTAGGATGGTGATATTGAAGGCTTCATCAGAACAAGCCTCCCCTCTTGCTAAAACATCAAAAGGAAAAAATAACAGAAATAAGAAAAAGAAATTGGTTCAATTGGTTGATACACGATTAAAAAATTGGCTATCCAAAAATAATACATCAATGCCATAGAAAAATATGTCCAAGGGGAAGGAAACCAAGTAACTCTCAAAGAGTTTTTCTTCGATGAACTCAAAGCACTGCTTGGAGGCACTGACACTGAGAATGCGGAAGGACTCTTAGTTGCAATGTGCACTACCATTTTCACTATGGGAAACACACAATTATTGGAACCTACCCATCACTCTAAAGACAATGAAGTCCAAGATACAAGGTGGGAGGGAACAAATGAATTCATGGAGCATATCACCCATGAGATGAACATTCCCAGGGTTTCCAAGAAGGCTATCACCAAGATGACTACATCAAAGAATTATTCACTCATGAATGCAATTATGACATGCTTAAATTATAGCTAGACACTATAAAAGAGATAGCTATAACTAACATGAAGTCTATCAAGGGACAAATGCAAGTACTAAATGAACACATGCAAGCTACGGCTGTCCACATGGAAGACATATCAAGTGTAACTATCATGCTTTGTGAAGAGATTGAGAAAATAGAAAAGATGGTAGCAAAAAAGACAAAGCCACAAAAGAATGATCATCCACGCCATCTACCTTGAAAATGGGTCAAGAAGAATAAACACTCTCAAGGATAATCATCTAAGTCCATTACTTCTTGTCACATGGTGACTCATGTGGTCAAGGTAGACATTGATGGGCAGCCATCCTAATCACCATCAGATAACCTAGTGACAAAAACTCAACCCATTAGGTATGGTAAAGTCCTAGTCCTAGAGCCTATGGAGGAATGACCTCTGCCAACTTTGGAGGAATTACACATTCAGAAAAGAAAATGAATGATGAATATGATTCTATGTCTGAGTCAGAACAACTTTATGACGACTTGGGAGGTCCTATACTAGCAAGCACTGAAAGAAGAAGCAAGCATTTTGGGAGATAATTAAACAAGCTAGTGCTAGAACTCATTTAGCTCCTACAACAAGCCAATCCAAATATCAATCGAAGAAATGTCCTAAATACAAAGTTTTGAAGAAAGCCATACCAACTGACAAAATAGAAGGATTTATTCAAAGAGTTTTTGAAGATCTCTCTATAAGAAATCCCACGTGCTTAATTCTAATATTGAGTGGAATGATTATCAACCAGTCACATTCTCCAAAGACATCGAGAAAGCTACCCAACAGGGGTAGGGACCCACTACCTTCTATCACATGATCAGTCTTGGTAGTGACTATGAACAAGAGCATTATTGGTCCTACAATGCTAGAATTCGACTGGGAAATGCAAAATAGGTACAACTCAAAGGTGGAAAGCTATTGTCTCTAAGAAAAACTCCAATGCCAAGGGATAGGAATATCTCCAAGGACAAAGACAAAAAAAAATTCAAATAAATAAGGACATTGAACCTTTGTAAGTTGAACCTACACTTAAGAAGGTAGAATATACATAATAGCTCATCTCAAAAAAATCCCTGCGATGCTCATGCGTTTGATGCCCTAATAATGTCATCGAAGTTTAGGGATATGCTGGCACACATCTTGTAAAATCTAACTGATTATCAAGCATACTTTGGTAAAGAGAAAATGAAGGAGTCTTTGTACACATGTTAGACTCTTACCATCACCTTCACAAATGATGACCTACTACTAGGAACAACAGACCATAATAGGTCATTATATATCATAAAAAATAGTGATGAGATTAAAGTCAATTGCATCATCATCAACCCAGGTTTCTCAGTTAACTTAATGACTCTTTGTACTCTAAGAGCTCTAGCTTTGGACATATGTCACTTATCATATGAAATTATAACGTTTCAAGGGTTTAATTAGAATAGTGAAATAGTTCTGAGAGCCATAACCATATCTCTAAAAGTAGGCAAATTAATGACTAATGCCAAATTCTATGTGACCAATATTGATGTGTCATACAAGGCATTACCAGGAAGGCTTTGGTTATATAAAAATAAAGTGTTGCCATCAACCCTATATTAATACCTCAAGTACTTTGAAGATAGTGAAGAATGGTAGATTGATGGGGATATACATTCTTTTAATGTCCACAAGGTTCATTATGATGATACAAAATATTATCAAAGTTCCTATGTTGATAAAGAGTTTGCTTCCATTAGTCAAGTGAAGAAGAAAATTGCTAGCCTGATCTTCACCTCTCCTTATGTATGGAGTAATACGGACTCTTCAGATGAAGAAATTCCATAGTTCCATTTGGACAACTATCTTTTATGAAGATGACGATAGGGGTCAAACAAAAAATACTCTCCTTATTACAAAAGTCACAAAAGGTGTACTTAAGTCATTACATGAGCTAAGCATCAATGTCATAAAAGAATTAATAACCTTCTATATTCCCCCATGATACAATAGAGAAAAAAAATATTATTTTACAAGGCAATCTCCTATGTTCCAAGCATACATGAAATCTTGAAAAGTGAGGACCTGAAAGGTGATAATGACTATTAGCCAGTGGTCATACCTAAATATTTTTTGAATCTTTTTCATCAAATAATTAAGAAATTCGGCTTAAAATTTTGACAAACAAAGGGAGAAAGCCATTTCTTCAAAAATTTATGGGACCCACCTCAAGGGAGCACCTACATTCCTAGAAGAGGAAATAATAATTCTAAAGGACTGGATTACAGTGCTCCAAGTATCCATACATACCTCAGGATCCCCATTGGATCTCTGTCCGATAATAAGGCTAATCAAACATCATTAATGCCTTCAAACATGCAATCCATATGCATCGAGCTACCCACAACTCTACAGATATCACAGGAAGGTGAAATCCTCAACAAAGCTTCATTAGAGCCTGAAAAAAAGGGCATGATATAGCCAAAATGCCCTCAAAGTCAAAAGAGAAACTCTTGCCAAGTCCCACTCAATATTAAATCACTTGGTGAAGACATGATCCACAAACAAAAATAAACTTCCTTAGAACTCAAAGATAGGGGGCAAGCCATAATTGATGAACTAATGAAAATCAAACTTAGTTCAAAGGAAGACCCTAAGCCAACATTTATTAGCCCATAGCTCTTAGAGAAAAGCCAAGCCTAACTCAAAGCAGTACTCAAGGAATACATCGACTACTTTGCATGGAGCTACAAAAAAAATGGCTGGACTAGATCTTGAAGTCACAATCCAAAAACTAGCTATCAATCTAAAACTTTCACCTATCAAATAAGCACCTAGGAAGATGAAACTCAACATAGAGCAAAATGTGATTGAAAAAACAAAGAAATTAATCAAAGCAAATTTTATCAGGGAAGAGAAATACCCAAATTAGGTGGCAAGTATTATGCCAATCAAGAAGAATGGTCAAATTGGAATTTGTATGGAATACAAGGACTTTGAACAAAGCATGTCCTAAGGATGACTTTTCGTTACCAATAATGGAGATCATAATTAATGATACAACCAATTTTGAACTATTTTCCTTTATGGATGGATTTTTAAGATACAACCAAATCAAGATGGATCTTGATGATGAGAAGAATATGGCTTTTAGAACACTAATTGGCTACTGCTACAAGGTGATGCCTTTCCGGCTTAAGAATGCGAGCACCACTTATCAAGGGATCATGATCCAAATTTTTGATGACCTCATACATCAACTAGTGGAATATTATGTGGATGACTTGGTGGTCAAAACTAAGTCCAAGGATAAGTACATTCAAGACCTAAGAATAATTTTTTACCACCTTAAAAAATACAACTCGAAGATGAATCCTATGAAACATTCCTTCGGAGTATCATCAGGAAAATTTCTTGGCTTCATTGTCAAATACTGAGAGATTAAAATTGATCCATCGAAGATCAAAGCTACCTCAAATATGCCACCACCCAACAACTTAAAATAGTTGAGATCATTCTAGGGTCGACTTATATGTATAAGGAGATTTATTTCAAATCTCTTTGAAAAATGCAAGCTCTTCTCCAAATTGATGAAAAAGGATGCTCCATTCATATGGGATCAAGAATGTCAACAAGCCTTTAAAGAGATTAAGTAATATTCTTTAAGGCAAAGAGATTAAGTAATATTCTTTAAGGCCACTAGTCTTGATGGCACTTGTGCTTGATAGACCCTTAAGCCTCTACACGGCCACAATAGAAGAGTCCCTAGAGGCACTTCTTACCCAGCATAATGAAAAAGGCAAAGAAAATGCACTTTACTATATGAATAGAATGTTAGTGGAGGTAGAGAGCAATTATTCTCTCATTGAAAAGCATTATCTAGTGTTCATATTCATAGTTAAAAAACTCAGACATTATTTGCTTTTTCATTAAGTCATTCTAATATTAAAGGTTGGCCCCGTAAAATACTTAATAACTAGGCTTATATTTGCTAGAAGATTGAAAAAATAGGTCTTAATTGTCATGGAATACAATATCAAGTTAGCTCCCTAAAAGGCAATCAAAGGGCAAGCCCTTGCTGATTTTCTCATAGCTCACCCGATGCTAAACAACCCTCCACTAAGTTGTGAACTCCTTGATAAAGAAATCCTTTTGGTCGAAGAAGGAGAACTCTACTGAATGCTATACTTTAATAAAACATTATCTAGTAGATCAGGAATCAGGTTGAAGCTTCCATAAATTAAAGCAAACATCGAACTTGTATTCATCACTCCAAATAAAGGCATCTTACAATACTCTTACTCCCTTTCAAAGCCATGTACAAACAAAGAAGCTGAATACGAGGTCCTAATCACAGAATTAGAAATAGCTCTCAACATGGGAATATCACATGTATATATTTTTGGTGATTTACAATTGATCATTAGTCAAGTGGAAGGCGAATATGAATTCTATAAATCTGAACTACTAAAGTACCATAAAAAGGCTTGAGAATTCATGGGGTAAATCTCACATATTCAAATAACTAAAGTTCCCTAATCCATCAATGTGAAAGTTGATTCCTTAGCCAAATTAGCTAAGGCACTAGCTGATCCCGATCAAGAAAAAAATCTTAATCACAGTCCATAGCAGATAAGTGATAAACTCAATCTTCAGCATCTAACATAAGAAGACTGAATCTAAAATCATAGAGGAAGTAATAGATTAATACCATTCACTGATTACATCAAAAATAGAGAACTTCTAGAAAATAAGTTGGCCCAAATGCAACTCAGAAAAAGGGTCACTCACTTT
Source organism: Trichopus zeylanicus subsp. travancoricus (assembly GCA_005019695.1). Lineage (NCBI taxonomy): Eukaryota > Viridiplantae > Streptophyta > Magnoliopsida > Dioscoreales > Dioscoreaceae > Trichopus > Trichopus zeylanicus. The sequence goes on from RXID01011058.1 coordinate 375,618, forward strand.
TTACTTATCGTTGAGACACTTTATAGGAGGTCATTTGATCAACTACTTCTATGCTATGTTTCAAATGTAGAAGCTAAAGAAGTCATATACAAAATACACTCTAGGGTCTATGGAGCTCTTCAATTAGGCTAAAAAATGATGATAAAAAACAAGCATATGGGCTACTATTGGCTTATGATGGTAAGATATTATATTAAATATGCAACAAAATGCCACCTATGCCAAATTCATAATGACTTCATCTATTAATATCCAAATTCTCTACATCCAACAATATCCTTATAGTTGTTTGAGGTATGGGGTATAGATATAATAGGCCCAATTGAGTCATCTTCTTCTAGAGGTCATCACTTTATATTAGCAGTGACTAATTATTTTTCTCATTGGGTAAAGGCAACCCACTAAAAGAAGTAAAAGCAGATATTGTCATCCTGTTTTTTTAGAAAAAATATCTTATACCGATTTGGTGTTCCTTGAAGAATCATTTATGATAATGAACTATTCTTTAGAAACTTTAAGGTAGGACAATTTACATACCATCACGAGATAAATTGGAGATATTCATTCATTTACAATATAAGGGTGAATGGCCTTGCCAAGGTATCAACAAGACATTCTCCAAAATATTAAACAAAAAGTCATTTTTATAAACAAGAAAGACTGGTACTAAAAGCTTCTTGAGGCACTGTAGGCTTATTGCACTACTTATCAAACCTCCACTAAATCAATACCGTATGCATTGGTGTTTAAAACTGAGGTAGTCCTACCATTAAAAGTATAAATTCCCTCCCTTAGGATTACTTTGTAATAAAAAAAAAACACAAAAGAAGACAATGTCTGTCTTCACCTTGATGAACTAGACTACTTAGATGAGACAAGCCTCATAGCTTAACAAAATCTGAAGATATATCAAATGCAAATGTCTAGGGCTTACAATAAGATGGTTCAGCTAAGATCCTTCCAGAAGAGAGAAATGATCTTGGTTGTAAGAAGACCCATAATTCCATATTGAAGTAAGAAAGGCAAGTTTGAGCCTAATTGGAAATACCATAATGTCATTGAAAGGGTATTTGAAGGAGGATCTTATAAATTAATTGATGAAATTGGAGAAAGACTCATGCCACCAATCAATACTCGATTCCTCAAAAGGTACTATTCCTAAATCGTTGGGGGCAACAACCACAAAGAATATCTATGTTTTGTCTATGATGAAATATCCAACTTCCTCAAAAAAGAATGTCTAGTCAAGTATGTACTCCATATTTCTCGAGATAATATATGGACACAAAATCCCATGTGGAAAATCAAGCCCACTCCATGTGGCAACTCAAGCCCACTCCATATGGTAACTCCACTCCATGTGGCAAACTAAATCCATGTCCATGTGGCAAATTAAATCTGTATCCACATGAAAATTTAAGTTCACTCCTAGTGGTAATTCAAATCTACACCCCGTGGCAAGTCAAACTCAATGTAGTAACTCAAGTCTACTCTGCTTGGTAAATTAGGTCTCTCTTACATGACAAATCAAGTCTATTATCACATAGGAAACCAAATCCACTTTCACATAGTGGATGGTAATTCAAGTTAAGCCTATTGGGATGTGAGGAACATAGGGTTGCAAGTGAAATCCGATGCAAAGTGAAGGAGTCTCATAAAGCAATGATAATATTCCTCAAAAGGGAGGACAAAATCAAATAGGAGCCCAAGAAAAACAAGATAAAAATAATCCTAAGATGCATAAAGCCTAGTGATGCCTTCCAATGGTTATGGTAGCTCACAGTCAATTTGCTCACACTCCTCTATCATCATCTAAGTAAATAAGCAATATATCAGCAAAATGGCTCAAGACAAGAGAACAAGATAGCAAATCATTACCTAATGATGGAGATGGTGGATGAATGCCCATGAATGCAAGCATCCCTCAATTGAAGCATGACCTAGAAATCACATCTATAGAAGAAGTAAAATTAGTATACATATAATTCAAAACTTGGCAAAATCCATATGTCTCTCACTATCAGAATCTGAAATATCCATTGGGAGGGCCTCCAAAATCCTTGTCTATCTGAAAAGAGACAAGTACTCAGCTAAAAAAGGGTGAAAAGGAAGAAAAGTTGTCAATGGGTACTCATATATGATGAATGGCTAGCCAATGTAAGCAACAAAGAAGCTAGTTAGACCATTCTACTCAAATCCATATTAGAATATTAGCACACTAGTGTTGGTAAGGGAAGGTCACCTCTGGTCTTGCATTTATGTTAACCATGAGAAATGAAGAAATCAAATCTCAAGATGGTGTATGTGGTGATGTCGATCTTGGTCCAACACTCCCACCCATGAGCAGACCCGCATATGTCGTCAAGCACCCTAGAGCATTTGAAATAGGAGGGTCACATACAGGTTGAGGTGTCTCTCACCTCAAACTCAATTTGGGACCTACATTGCCTCAAAATAGTCATCATTAACCCTGCAAGGGGGAATGAGTCTCTCTCTATCTAGTCTAAGGTGAGCAAATTTATGAATTGGAGCCTTTTGCGTCTCTTGGGTTTTATACGACTTCAACCCTTTGCTACTTATTACCTACATTTTCCTACTATGCAAACCAAGCTCATTTTTAAATAGAAATTTTGGATCAATGTAGAAATCTCATCCAAGGGTGTTAAACCATATTGTGGCATATAAATAAAGAAACTTGGCCTCTTGCTTGATATCAAAAATATAATACTCTGAATCATCTTGCAGATGAGTGAGATGCAACCAATAGCACACTAACTAGCCCAAACATGATGGTGGTGATGGGACAAAAATATTCTCAGGACAGTCTTGGTCATACCCAAATTACCAATAAAATTGATGTGGATTATAAGACTCGGTAGCCAAGTATTCTTCTAAATAAAGAGAAAGTACCCCATGTATCAAAAGAAATAATATACTCATAAACTTTTAGAGATAAAGGCAGATGAGCCACATCTGCTAACACGTGTGAGATTGAAATTGACCATCCGAAATAACAAAAGATCTTGAGAAGTAATTTTGAAATGACAAATCAAATTATGTGGTAGTTTGAATGCACAATCAGATATTGCCAAAATATGACTTCTAACAAGTACAAGCTCCTATTATTAATTACCTTAATAACTATCAAGAATTTTCTAAAACAAGAAACCTAGCTAATAAGATAGAGGCACAAAAAAGAAGAAAGTATCATTTGATTAATATAAGATAAGGCACATGGCTTAAGAAAAGGTATACTCTCACTTTATAATTAAAAGAATCTAAGCTTATAAATGACATGAAATAAGAAAGAAAATGGAAAGAGCTTAATGTTTACTACTACCCCGCTCCTGTTCCATTGAGTGAAATTTTACTTGGATGGATGATGATTTATTCCTTGGTGGATGCTAATAATTTGGCTTGACTTTAGGATGTGGCTGACTATCTCAACTCGTGTTAGTTAACTCTATTGAGATTTGATGGTGTCATCCACTGGGACATGAAAGAAGATAAGAGAGGAAGTAGGAGAGGCTCAAAATGTGATCAACAGCTTTGAGTATGTTGGTGATTAACTTCCTTTAATAGCATCACTGATGATGTGTCAAGTTTAACTCAAAGTATTACTGATAGCATTAAGCATTGACAATATCTTATTTAGGCTTGAAGTGTTTCCAATAGCCTTGGGCATTGCAAAAACATCTCTTAGTTTGAAGTGTTTCTGATTGCCTTGGGCATTGGCGATAACTTCTTTCGATAGTATTACCAATGGCTTATTGGATTTAGCTTGAAGTGTTGCTGATATTTTTGAGCATCGACGATTAACTTATTTTGATAGCATTACTAATGACTTGTTAGGTTTAACTTTGAAGTATTGTCAATAGCTTTGAACATTAGCGATTAACTTCTTTTGAACAAGGTGTTTAGTTGACTGACTAAGCTAGTTCAAGCCTACTTTTGATTCGGTTTGAAATGGTTAGCGACTTTGGCTTTATGTTGACCATTTCTAATTTGATAATCAATGGCCTCTTAGGCATATTATCGACTAAATTTGCAACGTTGCTAATAGGTTCTAAGCATGTATTAGCTTAACTCGAAGTATGGCCAATGGTTTCAAGGATGTTGTTAGTTTACTTCATTCAAATACAACATCTAGTCGATTAATTGAGTGAGTTCAAACTTGCATTTAGTTTAGTTTGTTTTGAAAGAATGATTAGTGACATGCTAATCATCTTCAATTTGACAATCAACAGTCTTTCTTGGCTTGTTGTCAATTAAATTTGAGGTATTGTCAATGGTTTTGAGTTTGTTATGAACTAACTCTAACTTAATTTTAGTTGAGTCTGATTCGGTTTGGTTTGAAGTTCAAACTTGGCTTTAGTTTAAGTCTAATTCATAACTTGATTTAGAATCAAGCTTGATTTAATTTAATTCGATGTTCAAAATTTGATGGATCAAGTTTGATTTGAGTCAGTTCAATATTCAGAACTCGATTTTGATTTAAATTTGATTTGATTCAATTTGAGTCAAGTTTGACTTTATATTGGATTCTAGTCGAGCATAAACTTGGTCCTTAATGGATCTTAGATCTGACCCTTGTCAAGTTTCCATTGGATCCTTAATGGATTTTGGATCCAACTCTTAATGGTTCTTGTTGGATCTTTAATAGATCTTGGATCCAACCCTTAATGGGTTCTTATTGGATCCTTAATGGATATTAGACCAACCATTAATAGGTTCTTGAGGGATTCTTAATGGATCCTAGACCCAACCTTGATTGGTTTCTTTGTAGATCCTTATTGGATATTGGATCCAACCCTAATTAGGTTCTTATTAGATCTTTAATGGATCATGGATTAGACCCTCAATAGGTCTTAATAGATCTTTTATAGATGTTGGATCCAACCCTTAATAGATTCTTATTGGATCCTTTAATGGATCTTGGGTCTAATCCCTGATAAGGTTTTTATTAGATCCTTAATAAATTTTGAATCCAAACATGATTGGCTCTTATTGGATCCAACTCTTAATAGGTCCTTAATGGATCTAGGCTTAACCCATTAATGAGTGTAGGTTCAACCTATGTTGGACCCTCATTGGGTTCGGGTTTGAACCTTAATGAACTTGGGTTCAAGTTTAAGTCGATTTAGGTCCAACTTGATTTTGGCTCAAGTTCGACATGGTTTTGGTTTGAATTTGAGTTTGATTTGACCTGATGAGGATTCATTTAAACTTAATTTAATCCAATTAGGGTTTGACTTGAGCTTAGTTCAACCCAATTAGGGTTTGATTCAAATTTGGTTCAATTAAATTAGTGTTTGATTTGAACTTGGTTTGACCCAATTAGGGTTTAGTTTGAATATAATTTAATTTCATATTAACCCAATTTGAGCCTAATTGGGGTTGAGTCTAAACTAATTTGATTTGGATTAATTTAATTTGGATTTGAGTCTAATTTAATTTGAGTTTTTGTCCAACTATTTGATTAATTTAGGTCTATTTGGTGATATTAGGTCTATTTGGTGATTTGCTCGAGTCAAATTGATTTAATCAATTTATTTAATTTGATTTAACTGAATCGACTTAATTTTAACGTAATTAGATCAACTAATTTAATTAATTTATGCTAATAGATTTTAATTAATTTAGTTTGAGAGCTCTCAGATTATCAAAATAATTTTGGGTGAGTTCTTGGGCTAACCTTGAATTGTGTTAGACTTTTTTTTTAAGGAGCCCGTAGGCTAATCTTGAGTCAATTTAGACTTTCGATGAACCAGCAAGCTAACCTTGAGTCAATTAGATATACTGCAAACTCACAAATTAGCCTTAGTCTAAATAAATATATCGCAAGCCCATGGCCCAGCCTTAATCCAAATAGATATACAGTGAGCTCACAAACTAACCTTAGTTCGATTAAACAAATGACGAGCCCGAAAGCTAGCCTTAGTTTGAATAGATGTACGACAAGCTCGCAAGTTGGGTTTAGTCTAAATAGATGTCTGATAAACCCACAGGATGGCCTTGGTCCGAGTAGGCAATTGGCAAGCTTACGGGCTGGTCTTGATCCGAATAGATGATTAGCAAGCGAGTAGGCTGGCCTTAGTCCGAATAGACATTTGGTAAGCCAGTGAATTAGTCTTAGTCTAAATGGATATTCGGCGAGCTTGTAAGATGACTTTATTTTGAATAAATGTTCAATGAGCCCACGAGTTGGCTTTAATTTGAATAATCATTTAGAGAGAATGCAAACTATCTTTAGTCTAAATAGATTTTTGGCGAGCTCGCAAATTGACCTTACTTTGAATGACTTTTAGGCAAACTCACAAACTGGCCTTAGTCTAAATATACATTAGGCAAATTCATAAGCTAGCCTTAATTTAAATAGATATTCTATAAGCTCACAAATTAACCTTAATTTGAATAGACATTCAGCAAGCTCTATGCAAGATTTAATCTGAAATTGATTTTTAAACGAGCCCGTGAGTTGTCCTTGAGTCAAAAATTGGCATTTGAACGAGCCCACTAGTAGACACTAAATTATTGATTTAGGTACACAAATCGAGGCCAGATTTTTTTTTTTTTTTGCAGCAACATTTTTCTTTTTTTGTTTTTTTTTTAAAATTTTTGCTAGTGGCCTGTTTTTTTTTTTTTTGACCAAAAGAGAAGCTTTTTTTTTTATAATTTTTTTCAAAAGCCTTTTTATTTTTCTCCCCCAAGCCTGATTCCCCTCTCCTCTTTCTTCACTTGACTGGGCCATGGTGGCCTGGGGTTCTTTCTGCCTGGATCCGGCCACAAACTTCAGTGGACGGTGGCAGCGGAGCTTAGAGCAGGCGACGACATCTCAGAAGCACAACGCAGACACGACAAGAAGCTCAAGAGTAGGTGGCTAAGCTTAGAGCAATGGCTGGCATCTCGGAGGCACGATATAGACGTGGCAAGGAGCTCAGAGCAGGCAGCTGAGCTCGAAGCAATGGCCGACGAAGCTTCAGTAGGACGGCGGGTGGCACAGGCACAAAAGTAGCAGAGGCAGCCACTACCGGATCGGTAGGAAAGATCGGTGCAGTGAGGCCAAAGCATAGGAGACGGAGCTCCAATAGTTCTACAATATGAGAGATTGGTGGCTGCAAGGGCATATGGTTGCAGAGATCAAGCATAGAGGAGATCGCTAGAGAAGGAGGCTCAGGTCGAGGGTTGTGGCAGTGATGAGAAGACGGAGGTGGGTGATTGGTTGCAATGTCGTCGGAGTTGCAGACGCTCACGGGAGGAGACGAAGACGCGCACGGGAGGAGTTGGAGACATGCACTGGAGGAGATGGCAATGTGCACAATGCTAAATGGGAGCTCACTAAAAGCAGAGGGGGAGAGAACAATTTTCTCTAAGGGTCCTTACTTTTCTATGATCGATCCTTTCTCATATCCTTTTGATCGCTGAAAATTTCCACATTCTTACTCTAAATAGCTTTCTCTTCTCTGATCTCTCTCCCTTTTCTTTTCCTTGATGATAAGAGGTTTATATAGGATTTAGAGAGATTGAATTGGACCAAATCTCAACTTCTTTTATTTAAATTTTGAATGATGAATGTGGTTGTGGATAGATATAGATGAGATTCATTTAAGATTGGAAAAGTCTTTATATGAGTTTGTTTATTGTAGATAATAAAGATTTAAAAATTAAATTCACCTTAGATATTGAATTTATAAAAGGGGCTATATTCAAATTTTTTTAAAAAAATTTAGATCAAATTGTAATTTTATTAGTTTTAAGGGGTCTTTTTATAAAAAAATACTTTTTTATAAAATTGTGAAGTTTTTAGGGTCTTTTCTGAATAAAATTTGGACTTATTTATAAAATAAAAATATTTCAAAGACTTATTTGTGAGAAATTGAAATTATAGAGGTTTATTTGTGAATATGAAATTTTTGAAGGATTTATTTGCAAACCTTATATTTTATAAAGATCAAATTATAATTATTAATCTTTTAAGGGTTTATTTACAAACTCTAAATTTTGCGGAGACCAATTTATAATTTTAAGATTTTATTGCACTTCTCGATAAAATTTTTATCCCAGAATTTATTTGTAAGAAAAAACCAACCAAAGTCTTTTTGTAAGAATCTATTCGATCTAGGAAACTATTTATAAAACTCTTATATATTTTATTTTAGCCTAAATTTTGGATAAATTCTGGACTCGATTTTGGTATAAATATCTAGTCCACTCAACGCACTTGGATTAAGTTTAGTCTGAACCCAAATTTTTCAATAATTTTGGTTCAAATTAAACTCAATTTTTTATCAATTTTAACTATCATTTAGGTCTAACTGAGACCTACACTTGAGCCATAAACCAGTGGCATACAAGTTTTAATTATAATCATATTTTGAGCAATTGTGATTGCAGTAAAAATCACTTCAAACAAATTGCCCCCTTCACATTCTCTTCTCAAGTTATAATAAGTGGAGAGTATGCAACCAATACTTTGGTACCTGTCCCAGCATCAACTTTCTAGGAGTTGACTATATAGGTTTGAATTACCACACAAAAGTAGATTTGACTTGTTATGTGATGATCGACTTAATTTACTACATGAGAATAGACTTGGATTACTATGTAAGAGTAGACTTAGTTTACTACAGAGGAGTGAACTTAGTTTGCTACATGGAGTGAACTTGAACTGTCACATAAGATTGGACTTAATTTATCACAAAGAATGGATTTAAGCTACAATGTAAAAGTGGACTTAGGTTACCACATGAAAGTGAACTTAAGTTGTCATATAGAAATGAACATGATTTATCAAATACAAGTAGACTTGAACTGCCATATGGGAGTGGACTTGGTGTATTATGGGAATATGAATTTGACCATCACACAAAATATATGAGGTTTTGTATCCATGTTTTGCCTCAAGAAACATGGAGCCCATGTTTGACCGAGCATTTCTCTTTGAGCATGCCAGATATTTCATCATAGACAAATATAGATACTTTTATTTTATTGTTGTTACCCTCAAAGGTTCATGCATAAAAGCTCTTTAGAAATCAGATGTTAATCAGTGGTATAGGTCTTTCTCTTTTGTCATCAATCAATAGGTAGGATTTTCCTTCAAATATCCTTTTAATAATATAAGGACCTTCTCAATTAGGCTCAAATTTATTTTTCTTACTTCAATTTGGGATTATAAGTCTTCTAAAGAGAAAAACGATTCCTCCCTTTTGGAAAGATTTTAGCTGAATCATCTTGTTATAAGCTTGGATATTTGCACTCGATATATTTTCAAATTTTATTGAGATGCAAACCTTATTTCATCTGAGAAATCTAGTTTATCAAGGTAAAAATGAATATTTTTTTCCTTTTGTAATTTCCTCTTGCAAACCAATCTTAAAAGAGGAAATTCCAATAATAGGACTGCCTTGGTCCTAAATGTCAATGCATATGGTATTGATTAGGTAGGGGGTTCAATATGTGGTACGATAAGCTCTCAGTATCTCGAAGAGTTTTTGTTACCAGTTTTATTTATTTCTAGCAATGACTTTAATATTTTAGAGAGAGTCTTGTTGAATGCCTCAGTGATGTCATTCACCTTTGTATTATAGATGGAGAAATATCTCCAATCTATCTTATGATGATGTGTGAATCATCCTATCTTGAAGCTTTTAAAGGATGATCTGTTGTCAAAAATGATCCCTCGAGGAATGCCAAATCAATACAGGATATTTTCTCAGAAGAAATGGATGATGGTATATGCTTTTACTTCTCTTAGTAGAATTTCCTCTACCCATCGAGAGAAGTAATTAGTCATTGCTAATATAAAGCAGTGACTCTTAGAAGAAGATGACTCAATTGGGTTGATTACATCTATATCCCATACCTCAAACAACCATACGGATACTGTTGGGTGTAAAGAATTTGAATGTTGGTGAAATGAAGTCATCATGAATCTAGCATAGGTGACATTTTCTTACATATTTGATGCAATCTCTCACTATTATAGGCCAATAGTAGCTCATACACTTGATTTTTATCATTATTTTTAGGCCTAATTAATAAACTCCACAAACCCTAAAGTGTACTTCATACATGACTTCTTTAGCTTCTACGTCTGAAATGTAAGATAGAAGTAGTTAATCAAAAGACCTCCTAAAGGGTGTCATTGATGAGTAGAAAGCACACGGCTCTCTTCCTGAGATACATTCATACTAATTTATATTTTAAAAGTTTTTCATTTTTAAGGTAGTTGGTGAATGGTATTCTCTAATTAGTTACTTCCTCTATTAGTTTAGATTTAGTCCTCTCATGGTTGATGCTGAAGGCTTAGCTCAGCACCTATCTCTATAGACTGTGATTAGAATTTTTTTCTTAATCAGGATCAGTTAGTGCCTTAGCTAACTTAGTTAAGAAATTAGCTTCACATTGATGGATTAGGGAAATTTAATTATTTGAATATATGGGATTTGCCTCATAAGTTCTCAAGCCTTTTTAGAGTATTTTAATAACTTGAATTTATGAATTTTATATTCCCCTCTCACTTAATTGATGACCAATTGTAAGTTATCAAAAATATGCAAGCGTGATATTTTTATATTGAGGGTCATCTCTAGTCCTATAATTAGGACCTCGTATTCAGTCTCATTATTTATACATAATTTTGAGAGGGAATAGGAGTATCATAAAATGGCCCTATTTGGAGTGACAAAAATAAGTTTGATGCTTGCTTTGATTTGTGAAAGCTTTGGCTTAATTCCTGATCTAATGGATGTTGCCTTATTAAAGTATAGCTTCCAGTAGGTTTTCTCTTCCTTGATAAGAAGGATTTTCTCATTGAGGAGTTCACAACTCACTAGAAAATCGTCTAGCACTAGGTAAGCTATGAGAAAATCAATGAGGGTTTGTCCTTTAATCGCCTCTTGGGGAGTGAATTTAATATCGTACTGCATAATGATTAAAACCCATTTTGCTAGTCGTTTAGTGAGTATGGGCCTAGTCATCAAGTATTTTATGGGATCAATCCTTAAAATTAAAATGACTTGATGAGAAAGTAAATAATATATGAGTTTTTTAACTGCAAATATAAGTGCCAAATAATATTTTTTCAATTGGAGAGTAATTACTCTCTACCCTCACTAGTATTCTACTCAAATAGTAGAGGGCAAATTTTTTTTCTTCTTCATTATTCTAGGCAATAAGTGCCCCCAAGAATCTGTCGATTACAGCTAGATAGAGAATTAAGGATCTACCAGGCACAAGTGATACCAAGACTAGTGGTTTTGAGAGATATTACGTAATCTTTTTGAAAGTTTATTGGTATTCTTGATCATCCTTCTTCATCAATTTAGAAAAGGGTTTGCATCTTTCGAAGATATTTGAAATAAATCTCCTTATATATGTGAGTCGACATTAGAATGATTTCAATCCCTTAGTGCCCGATGATGAATTTGAGGAATTTTCATAATGATACCCCGAAGGCACATTTCATAGGATTCATCTTTAGGTTATATGTTCTATGGTAGTTGAAAACCACTCTTAGGTCTTGGATGTGATTATTTTTAGACTTAGTTTTGACTACCAAGTCATCCACATAACACTCAATCAATTTGTATATGAGGTTATCAAAAATTTGGGTCATAGCCCTTTGATAAGTGGTGCCCACATCCTTAAGTCCGAAGGGCATTTCATATAAATACCAATTGGAGTTCAAAAAGCCGTATACTTTTCATCATTAGGATCTATTTAAATTTGATTATATCTCAAGAAATCATCCATAAAGATGAATTGTTCAAAATCAATCATATTGTCAATCATGATTTCCATCATTGGTAATGGAAAATCATTTTTTTGGACATGCTTTATTACTCCCTGTTGTTCACACAAATGTGGATTTAGCCATTCTTCTTCTTGACTGGTACAATGCTTGTAATTTGATATGGGTATTTCTCTTTCCTAATAAAGCTTGCTTCAATCAGTTTCTTTATTTTGTTTATTACCTTTTGTTCTAGATCGAGTTTCATCTTTCTAGGTGCTTGTTTGATAGGTGAAAGTTCAGGATTGGTCGTCAATTTATGGACTATGACTTTAGGATCAAGTTCAAGCATCTCCCTATAGCTCCATACAAAGTAGTTAATATACTCCTTAAGCATTACTTTGAGTTGGGTTTGTCTCTTCTCTGAGGGTTATGTGCTAATAAAGGTTGGCCTAGAATCTTTCTTTGAACCAAGGTTGATTTTCACTAGTTTATCGATTGTAGCTTGCCCCCATCTTCAAGTTCTAGTAGAGCTTCTTTTGGTTTAAGAATTATTTATTCACCAAGTGGATCATTATGTCGAATGGGACTTAGCAAATGTTTTTCTTTTGGTTTTGATAGCATTTCAACTATATCATGCGCCCTTTCTTTAGGTTTTGATGAAGTTTCATTGAGGACTTCACCTTTTTGTGATACAATTTGTGTATCAAAAGGCATTGAGGATATTTGATCAGTCTCATTATTAGATAGAGGCCAAATGGTGACCATAAGACATATATGGATACTTAGAGCAATATAATCCAATCCTTTGGAATTCTTATTTCTTTTTCCTAGAATATAAGCACGTTCTTGAGATGTATCCCATAGATTTTTGAAGAAATGGCTTTCTTCCTTTGTTTGTTGAAGGTTGTAGTTAAATTTATTGATTATTCGATGAAGAGTGTTTGAAAAATATTCAGGTATGACCATTGACTGATAGTCATTGTCATCTTCTGGGTTTTCAATTTTTAGGATTTCATGCATGCTTAAGACATAGGGATCTACCTTATAAGACAACATCTCCTTCCCTTATGCTATGAGGGGATCTAGAAAGTTCTTAATTCCTTCACAACATTAATACTTAGCTCATCTAATAACTTGGGTAAGCCATCTGGAACTTTAGTAACAAAGAGAGTGCTTTCTGTCTATCTTTCATTATCATCTTTGTCAGAAGAATAGCCACCTAGATAGAATTATAGGGTTTCTTAATCTAAAGAGTCTGTGTCACTTCCTAGATGAGAAGGGGTGAAGATCAGGTTAGAAATCTTTTTCTTTATTTGATTGGTGGAAGCAGATCCTCTATCAACATGAGATCTTTGGTAATATTTCAGATCATCGTAATGTATCTTGTGAATATCAAAAGGATGTACATCTCCATCAATTCAGCATTCTTCATCATCCTCGAAGCACTTAATGTAGGGTTAATGGCCATACTTTCATATAACCATGGTCTTTCTAATAGTGCTTTGTATGATGTAACCGTGTCAATAACATAGAACTTAGCATCAATTATTAATTTGTCAAAAACATTGGGTCCTTTTTCTCTTGATGACAGGTGAGAAGCGGATTTGTCTTGTATGACTAACACTGGTTGGTGAATCAACAAGTACTCTCTTGAACTAGATGACTTCAGAAATGGTTCCAAACTCGATTTGAGCTAGAACATGATCATCGACTAAGATGAATAATCAATCCTTCCCCCAAGATAATGGTTTATGTTGGGTTGGAGATATTCATTATTGATGCCATTTGATGCCTTCTCTGCAAAGGAGAATATAATTGGTCAGTTTTTAGTTGTAATTCTATCTTATTAAGGTCTTTATTATATTAGTTAGGTTTCTACACTTGGAGGAGAAGTTGAGTCCTATCGGATGTGTCAGAATTTGTGGAATCAAAACTAACCACTCGAGATAGCAAAAGACCCTGAGAAACAATCTTGAAATGACAAATTAAATTATAGGATAGTTTAAACGTGTAATCAGGTGTTGTGAGAACATAACTTTCAATAAGCACAAGTCTCTATTATTAATTACTCTGACAACTATCAAGAACCTCCTAAAGTGAGAAACTTAACAAATAAAATAAAGTCACAAAAGAGAAGAAAACATCATTTGATTGATATGAGAAAATTTACATGGCTTAAGTAAAGGTATACCCTCACTTTATAATTAAAAAACCTAAGTTTATAAATAGCATGAAATAAGGAAGGAGACAGGAAGAACTTGATGTTTTCTACTAACCCACTCCTGTATGTTGGACCAAGTGAAATTTGACTCAAATGGATGATGACTTATTCCTTGGCGGATGCTAATAATTTGGCTTGACCTTGAGATATGGCTGACTACCTTGGCTAGTATCAATTGACCCTATTGAGATCTGATGGTGTCATCTAGTGGGACATGAAAGAAGATGAGAGAGAAAGTAGGAGAGGCTTGAAGTGTGGCCAACAACTTTGAGTGTATTGGTGATTAACTTCCTTTTACAATGTCACCGATAACATGTTGAGTTTAGCTTGAAATGTTGATGATAGTATTGAGCATTGGCAATAGATTCTTTTAGCTTGAAGTATTCTGATAGCTTTGGGCATAGTGATAACTTTTCTTAGTTTGAAGTGTTTTTGATAGTCTTGGGTGTTGGCAGTAACTTCTTTCAATAGTGTCACCAACGGCTTATCAGGTTTAGCTTGAAGTGTTTCCAATAGTTTTGAGCATTGGTAAATAACTTATTTTGATAGCACTATTGATGGCTTGTTAGGTTTAGCTTTGAAGTTTTGCTAATAGTTTTGAACGTTGACAATTAATTTTTTTTGAACAAGGTGTTTGGCTAATTGACTAAGTAAGCTCAAGCCTACCTTTGATTTGGTTTGAAATGGTTAGCAACCTTGGCTTATGCTAATCATTTCTAATTTGATAATCAATAACCTCTTAGGTGTATTATCAACTAAATTTAAAGCATTGTCAATGGTTTTTGAGTGTGTATTGGCTTAGCTTGAAGTACAGCCGATGACTTCAAGTGTGTTGTCAATTGACTTCATTCAAAAATAGCATCTGGTTGACTGATTAAGTGAATTCAAGCTTGTATTTAGTTTAGCTTGGTTTGAAAGAATGATTATTGGCATGATAATCATCTTCAATTTGACAATTGACAGCTTTTCTTAACTTGTTGTTGATTAAATTTGAGGTTATGTTGATAGCTTTGAGCTTGTTGTCAACTAACCCTAACTTGATTTTAGTTGAATCCAACTTGGTTTAGTTTGAAGTTCAGACTTGGCTTTAGTTTAAGTCTGATTCATAACTTGATTTAGAATCAAGTCTGATTTCATTCAATTCAATGTTTAAAACTTAATTTGGATCAAGTTTAATTTTATTCAATTTAATGTTCATAACTCAATTTTGATTCAAGTTTAATTTGATTCAATTCATGTCAAGTTTGACTTTATTTATGATTCCGATCAAGCCACAAACTTGGTCCTTAATGGATCTTGGATCCGACCCTTGTTAGTTTTTTATTGGATCCTTAATGAATATTAGATCTCCCTTAATAGGTTCTTATTAGAACTTTAACAGATTTTGGATCCAACTCTTAATGAGCTCTTTTTGGATCCTTAATGGATCTTAAATCTAACCCTTAATGGGTTCTCAAGGGATCCTTAATGGATCCTAGACCCAACCTTAATTGGTTTCTTATTTGATCTTTAATGGATTTCAAATGCAACCTTAATTGGGTTCTTATTAGATCTTTAATAGATCTTAGATTCCATGGGCTCTTATTGGATTATTTATGGATGTTGGATCCAACCCGTAATGAGTTCTTATTGGATCCTTTAGTGGATCTTGATTTCGACCCTTGATAATATTCTTATTGGATCCTTAATGGATTTTGGATCCAAATATGATTAGGTTTTATTGAATCCTTAATAGATATTGGATCCAACTCTTAATGAGTCTTTAATTGATCCGGGCTCAATTTGTAAATGGATTTAGGTTTGACCTATGTTGGACCCTCATTGTGTTTGAGTTTGAACCTTAATGAACTTGGGTTCAAGTTCAAGTCGATTTAGATCCAACTTAGTTTTGGTTCAAGCTCGACCTAGTTCTGGTTTAAATTTGAGTTTGATTTGACCCGATGAGGGTTCGGTTTGAAATTGATTTAACTCAATTAGGATTAAGCTCGAGTTTAGTTTGACCTAATTAGGGTTTGATTTGAATTTGGTTCAACCCAATTAGGGTTCAATTCAAACTTAGTTCAATCCAATTAGGGTTCAGTTTAAACAAGGTTCGGCCTAATTAGAGTTTGATTTGAATGTAGTTTAGTCCAATTAGGGTTTAGTTCAAATTTAATTTGATTTTAGGTTGACCCGATTTGAGCCTGATTAGAGTTAGGTCTAAACCAATTTAATTTGTTTTAACTCAATTTAGATTTGGATTCAATTTAATTTGAGTTTTAGTCTATTTATTTGATCAATTTAGTTCATTTATTAGTCCGCTCAAGTCAAATTAATTTAATCAGTTTATTCAATTTGATTTAGTAGAATCAGCTTAATTTTAATGTGATTAGCTCAATAATTTAATCAATTTATGCTAATAAATTTTTACTAATTTGGTTTGAGAGCCCTCGGAGTATCATAATGATTTTAACTGAATCTGCGAACTAACCCTGAATCGTATTAGACTTTTGATGAGCCCGCAGGTTGCCCTTAAGTTGATTTAGACTTTTGGCAAGCTTGCAAAATAATCTTAAATCAATTACACACATGGTAAACTCGCAAACTAGTCTTAGTCTAAATAGATGTGCACCGAGTTTGCAAACTGGACTTAATCCAATAGACATATGGTAAGCTCACAAGCTGGGCTTAGTTAAAATAGACATCTAATGACCTCATAAACTAACCTTAGTCCGAATAAACATACAATAAGCTCATAAGCTAGACTTAGTCTGAATAGACACTCGACGAGCCTATGGACTAATCTTGATCCGAATAGATAATCAGTGAACTCGTGGGCTGGCTTTAGTCTGAATAGATGTTCGACAAGCTTGCAGATTGGCCTTAATTTGAATAGACATTTGGTGAGCTCACAAGTTGACTTTAATCTAAACAGATATTCGTCAAACTCGCAAGCTAACCATGGTTTGAATAGATATTTAGTAAATTCACCAACTAACTTTAGTCTGAATAGATATTCGATGAGCACACAGACTAATTTTAGTCCAAAATTAATTTTTGAGCGAGCCTACGGACTAATCTTAGTCCAAAATTGATTTTAAGTGAGCTTGTGGACTAGCATTAATTGTTTGATTTTTAGGTGAGCTCACAAATTAACATTAAGTAAAAATTGACTTCCGAAGGAACCCGTAGGTTAATTCTAAACTATTGACTTAGCTATGTAAATCAAGGCCAATTTTTTTTTTTTGCAGCGGCTTTTTTTTTCTCTATTTTTTTAATTATTGGTTGATTTTTTTTCTTTTTGCCAAAAAGAAGCTTTTTTGTTTTCTTCAAAAGCGTTCTTATTTTTCTGCCTGACTCCCCCCTCCTCTTTCTTCACTTGACTAGGCCAAGGTGGCTAGCTATTCTTCCTGGACAGATCCTGCCACAAACTCTGGCGAACGATGGCTGGGGAGCTTGGAGCGGATGGTGGCATCTTGGGGGTGCAATGCAGATGTGGCAGGGAGCTCGGAGAGGGCAGCTGAGCTCCAAGCAGTGGCCGACGCCTCGGAGGCACGGTGCAGACATAGCAGGGAACTCGGAGCAGGCAGCTGAGCTCAAAGCAGTGGCCAACGAAGCTCTGGCAGGAGAACGGGTGGCGCGGGCATGAGAGCAAGCAAAGGCAGCCACCAATGGGTTGTCAGAGGGTGGCTCCTGCACAAGCACGAGCAAAGAGAGCCATTGGCAGGTCAAGGGGGAAGATCGGCGCAGCGAGGCCAGCGCATGGGAAACATATCTCTAGCAATTGTACAAGATGGGAGATGGGTGACTACAAGGGCATATAGTTGCGGAGATCAAGCGGAGAGGAGGTCGCCAGAGAAGGAGGCTCAGGTCGAGGGCTGTGGCACTGCTGAGAAGATGGAGGTGGGTGATCGGCTACATGGTCATCAGAGTGGCGGGCATTCATAGGAGGTGACAGAGACGCACATGAGAAGTGATGGAGAGGTGCATAGGAGAGGAGATGGCGCTGCACACAATGCTGAATAGGAGCTCACTGAAAGCAGAGGGGGAGAGAACAACGAAACGGACATAGAGATAAGGGTTCTTAATTTTCGATGATCGATCCTTTCTTATATTCTTTTGATCTCCAAAATTTTTCAGGTTGTTACTCCCAAAATTGCTCTCTGATCTTTCTCTTTCTTCTTCTTAATGTTAATAGGTATATATAAGATTTGGAGAGCTCGAGTTGAACCAAATCTTAATTTGTTTTATTTAAATATTTGAATAATGGATGTGGTTGTATGGATATGGATGAGATTCAATTGAGATTGGATAAGTTTGTGAATGAGTTTATTTATTGTAAATAACAAAAATTTGAAAAGTGTATTCACCTTAGATATTGAATTTATAAAGAAAATATTTGTAAATTTTTTTCCAAAAAATTTGGATCAAATTATAATTTTATAAGTTTCAAGATCATTTTATAAAAAGAACTTATTTATAAAATTTTGAAACTTTCAAGATCTTTTCTAAATAAAATTTTCACTTATTTAAAAAATAAAAACTTTTGAGAAATTAATTTGTAAAAATTTGACATTTTAGGAGTTTATTTGCGAATATAAAATTTTTGAAGAATTTATTTATAAATTCTAAATTTGATAAAGATCAAATTATAATTATCAATTTTTTAAGGGGTTTATTTACAAACCCTAAATATTGCAAAAATCAATTTGTAATTTTAGGATTTTATTGAAATTTTTTGTAAAATTTTCATCTTGTAACTTATTTGTAAGAAAAATCTAACTATGGACCTTTTTATAAGGATCTATTCAATTTAAGAACTTATTTGTAAAATTCTTATATATTTTTTATTTTAGCATAAATTTTGGATGAATTTTGAGTCTGATTTTGATCCAAATATCCAAGCTACTCGGTCCACTTAAACTGGACTTAGTCTAATCCCGAATTTTTTAACAATTTGAGTTCGATTCAAACTCGATTTTTAGTCGAATCTAAATGCGATTTAAATTCAGTTGAAACCCACACTTGAGCCATAAATTAGTGGTATATAAATTTTATTTATGCTCATATTTTGATTGATTGTGATTGCAACAAAAATCACCGCAAATAACATGTTAGAGTTAGAAAGAGTGAAAGGAAAAACTTGCCATTAAAAATTCCGAGGATCTCGCATATACATCCTAACCTTTCTACAAGAATAAAGAAAAGTAGTCATATTCATAATCTGAATCATTTCAAGAATAGGAATCAAACATGAATGACATAGCCTCTTAATTTCATCACTAGGCTCTAATTCAATATGTATCCTCCAGAAGTGAGCATAAATCCAAGCATAAAAAAAATAGATGAGAAATCAAGTTGAAAAGCCACCAGGTCCTGTAAGGTTATCCATCATTACTTTAAAATATGCATATATGGATCCTAACACTGCAAAGGCTAGAGCAACTCTTTGTCTATATACCATCTTACAGGCTATCACAAATATCTCTAGATGAATATACCACCCATCGTGTGGCATAATGAAGTGGCAAAGCCACAAATAGATGAAAGTAGCAAAATAAGTTTGGGGTCATGCATAATCGAGTCAAATCTAGTTGACTCGCTCATCAAACTTCTTTCATAAAAAAAAGTTTAATCCAATTGTCGAAATACAGCAACTTCTAATTATTTGAAAAATGTGTCACCATCCAATCATAAATTCTAAAGAGATCACATAGAGTATAATAAAAGTCAATGTTCATGTGCTAGTCAATAGGTATATCTTTATCATAGATATTTTTAAGGATGAAAATTTCAACTAACTATATTATATCCCACAAAAAGATACCAGCCTCATCGTATAGAGTATGAAATGTGTTTATAACATAATTCTACATCTTGATCACGTTGTGTAAAATTTCTGAATCCCTTGTATATTGTTCCTTGAATGTCATGACTCCTCTTAAGATACTGAGACTGCAAGTTGACCTAAAAATTGAGATATCATATTATCAACTCACTCTGAATAATTCGACAAAATTAGTGTTGCTCTAGCAAGTGGAAAGCATCACCTCCAAATATGTGAACAGGTCATTCGAGATACGAAATCCTAGGATTTTTGAAGACTCTCGTTGCCTAAATTGCCCAACTGATTCCAACCTAAAAGATTCGCCCACCCCATCAGCATATGGTATCCCTTCTTTGGAAAAGCAAGCAAAGGAGTGGTAATTATCAAACCTCACTATTTTTCAATACTCCTGATGTTGATACACAATAATTGCTTAGACATCAACCCCCAAAATAGGAAGAAAATATCGTAAAATCAAATTGTCTTCTTTCTAGTTTTGAATTCTCTCAACCACAAAAGACTCCATAATGTCTTCAAAGAAAAAAAAGTGAAAGAAGAAAAATGAAGCTATCGCAAGATGATGAGAAGAGAAATGAAAAACCTCACTTGTCAGACACTTCTAGAAGTAATGAAGAGAAGTCACGTATTCACTATTGTTCACATCCACTCCTATCTCCAAGAAAACTCATGAGGTAGATGAAAAAGGAGTACTTTGTTTAAGTAGTTTTTGTAACCCAACTCCAACTTTAACTATAAGAAGTAGAGTTGGATTTGAGTCTAATTTGTGATGAGTAGAATTTGAAATAGAAAATAGCTGAAAAGTTGGGCCCAAATACTGAACCGAATCATACTGGTCGACTAGTTCCCAATCGATCGACTGATCTAAGTCTAGCATGTTACCGTTCATGGTTGGTTAACCAATTCCCAATCGATCGACCAATTCAAGTGCAATATGCAAAAATGGAAAAAGAATTTGTCTCAGAATCCATCAAGAATCAACAAAGTTTCAATTAAGGGGATTATAATCTCAGAATTTATCAATTAAAGATCCAAATCCAAGATTTATAGAAAAAAATATATCCATCAAATCTCAAAAGTAAAGCAATCATTGATTGAATTTGGAGATTCTCTCAACCATATAAAAAGAGGGTTATAGCACACGAATTTAATAGATTTGATAATCAATTCTTGGGCAAAGTTTTGCACGAATTGAAGGAGAAATTCTAAAGGAGATTCATCATCAAGAAGGAGACTGAGAATGCATCATTAAGGAGTCAAAAAGATGTAAGCCCTTATATCTTCTTTGTCCTTTTTATCTTAATCCTCTTCTCCTTCATCTCCTATGAGGTTGCTTATGCCTTTGCCACTACTACCCCTCCCCTCTTCTCCCAGGCTTGAGGTCACCCTTGGCCTCACTCTACTCTGCCCATTATTTGTCTTGACTACAAATACTCAAACACCCAAATCATACTATGAATGTCTCCTTCTCTCGTCAACACCACAACTACCAGTGGCTTCACTTCTTCTCAAGCCACTATTTGCGGTTTACTTTGTGGCTCAAGTTCGGATGACCGAACCCAAACAGACTGCATGCCCAACCATACCACACATGCCCTTTTCACTCTACCAACACCACGGTCACTTATGACTTCGCATATCTACAAGTCTCCATCACCACCCGTGGTCACTTATAGCCTCGAGCATCAATAAGCCTCCATCACTATCCATGACCTCGTGCATCAATGAACCTCCACCAATACTATGTTCACCCATAAACTCATGCACCAACATACTATCCTTGTGCATCCATGGATTTCCATCGCTACCACAGTCACCTGCTGTCTTATGCATTAGGAGGATCTCTATCATCATCACAACCACCCACAGTCTCATACATTAGCGAGCCTTCATCATTATTGTGCCACCCACAGCCACGTCTCTACCATGGTGTCCCTATTAGAAAACTCAAGCTCCGAAGCCCACCAATTGATGATGACTCATTTGAACTTGAATAAGAACGAAGACAACTAAAATAACTAGAACTTACAACCAGTCTAAGGTTAACCTGTGGGCCCACTGATTTAAAATATAAGCCAGCCTATAGGCTTGTGAATTTGATTATAGGCCAACCTATAAGCTCATTGATTACAAGCTCGTCAAATATTTAAAAGGTAGCGTATAGGCTCAGGATCATCTATTTGGACTATAGATCAACTTACGGGCTTGCCCAATGTTTATAAGCTAGATTGTAGGCTTGCATTCATTTTTAAACTATAGGCTAATCTATAGACGAGCCAAATGTTTATAAGCTAGCTTGTGAGTTTGCATTCATTTTTAAACTATAGGCCAGCCTGCAGCGTTAGTGAATATCTATAAGTCAACTTATGGGTTCACAATCATTTTGGGCTATAGCTCAGCCTATGAGCTCACCAAATATCTATAAATCAGTCTACAAACTCACAATTATCTTAGACTATAGGTCAACCTGCAGACACACTAAACATCTATAAGTAAGTCTGTGGGCTCACAATCATTTATTCCAACTATAGGCTAGCCTGCAAGCTTGCCAAATATCTTTAAGTTAGTCTGCGGACTTACCAAACATCCATAAGTCAGTCTGGGGGCTCACAATTATCTATTTATTCTATAAGCCAGCCTGCAATCTCACCATAATATCATCATAACAGTTTGAAGACTCTCAAACCAAGATTGATGAATGTAAAATTGATTTAATGACTAAGTCATGTTGAACTCAAGCCAACATGGTCAAAAATAAATGAATGAGATCAAATAAACTTGAACAAAGTATTAAATAAACTCAAATAGACCAAAATAAGATGGACTAAAGCCATCCTAGATAGGTAAAAAATTGCTTTATTGGACGACCAGTATCTGAACCAGTCGTATGGTTCTATTCAACTAGAAACAACACTCGCCCGCAATCAATCAACTAGTATCCTAACTAGTTATCCATTTCAATCAAAAAAATAACAACTTTCAATCTAAATTGAGTCGAGTCTTGATCAATCCAAACTTGGATCAATTCAGAATCAGATCAAGTTAACCCGAGATGAAAACACAGATCAAATTGGACTTCAATCAACTCAAACAACATTTGCACTAGATTAAAATAAATTTGAATCAAACTCTAATTGGGTTTAGCTATAATTAATCCGAATCAAACCTGACCGGGTTAAGCCAAGTTCAAACTAAACTCAATTGTCAAGATAAGTCTAAACCAAACCCAACCAGGTCAAGTCAAGCTCGAACCATATCCTAATTGGGTTGAATCAAGTTCAAACTAGATCCAAGTCGGCTCAAACCTAATCTAAACTAGTTTGAACAAAACCAAACTGAGTTAAACTGAGTCTCTTTGGGTGTGTTACAAAAGTCTTTGGCAGCATTCTAAGATTATGCCCAACTTCATAAGCAATGGGTGACGATACTAATCCGACTTGAATCAAAACTAGTTCGAATAGAACTAAACTGGGTCAAAGTAAGCTCTATTGAGTGTGCTACAAAAAGCCATACCAACTCCATAAGTGGTAGGTAATGCTACCTTTGAATCAAATGAAGTTATTGGCAACGCCTTATTAACTAATGAAATTACTTCAAACCAAATGAAATTATCATCAACGTTTCATTGACTAACGAAAATATTTCAAACCAAATAAAGTTATCACAAACACATCATTAACTAATGAAAATATTTCAAACTAAATGAAGTTATCGCCAACACCTCATTGACTAATGAAAATATTTCAAACCAAATGAAGTTATCATCAATGTCTTATTGGCTAACGAAAATATTTCAAACTAAATAAAATTATTGTCAATGTCACTAGGCTAATAAAAATACTTCAATCGAGAAACTTATTACCAATGTCAATAGATTAACGAAAATACTTCAATTAGCAAAAATTATTGCCAACATAAAGTGAAATAGATTATAAATGGGCAAACAGAGCAGTGTTTGCCAATAAAGAAAAGAAACTATATAACTGGTGCACTGGGAAGCCACATACGTGTGGGAAATATTGATGTTTGTAAGGGTACATCTGCAAATGTCAATGGCAAAATTACCACTAGGTCCCTGGTCGAGGGGGTTATTTTGTTAATAAGTTGATTTTGGGAGAGTATTTCTAAATATGACATAATAAATGCTTCTCATTTCTATGAGAAGTAAAATAAGGCTGTTGATTATCTTTATCAATGTGGATATTATATTATTCTTCAAAAAAACTTGCCTATTACACTATTATTGGAATGAAGTTAGGGACACCAAATTCGAGTCCGAAGCCCCAAACTTAATCTTGAAAGTTCAAACCTAATCCAAATGTGAAATTATATACTAAACGGACCTATTTGAATTTGATCTGAAATCTAAAAATTCTAGATCCAAACTCAAAATTTTCAATCTGAGCTGAACTTTTGGGTCATCGAAGTCCATTGTCAATCCTAAATAAAGTTTATTTTTCAATACTACATCATAGATTTGTTTGATTTGAGATTAAAAAATCATTCCTTGTACTCATTATAGGATCTTTTTGGTTCGAGACTAAAACAAAGTTAAACCCCATTATTAGGGTAAACACTTAACACTCACATAATTCCCGTATTAATTCGAAAAATGCCTTTTGAAGGATTATATCAGAGTAAGATTAAATGATACTTAACCCTATTCTTTATCAATTAATTAATTACTAAATTGGAATATTAAATGTCAAGATTTTAAATTTCAATCAAAATGTATTAAAAATCACAACCAACCGATTTAAAAAAATATTTCGTTTAGTATAAAATTCATAACCCATAAAAAGATAAGCATGGTTGAAAGCTTGATTCCTTCTAAGTTAGTGATTAAAGGTCCATTTAATTCGTGATTAATTAGCATAATAATTGTAATATGTAATAATATTAGTCAGCCATTAAAATTGGGATAATGTCAATTAAACGGGCTAAGTGAGCGTCTAAATTTTACTTTTGAAATCTTAATATATCGAAATAACGAACTCGATCGGCGAAGTTGACTTGTAACGTAACCAAGTCAAACTCAAATTCAACAGCATTTTTTATTTTTCAAATTTCTTCCCTTTTTTTGTTTTTTTTTTAAATCGGTATCTGTGACGGCTGTTTTCGTTAAATTAGAGCCATGTTGCCGGAAGGGTACCACTTTAAAAAAGAACAAATGGCGCGTTCGCATGGGACGAGTTTTCATATCTGGATGTGACGTATGGCTCATCGTTTTCTTTCAATTGCTGCGAGTGCTTGTCCGCAAGCGAACGCCGTGTAACACGTGTCGCCATTTGGTGGTGGCCTCAATGCGCATTGACTCAGGTTCGTCGGGTTCCACTCCAAAGAAATGTGGTTCCAAACGTATTTATCATTTGAATTGTCAAAAATGTATTTATTTTCTATATAAATAAATTTTTTGTTTATAAAATAGATAGTCATTTAGAATAAATAAATGGACAATTAGATGCCAAATGATCAGCTAGATGATAACATGGACTCTAATATTAGTTAGCAGGCTTTCAGACAGCCCGACCCAAGACGGCCCCGTCGGCCCTCGCGTGCACGCCACCGTCTCTCCTTTATGCAGTGGACATGCAACCCAAAACACCTTTATGCAAAGGACATCACTCCAACACACACCATTTTTTTTTATGATTTCTTTTGTTATTTTTTGGGCGAAAGTAGATTGTAAATCCACAATCTAGAATAAACAAACCTTAGGGCCTTAATGTCCGTGACGCGTGGAGGCACCAACGAGCAAGTGGGGAAGCTCATTTTGCTTTTGTTTATTCTAATGATGGAGATCAGTTTAATTCGTCTGCTAGACACCACACTTGTTGGATCTTAAGCCCGTGCGAGACATCTGCCAATGCCTTGCCAGCCAGCTGATATTGAGTTAGAAGCCATGGTTTAAATGACAGTTTTTGACTCCACCGATACATAGCTGTAAAGAGTTGGATCTTCCACTAAAAATTGGTTAGAATATGCGATTAACTGTCTTAATCGAGAATAATTAATGTTAATGGTGGCTTGAGCTGGAGAATAAGAATGGAGATTTTGCTAATTGAGTTTGAGCTGTTAAGTTACGAAAAGAAGATAAATTACTAATGAGAAAGGAACATACAATCTTTGAAAAGCCAACTATGTATACTTAGCGCTTATTATGCAGCCACCGCTTCGGCATGAAAGATTCAGATCGCCCATGTGTATTTTAATTTTTAAAGATGTGTCAAATGGACATCTGGTTCACTTGCTTACATACTGACCATCAAATATCGACTCAATTGTTGAGCTAAATGCCATTTACTACGAGTACGATACACTGAGATAAAGACCAATAGCCAAGAATTACACTACGCCAGAAAAAGAACAAGTGGTGGAACTCCAAATCCACCATATATTGTTTTCTTTCCTCTTCGCCCTGAAGGTAAGCCAGAAGAAAATTAGGGCTAGTTACATATAACTCCTCAACTCCTTAATATTTGTATGAGGCTCTTTGAGTTCATACATTTTTTTTAAAAAAAAACAACTCCTTAACTCAGAATCAATCACAAATTACACCTTAAGCATTGATTTGATAATTGCACCTACTCTTTATATGAGGAACAAAGGTATAATCCTTAGCCCCAGTCTAATAAAGTCATGGGTGGAGACAGAAGTCAAGTAGTTATATGCAAATATAAACAAGTCAAGGAGTTGACACTACGAGACAAGTTCACAAGGAGTTTCATGCAAACAACCCATAAAATTATAGCCTTCACTGATCCGCCACAGTTGACTTGTGCTGACTTTTGAATTATATTCAAACCAACACAACATATAAAATGACAGTTAGTTGCCATGGATTTCCCACTATTATTGGGGATGATAACATTTCTTCCACCTTCTTCTCCGCATATACATATATACACATACCGGAACTTTTGTTGCTAAATATTTTGTTAGATAAATTGCAAAAGTGAAGAGTGTAAGTCCAAAAGTTTGATCTGGCTGTTCATGTTGAACCCAGATTACAAGCATCAATTGTTCTTGAACATTAAAAAAGAGGATTATCATGAAAAAAAAAAAAACACAGATCGAAACTATGGGATTTCAGAAGATAAGCCTGGAACGATAATCATCAAGCTCCAGAGTATTTACAGATAAGAAAGCAGATGCCAAGAAAAATTTACAACAAATAATAAGCAAGCAACAGTATGATTAGACACGAAAAGTGAGAATAAAGCAAGTCATAATGAAGTGGCAATATTACAACAGAAATATTGACAAGGAAAGCAGCAAACACAACCAGTTAGCTAGAAGATCTTATTATACTGGCTGGTGAGGGAATCTCTGAGGTTAGAATACAGACCATAAAGAGAGTACTGGCGGAGGTTGGATATCTCATACCATGAGTTGAGCACGGACTCGTGCTTGTCTGTGCCTGAGAAAGCCAGTTGGATGCCGAGGCTACAGTCGACTGAGCCTCCCTGGCTCTTGCAGCTGAATGTCTTGATTCCGCAATCCTGGCCATTGAGGCACACAAAAGAGGACTTTCCTGAACATGTCTTACAGCCATCCCTCTTCCAATATAAGTTTTGAAGTGTGCCCTTGTGGAACTCCAGTACCTGAAGACATACAGATGAGTAGCTAGCAAAAAAAAAAATTGTAGTAATTTTTTGGTTTCATTTTCTCCAGGTCAGAACATACCAGAGTGAAGCTGGTAACAATATATGTACTGTTTCCAACAAAAGCAGGAAATGATCTTGCAGCGTACTTCCTGCCTGCAAATGCCACCATATATCCGCCACTAAATACCTAAAAAACATAAAACCATTGTTTCATACAAAGCTGTAGGCAAATACATGAAAGAAAAACTATAATTGATGTTTCATGGGACTAGAATATATGCAATCTACATTAAAACTTTGGCAACAGAACCATTTTGTGTTGGGAAAAGATACAGGCAATTGAAATGTACAAACAGTGTCTACAAGTTAAAGGAGACCAGAAATTAAAGAAAACAGAATCAGGTATAAATAACTAGAAGAGTCAAAGTTGCACCGATGCTGCTTGAAATGAAAGGGTGAGTACAATCAAGGAGTAAAAATAGAAATTGATTACTGCTAATAGCTATCCAAATAAAGAACACATGCAACCACACCAACTCTGAGGCTCAAAACACATCAATTGAGTTAATGATCCTATGGAGTAAAAGAGCTTGCATGTTTCAGAGAAACAATACTTACTAGTAAGTACTATTCTGCAGTGTCCATGCAAAAATTCAGTTTAGATATTCCAAGAATCCAACAATATGGATGGATTCTCGTAATGCTCATCTAAAAGCTTTCTTCGAGTGTCATGCTTAGAGGAGCACAAAAACAATACATACCATAGTCCAGATCCATACATTTGATCAAAGATTCATATGGACGTATGGACAACAATGTAATGTACAGTGATAGCAAGTGGTCCTTTGACAACTTTAACCGCCCTTCTCAAACTTTGTGTTAAACTATAGACATGAGATGATGTAAGACAGATCAACTTTAGCTACTCTTTCTCAAAGAACAAATAAAATATTTTGACAGGCCTAATAGGGATGCGAGAACTAAAGAAAACAAGGAAAAAATAACAATTTAAGAAAACAAGGAAACATAACAATTTAAGCGGTTACAAGCACAGTAAGTAGCAAGAATGTGCAGTAAGATGCTGGAAACAGCAATGATGCTAACAAGGCAGAATCTAAAAAAGAAAAGCATGGTGCTTGTGGAATAAGTGAGATCAATAAACATGACAGGCAGCAAAATGATTGAATTAAAAAAAAGTCACAACAACAGTTCACCACATAAAAGAAACTCAAGTGGAGTATTGGACTACAAGTCATTTAAGCCACAATGTCAACTGTTTATAGTTTGGCCATTATGATCAGTTGCAGGACAAAGTTGGCAAAACCAGAGGGCAAAGAAATGAAGTTCAGCAAAGCTGCCAAAGTTTGGTCCATTGTAAGGTAGAAATAGGACAAGTTAGAAGCTGCAAAAGAAACAAACAGTCATCTTGGAGGAAAAGGAAATTAATTTCCATGGAAAGAAGAAAGTTGCTGAAACATCATGGTAAAATGATTTTTTTGTATGGTAGAAGGGTCGTGAAACCATAAAATGCCAATAAATTGTTATCAAAAGTTGTGGAGGGCCAAATCTGTGCAAGTCAAGGAGGAGAAGAAGATTGTATGTGATGGCATCCTGTATACATCATGAGCAGGTAGATGTGAGACAAGTACAAGAGAGAAGTGCATGCAAAATCTGTTGACCAACCTTTACTACTTGACTGCTTGATCAAATTAGGTAGCTAATTAAAAAAATGCGGACGTTCTATCAAGTTATTAGAATGATCAACATCTGGACTGAGTGGTAAAACAATTATTTAGTCAGATAATGTCTACTGATAATGCACATGTACTTTAGTAGGTTCTGCAGCATTGATGGGATGAACCTAGGTATACTTACTATTTTAACGAGCGCTAAACTCCTATTTTCAATAACTCATTATTGTACAGAGACACATCTCACCCTAATATACATTAAGAAAGAAGGATAAATTTTGAGAAATATCAGGTCATTCTTGTACAGAGACACATCTCACCCTAATATACATTAAGAAAGAAGGATAAATTTTGAGAAATATCAGGTCAAGCGAATGTTGATATTATTTTCATTATGGAGGAAGCAAAGCGGTGTGTTACCTGTTGCATGTCACAAGATGAATAAATTATTCATCCCCCATATAGACCAACAACCCTGATTCACTTTACACAAAAGTTTTATCCAAAGCCATCTATATGTGTTTTACCTGTACGGAACATGTCTGCTCCAATTTCTTCAATCACTTCTCTTATCAAATAATGTGCTTAATTCATAGAATCTGCACAACATACTAGTTCCCCTTTTGTAATACCAGTATTCACCAAAGACGAATACCGGTTCCCTTTGTTATTTATTTCTTCAAACGTTCAAGAAAGGATGAGAATGAAGAATTTAAGAGGTAGGACATATGGAAGATTGGCATGGAAGGAATAAAACTATAGAGAATATCTGCAAAAGCACATAGTAAGAGTGAGGATTGAGACCAAGAATATTAAGGGCAGTTTTTCCATCATAAAACCTCCTTAGAAAAAATTAACTTTGCTCATCATTTTGATCTCTAAGAAAGAAGATGCCAATGGCTTAAAAGATTTTAGGTCTATCTGTCTTTTGAACCGTATTTTGAAATTCTTTACGAAGTCCTAACTGAAATATTTAAAAAAAAGATTGTGGATCTCATTAACCCCACTCAATTAGCATTTACCCATGACAGATACATATTTGAGAGTGTAGCAACTGCACAAGAGGTGATATTCAGACATAAGAAACTGAAAAATAAGGAGTTATACTTAAACTTGATTTTGAGAAAGCGTATGATAATATAAACTGAGATTTTCTGCTTGATCTACTAACAACTATAGGATTTGGTAAAAAAAAAATGAATTCACTGGATTAGATACCACCTCGAAGCAGTGAAAATTTTTTATCACCTTAAATGGAAATACACATGGAAGAACATTAAGTAAGAAAGGGATTAAACAAAGAGATCTCTTATCACCATATTTATTCATCCTGGTAACTAACTGCTTGCAGATAATCCTTTAGTTAACACAGAATGCAGGACTTATCAGTGGCCTATTTGATATTCTGAATCTACACTATGTTGATGACACATTTATTATTGTGGAAGTAAATATTAAACAGTTTGTGTATTTAAAAATCATTTTATATATGTTTGAAGGGTTGTCTGATATGAACATAAACTTTCATAAAAATTCAGTTATTGGCCTAAGAGTTTCTGATCAGTCCATAATAGAGTTGTTGGCAAATATTATAAATTGCAAAGTTGAGAAACTTCCTTTCAGCTATCTTGGCTTGTCCAGCAAGAATAAAGAATTAAATAAATTTGAATGGTTTCCTATAATAAGATGGAGAGAAAGCTTAAAACTTGAAAAAGGAAGTGTCTATCTTTGAGAGAGGTTGGTCTTAATTAATTTTGTTCTCTTTACCACATTTATCTATTAGATAACTCGTTATCATCTTCTCAAATGGATCCTAGATAAATTAGAATAAATAAGGACCAAGCTTTTACAAAGGGGTACCAGTGAGAAGAAAAGAAATATCATTTAGTCAATTGGGATTTGGTTTGTACTAGTAGACAGAATGAAAGCCTTAGAGCACAAAACTCTACCCTGTTTAAGCAAACCTTACTCATTAAGTGGTGGTGAAACTTTACTAGAATGAAGACAAACCTTGGAAACAGATGATTCTAGGGAATTACTATAAAGAGGTGCTTCCTCCCTTACAAAACCTTAAAGAGACACATCTACGTTCTGTATTTTGGAGAGGGGTCTTAAAGATTAAAGAGGAATTCATAATCAACATTAGCTACAAATGTGGGGATGGGAAAATCATCAGCTTCTGAAAAGACAGATAGATCCATGGGCTGAGTGGAGAAATGCTATTTCCTGAAACCTACAATTATACCAAGAATCATCTTATTAGTGTGCAGAAATTTATCAACAAGCACTATGATTAGAAGAGCCCCTTCTAATATCAGAAATATGGAAACAAAAATAAAAAAATTAAGACCAACTACCATAATCACAGCCAAACATAAACTGTTATGGAAATGGGATAAAAAGTTCTCAGTTCATTCTGGATATAAATTCCTAAACAATAGTGGTATACTAACTCTATTTCCTAATAGTGTTTGAAAACTTCTCTGCCCTCTGAAAATAAGTCTCTGACTGGCCAGTTTTCCAGAACAAAATCCTAATAGTGTTAAAAGAAGCAGGCAACGTAGCCCACACTTCTGGCTTCTATGTGAAATTGCCTCTAAAACTACTAAACATATGTTCCGTGATTGCTCATTCACAAAGCAAGTGTGGATGTCCATTTTACCAAAGTTGAACATTGATTTCCCCCTTTCAGATATTGTTAACATGTGGACTGATTGGAGAGAAGCAGCAACAAGTAACAGGCTGGTTATAGACCTATTATTGTTAGCTCTGCTATGGATAATATGGATGGAAAGAAACAGACGTGCTTTCCAAAACAAACAAGCAAATATTCAGAATGTGATACAATCTATATTTGCCTTGATTAAGAGCTAGCATTTGGCATACTCTGGGAAACAGAAATTAAAATTTTGGGTAAGTAAACATGTCATGCATATGGTCAATGAAACATAATACAATTTCATCACCGTTCATGCTTCAATATGAACTCAGAATTGCAGGGGGCAATTGCAGATAAGAAATGCAGTGAGCCTCCTCAGTCCTCACAGCTTAATCAAAACACAGGACTTTGTTATCTTTTAGCTACACAAACTAAACTCGTGCATAAAAGAGCACAAGCTCCGAATGAAACGGATAATTTTCTCAGCTAAACCTACTAAACTCAGGAACACAGACAAGCTTCAAATGAAGCTCAGAGACCGCCTTATGAATCCCAAATAACGTGGATTTCATGTCTTCATTATCCACAGACTAAGATGCGAAACACACACGAAAATTCCAAGTGCCTTTTTCGTTGGTAATCCTAGCAAATCTAGTACTGCAAAATGTTTCAGTTTTCGATTTGCTTATCATAATTATTCCTTGAACTAATGGAGAATATAGAGCACTGAGAACCCTTGATCAAATCCAATTCAAAAAAAAAAAGAAAAGAAAAAAAAAAAGCGATACAGAATCATAGAACTGACAAACAATAATCAAAAGCAGCAAAAGGAATCAGATTCAAACAGATCGAATTGATTTATCAACCCAAATGCCAGAGAAGAGGGAGGACGTTGAGATCGTACCGCGGAGGAAGACGAGGAGTTGACAGTGAGGAGGGATATCTCGTCGACCTTGGGGCGGAAGACAGCGAGGAGGGCCCCGGAACCGGAGGAGAGGGGGAGGCGGTGATCGCAGGGGGAGAGCTGGGTGCCGTTGAAGAAGAAGGAATCTCGTGACGCAATCGCGATGCCGAAGGTGAACCCGTCCCAGCGCTGGATCTTGGTGTCCGCGCACGGCTGGAACACCGGGTTGTGGTCGCCGGCCTCCACCGCCGCCGCCGCTAGGACAGCTAGGGCCACCACCACCGTCGCCAGCGGCGCCATGGCCTCCGACTTGGTTCGATGAGATCCGGGAGACAACCGGGATGGTGTTTCTAAGAACGGTATTACGTTCGGTACCGGCTCCGTAATAGTGCAAAATCGCGTTTCCGCTTTCATATATATATATATATATATATATATATATATTGGGGCAGCTGTCCAGCTGTCTGCGCAAAAATAAATTTTAAAAGTTTTTGCATTTACTTACGCGAAGACTTACGGCATTACATATTTTTACTCATTTTTTTTAAAGAAAATTATACTAAATCATATCTCATATTAGTTATGTTAAACAGGTTGTGCAGGGTCGGTATGGCCCATTGGATCTAATCGCTATTATTATTTTGGGCTGAGCTAGTGCAGTCCGCGAAAAAAAAATAATAATAAACACGGCCAGCAGTATTTAATATATATATAATAAAAATAGTTAATAATAATTATAGTTTAGTTAGTTAAGTTTTTTGGTTTTTTTCAAAAGGCCTGGGTTCGCATCTTGGCAATTAAAATTTTATTTTAAAAAAATCTAAAAAAATTTGCAATAAAAAATCTGAAAAAATCAAAAATAATCAAAAATAATGTTTATAAAAATAAAAAAAAATTACAAATTTAAAAATTATAAAAATATAAAATAATAATAATATTCATATTTAAAATAGTTTATGAGTATTATACATACCTATAAAAGATAATTCAACAAAAATATAATAATATGCATTGATATATTCTTAACTTATTATTATAATTTCTTAAAAATCACACTCAATCTTTAGAATTAGTAGACTCGATTTGTACTATCAAAAAATTCAATTTTTATTAATAAAAAAGTCCACAATTTAATTTTCATATAAAATCACTTTATTATATGAACAAGATACTGAAACTAATTTTTATTTTTTGTAAAATAAAAAATATGTAAAATTTTGATTTAGAATGATTTATGGTATATTCTGATAGACCAAAATGAGATGAGCTATCATATCATATTTGATAAATATTATACATATTATAAAATAATTTTCTAACATATTATTTATATTCTATTATATATATAAAAAATACATATTATCATAATACTCATTAACTAATATTTTAAAAACTAAAAAAATTAAGTTGTCGATCTAATATAGTAGTAAGAAAAAAATACAGAATTGATAATTTCAAAATATTTTTTAAACTTCACTTCTATTGAAGGAATAACTTGTGCAAATTCAAAAAGTAATCTATATTTATTAAAACAAAAAAAAAAGTATAAGTTCATTAAATACTAAAGAAGTTGTAGGATAATAATTACTTGAAAGAGTTATAGTTGTAATATAAAAATATTTTAATGATGGCATGAATAATTTATATACCATTTAAGTTATGTCAGTCAATAAATAGCTACTCATATAATGTGCACAAAAAAAAGGTAAATACTTCTTTATAATCATAATGAGATTTTAATAACTTATACGTAGTATTATACCTATTTTTAATATCAAGGGAAAATTTGATATAACTTTTGAAATTGCCTACACAAATCTTTGAAATATTAAGCACAATTAGGAGTAAATATAATATATTTACATAAATTTCTAAGTTTTCAACTTTATAATCTATATTTTTCAAGTTTAAGTCCATCTTGAAGCACTAAATTAAACATATGGCATGTGCAATTCAACAACAACATTATTATTACTAGCATTATTTAAAATAATATCAAATATTTTATTTTGAATATTGTACTTAAAAAAGTTTGAAGAATAGCATTGACAATATTAGCTGCATTATAATAATACTCTAAAAATTTAAAATTAATCATACGTTTATATAATATCCATGTATCATCAATATAATAAACAATAATATAAATATAAGAAATGTCATAACCAGCACTCCAGCAATCGAATGGGAGAATAATTTTTTAATATTAACCTACAAAAAAATTAATTATTTTTTTTAGTGAACATCTTCATTGTATTGTTCCTATTAGTATTCTTGGATACTTTCTGGAAGAACAAATTTAATTCTTAGATTAGTTCTTTATTTTAAATTTATTTACAAAAAAATTAGTTATTCATCATAAATAATATATTTAACTAATTTTTTCTTATTTTTTTAAAAATTTTATGAATGCTATGTGAATTACAAGAAAAAGCAATTGTAAAAGAAAGTTGTGCCTTAGTTAAATTATACTCCCTTTTTAAATGAGATTAGTGTTTTAACTAGAGTTTGTATCCCTACTTTGACTTTGAGTTAGATTCATAATAAACCAAATTTAGACATAGAGCCTTATATTGAATTGGGCTAAAATTTTGATCAAAAATCAAAATAAGATTTAGGATAAAGTAGGATTTGTGAATAAATCCCTTCAAATTTTATTTTCGCAAATAAATCCTTAAATATATGACTTTGTCAAAAAAAACCCCCCCGAAAGTTTTTATATGTGAAAAAGTTCAAGTTTTACTCGAAGAGGACCGCAAAAGTTCTAAAAATTCATAAATAAGCTTTTTTTGTAAAAGACTCGATCTAAATTTTTTTAAAAAAATTTATAAAAAATCTCCTTGAAAATTCAGTATCCCAAAATAATACAAATTTTGAATCTCTTTATCAAGAAAATAAATCCCAATGATTAACATGTCATTCACAAAATTTGAAATAATGATCCCATCGTCTAATTAAAAATTTGATTCAAATCTACGTAGTAAAAAACCTGCAAGACAAAAAAAAATTGAAAAAAAATCAGAGCACAACAAAGACAGAGAACAAGAGGGGAGAACACAAAGAAAAGATCAGGAAGACATCAAGGAAGAACAAAGTTTAGAACAAAAAGAAGGGATACCCTCACCTTTCTCTTTCCTTCACTCCCCTGTTCTTCTCTTCTCCTCTTTATCCCGTCATTCTTCTTTCCTTGCGAGATCCTCGGCTTCCTAATGTTGTGCTGATATTGTCTTGTCCTACTCATTGCACATGTATCCTACACTCCCATCCATTGGACCTCACCAAGGTCAAGATGTAGTCCCAAGGCGAGTGGCCGAAACCCTAGCCCGAACTTTGGCCTAAGCCGCTCGCCACCTTTGCTCCATCCCTCCATTTCAGGTCGTCAACAATCGCTATTGCTTCTGGCTCATCGGGCCCGTTCCTCCCTCCTTCTCATAGTCGTCCCACCACCATCCGACCCACTACTTCTCCTCACTAGACAAGCCTCAACAACCCATGGCCACGAGCTCCGCGGACCCTCCATCGCACAAACATCGTCGGACCAAGCTCCACTGCTAGCCTAGCTTTCATCTCTAAGCTTTGAACCAAGGTTTTAAATCTCAGTTTCAGTTTTGTTTTCGGCACCGAGTGAAAATGATACGTTTCGACCGTTTCGGCAGTTCGTTTTCGATTTCGGCCGAAAGATTCTTTTAGTTATTAATTATGTATTGACCAGAGTTTGACTATATTTTAATTGTACTTTGACTTTAAATTAAACATACGATAAAAATTTAAATTTTTTAAAAAAATTTTAAAAATTAGGAAAAAAATTATAATTAATTTTACCATAATATTAAATATTATTTTAATTAATTAAAATTAATTTTGATAGTTAATCACTAATATAGTCTATTTTTAATATATATTATTATATAAAAAAAATAAATATACAAGAAATAATATGAATATGATTAAAAGTTAAAAATTAATATAAGTAAATTTAATTTATCATTAAAAAGTACTTGACACATACATAATATATTAATTATAATGTAATACAACTAATCATCATCATCATCATCATCATTAGTTGAGTTTGAAATATCTGGGTGTGAAATTACAAATTCAACATCTGAACGATCCGGACAAGTATTTGTAGGCATACGAGTCAGAACAACTAACTCTGCGCAATTTCGTGACAGCGGTTCTGAAGTATAACCATACATCGAAGGTCCAAAATGAAAATGATAACCATATTCATTTACAACACATAGTAAAAGTGGTTTAATAACTCATAAGAAAATAAATATCACACTGTATGAAGTGGTCAGAGAAAATTACGACCACAAGGGTGGGACCGATATTTTGCTTTTGGTGGAACAACAATGCATTCTGTTATACATGCATGTACGTGAACAGTAGAGTGGTCATGTACGCATGCACGTGAACAGTATTGCGGCTCTACTATTCACTCGGCTACCAGGTGAGTGCGCAGGCGCTGGCATGCGGCCGGCGAGGTGTGGCCCCGGTGAGGGCGCAGGCCGTGGTGCACGGCCGGCAGGGGCGCGGGTGAGGCCGGCTCGGGTGCAAGCGAGGGTGCGAGCGCAGGGGCGTGAGGCCAACGAGGGAAGGCGCGGGCCCATGCTGGCGAGGGCTAGTGAGGGCACCCGCACCCGCGCCCTTGCGCTGGCAAGCTTGAGCCTGCACCCTCACTGGCATGGAGCCACACCCTCACGTCTCCCTCTAGCGCTCGCGAGTGCACGGGTGACCGCCAAAGGCCAGCGCGAGGGCGCGAGCGCGAGGCCGACGTCGGCTGCACGATCTCCCTGCACGAGCTCGTCGTTCGCTCTGCCCGCGCGAGCTCGCTGTACACTGTCCCCGTGCAAGCTCGCCGTGCACTATCGCCGCACGAGCTCACTGCACGCTCTTCCCATGCAAACCTGTTCTCCGCGCTCACTCTGTTGCTCACTGCCATCAAAAACCCTAAAACAGAAACAAATTCAGCCGATACGTTTCTGTACCGGCTGATATGTTTCGACACCGACCGAAACAATTCAATTTCGGCCGAGATTTAAAACCTTGCTTTGAACCATGCTCCCCTCAACCTCATCAGGTTCCCATCATCCGTCATTGGCAGAGGTAGCCACACCCGGCCACTCCATGCCATCACTCCACCAGGCTCCCCAAAGCCAGTAGCCTCCTCGATGGTTTAAGCTTGAAGAAGCCCTCAACCTTCAACTCCCGATGTTGTCCCTTTGGCATGCACCTGAGGAGCACACGGGCTGCTACCCACCACTGCATGGCCACCTCCTGATCTCTCAAACTTTGCCCCCCTCGCCATGGATCACCTCGGCCACACCGTGCTGATTCAGGTCATCCTTGTTGGATTCCTGAGCACCATGCCCATGTAGCCATGCTCCCCTACCCAGCTGCCCTTTCCTCTACCGCCCACCGATAGATCGGTCCTCTACCGCCCACCGATAGATCGGAGCCTAATCTGGTCGAGATGGACTCCCAGGTTGTCGTGGCCTAGTGAAGTTTATAAAAAAAGGGGCACGGGCCTAAGGAAGAAGAAGAAGGAGAGGTATAAAACAGATTAAAAAAAAAAGTTGTAGCCCCAAAAAAAACACCAACGCACGGGTTTTGACGTTTTAATAAATCTTTGTCAAAACACAGAGGCTATCAGTAGCCCTTCTATAATGGAGAAATTCCATTATCACTACAGTCATTCGCGGCTTTATATATAAATTACTCTTTAGATCTATTAAAAGTATAGATTAATTTTTAGACTTGCCAAAATTATGCTAATTTTCAGGCTCCCTAAAATTATATATCAGTCTTTGAGTCTATCAAATTCAAACTCACGTTCAGGCGCACTGAAACTATAGGTCAGCTTTCAAATCCACCAAAACGAAACCAGCCATCAGGTACGTCGAAATTATAGGTCAGTCTTCAGGTTCATTGAACTCAGAGCAGCCTTCGGACCCACCAAACTCAGACCAGTCTTCGACCCATCAAAATTATAGGTTAATTTTTGGATCTACCAAAACTATAAGCTAGCCTTTGGACCCATCAAATTAAGTCAACCTTCAGACTTGTACCCCCTAAACTAGCTTTCAGGCTCATACATCTAAGACTAAATAATAGGCTCGTCCAAAAATTATCATACTAGTGAAGTTTATAAAAAAAGGGGGCACGAGCCTGAGGAAGAAGAAGGAAAGGAATACAAAAGAGAAAAAAAATGAAAAAAAGTTGTGCAAAAAAAACACCAACACAATCACTCATGGGTTTTGATGTTTTAATAAATCTTCATCAACATTGAGGTTATCTGTAGCCCTTCTATGATGGTGAAACTTCATTATCACAGCGGTCACTCGCAGCTTTACATATAAGCTAATTTTTAGACCCATTAAAATTATAGGCTAATCTTTAGGCTTGCCAAAATTAGGCTAACTCTTAGGCTCATCAAAATTATAGGTCAGTCTTTGAGCCTGTCGAACTTAGACTCACTTTCGAGTTCATCAAAACTATAGGTTAGCTTCCAAACTTGTCAAAACGAGATCAGCCTTCAGGCACGTCAAAACTATAGGTTAGTTTTTAGGTCCGTTGAAATCAGAGCAGCCTTCAGACCCTCTAAACTCAAGCCAGTCTTCAACCCATCAAAATTATAGGTCATTTTTCAGACTTATCAAAACTATATACTAGCATTTGGGCCTACCAAATTAAGTCAGCCTTAAGGTTTGCACCCCTAAATTAGCTTTCAGGCTCAAACATCTAAGACTAAATAATAAGCTCGTCTAAAAATTATCATAATAGTCAAGGACTAGCAAATCAAATTAATTAATATGAAATGACTCAATCACATTGAACTCAAAACCAAATGACTCAAATAAACTACCAAATGAACCCAAATTGATTAAATAAATAGACAAAAGCTCAAATTGAATTGGACCCAAAATCCAAATTAAGTTAATTCAAACCAAATAAGTTTATACTCAACTCTAATCAAATTTGAGTTGGGTTAATTCAAAAATCAAGTCAAGTTTAAATCAAATCTAGTCTAGATCAAAATGAGCTCGAATTAAACCCTAATTGGGTTAAGTAAAGTTCAAATTAAAAGGTCAAACTCAAAATCAAATCAAAACCAGACCAAGCATGAACTAAAATCAAATTAAACTAAATCGACTTGAACTTGAACCGAAGTCCATCAAGATGCAAACCTGAACCCGATAATGGTTCAACACAAGGTTGAATTCGACATGAGTTAAATGAAATCAAACTCAAGCCAAAATCGAGTTCTAAATATTGAACTAAATCAAATTAGACTCAAATTAAAATTAGCACTACTCCAATGAGAGTCAATAATCAATATTTGACAAATGTTCTTCTGAAAATTAATGTCAAGCTTGGTGAACTAAATTCATTATTATAAATTGAACATCACTATCAATACCAAGAATGATTTTGAAATAGATGTCTCGCATAGTTCCCCAAGTCATGTTATAAAGCGTCATTGTGAACACAATTACTAAAGGTTTTGGGAATGAAAACTACAATGCATCACTATCTTTCAAGAAGGAGTTAGTGAATTACAATTTAATTAAGTTTTAAACATCAAGTTAAATTAATTCAAACTCGAATCAAAATTGAACTCGAACTTGAACCATATTAGTCTTAATAAAACTAAACTTGGTCAAACCAAGTTTCATTGGATGTGCTGAATTTTCGGCAATACTCTAAGACTATGAATGATGGGTGATATCATCATCCTAACCTAAACTAGAACTAGTTTGAGTGGAACTAAAATAGATCAAGCTAAGTTTCACCAAGCGTCAGTGATAACTTCATTAGTTTAGTTGTTAAAGCAAATGAAGTTATCGATGATGTCTTATTAGCTAATAAAAATACTTCAAAATAAATGAAGTTATCACCAATGCCTTATTGACTAACGAAAATACTTCAAACTAAATAAAGTTATCATCAATGCTCAAAACTATTATAAATACTTCACCCCTTACCCCTTATCCTCTTCCTACATCTTATAGAACAATACCACTAAGACAAATCATCAACATCTATAGAGAATCATGTCAAGACCCATTTGAGTCAAACATCACATGGTCCAGCACACAAGGTAAGACAGTAGCACATACCAAAGCTCCTTCTTCCTCTTTTTCTTTTCTTTACTTCTTTTATATTTTCTATGATGCTATATTGGAA
Organism: Trichopus zeylanicus subsp. travancoricus; assembly: GCA_005019695.1. Classification (NCBI taxonomy): domain Eukaryota; kingdom Viridiplantae; phylum Streptophyta; class Magnoliopsida; order Dioscoreales; family Dioscoreaceae; genus Trichopus; species Trichopus zeylanicus. Next base: position 416,457 of record RXID01011058.1, read on the forward strand.
TTTATTACAAAGTGAGGGTATACCCTTACTTAAGTCATGTATTATTTCTTAAAATCAATCAAATCTCTTTCTTCTTTTTCTTGCATCTCTATTTTATTAGGTAGGTTTCTTTCTTTGGGAGGCTTCTGACAAATGTCAAAGTAATTAACAATAAAGACTTACACCTGTTAGAAGCCAATATTTTCACAATACCTGATAACATACTTAAAATAAAAATAAACTTTGATTTGTACATCGAGATAGCTCCTTGTGGACTCCACTACTCTGGGGCCATCAAAATCAATCTCAAAAACTCTAGCACATATGGTGGAACGTGACTTCTCCTCCAACTATAACAACCTAACTAATACGATAGAGACACTGATAAGGTAGAATTATGATTGATGACTGATCAACTGTGTTCTCCTTTATAAAGAAAAAAATCAAATGACATTAACAAAAAAATATCTCTACCCCAAGGTACACCATCATCCTAGGGGCAGAATCAACTATGCATTTACCTCAGTCAATGTTCACCACAGAAGCAACTGAAGTTTATATCAAGTTCAAGACCATCTCTGAGATCATCTAGTTTAAGAAGACATCTACTACTGCACCGTTGTCATGCAAAATCAGCCTATTTCTCATCTTTCATCAAGAGAAAGGAGACCTAATATTATCATTTCTAATGAGAAGGGTTGTTCAGATGAAAAGTTAAAAGCTATGCCTCAACTAATAAGAATATTGGTCTTATGGAGGCTAAGACCAAAACGAAGCTCAGTCCTTGGTCTCCTTCACCCAACTCCTCACAAGGGACAATTAAAAAAGTTTAAACATAGGCATCAATGAATAAGAGCTCATCCTAACTGTCATAAGTAAAGAAAAAACTACTGAAATCTTCAGCCGACTTAGGAAGTCTATCCCTCAAAATAAATCAGTTATTACCATCCCTACCTCCAACTCCTTCTCTTCATTAAGCAATTTAAAAAAAGGATAAAAGCAAATTAGAGAGCGCATAGTCCTATCTTAAGACTATGGAAAAGGGGTGAGTCACCAAAAAAACTACAAAAGTTATCGTAAGGTTACAACTTAGTATGAGCACTCACAAAAGGAGACCACCCATATTGTCAGGGTCATCTCTCATCATGACTCTAGGAGAAACTATGAGCTCACACTCCAACCGGTCAAACGCCGAAAGAAAACTACCCAACTGAGGTTTATTGATAAAGAAATCTAAGAGAAGAGGGCCCTTGTGAACTAATCCTTACTACCACGTCAAAAAGAAGGTGTAGCGACTTGCTCCATGAGTCGACTCTTGAATGAAACAACTAGACTAATGAAAGAAGTTAGACTCAACTCAAAACCTAGACCTGATCCTCAAGATATAGACCATCATATTCTGATGGAAGCCTTAGTCATAACCAAAAGCTCCAATCAAGAAATGACTATAGAATTACTACAATAATAGTAGAGACCACAAGTCAAAGAGAAAAATAAGACTCAAAAGAAAGTCATGGAATTGATAGTAATAATATTATAGATGAGTTAAAAGTTTAACAAATTGAAATGATGTCAACAACTATCTTAAGCAGCCAAGGTGATAGAAGGTGTGTCTTTTGTAGATAAGATCCACGAAAATATTGGCACTTTACAAGCACCTCCTCCAGTAAAGAATAACCAATCTCCAATTTCAAAAATCCTTGATAATATGGAATTGCCAACATATATACAACAATAGATGTAACGAATGATGGCTGCACAGTTGAGACAAGAAAATGAGATGCGTAGAATAAATGATGTTGATAAACCATACTTGACCATCACGACTGAGTAATATATTTCAGAGGCTATACAATACCTAACTTCAAATAGTTTAATGGTATGGGCAATCTTGAATAGCATATAAATCACTTTATGACTCTGTGTGGGGATTCAAATAATAGTTTCTCATTGTTACTTCGTCAATTTTCAGCAAGTTTGACATGAGTAGCATTTGAGTGATATGCTAGTTTATAATGAGAAATCATACAAATTTGGGCACAAATAAAAGAGGCTTTATGAATCAAGTTTGGAGGAGTCAATAATAAAATAACCATTACATACCTTGTCTCAACATCAAAATGCAATAATGAGTCAATTCTCGATTTTATCATACAGTAGAGAAATCTCAGCATTAAGTATGAATAACCAATGAGTCAATTTGAGATGGTGAACCTAGTTCTTAGCAACATAAAGGAGAGTAGATGATACCTTATCTGAGTATCTCTTCTATCCATACCTTTCAAGACCTCATTATGTAAATCATGTAAATCAAGAAGCTATAAGGGTTGACCCACCAACCTTATCCAGTTTATAAAATTTCAAACTGAAAAAAGATAAGATAAAGCATGAAGAACCTTCCAAAAATATAAGGACTATATTCATAGTAACTAAGTAAAAGAAACCTCCAAATCTCATTATGAGTAAGGGTAATTCTCAAAAACTACCAACTCTTGAAAGAGATGGAGAAGTGAAATAATCCAATAATTTTCAACAAAGGCTCAAAAAGAAATATTCTTTCAAAAAAGAGAGAGTAGCTAAAATCTTTTAAGATACCTTGAAGTTAAGCCTCCAATTACCAAAATCTAAGATGCGAAGCAAGACCAATAAAATAAATCACGCAAACTATTATTCTTACTATAGAATTTTAGAAACATACCATTGTACTGCTATGTGTTCAATAAGGATTGGGTCAAAAAGTAATATTGAGAGGGTAAGCTACTTCTCTCAAAGACGGTCTTACTAGAAATACCCGTCAAACACATCAATTACATTAATGCATTTGAGAACCATGAACAACTTGTTGAGTTTCTCTTTGGGAAAGAAGCACAACTACCCCCGAACAAGGGCACTTATGGAATATCTACATTTCAAAGAGGCTAAAAAAGCTAATGAAAAAGATGACTAGAGGTCCGAAAGAGTCTGGGATGGTGATGAAGCAAGCCTCATTAGGGCAAACTGCCTCACCTGCTTGAAATATCAAGAAGAAAAAGAACAGAAATAAGAAGAAAAAACTAGTTCAACCGGATGAATATGATATCAAGAAATCAGCTATTCAAGCATACATTGATGCTTTGAATGAATATGTCCAAGGAGAAAGAAGCTTGGTAACTCTCAAGGAATTCTTTATTGACAAACTCAAAGCTTTATTAGAAGACCTTGATGCAGAAGATGGAGAAAGTAAACCTCTAGTGGCAATATGCTTTGCTATATTTACTGTCGAAGGTTTATAACCAAGCTGATCCCCACCTCGTCATTTCAATAATGACAAAATTTAGGATGCAAGGCAAGAAGGAGTGAATATATTCATTGGGAATGTTATTGATGAAATGAGAGATCCCACAGATCTCTCCAAGAGCTACTTCTGAGACGACTATCTTAGAGAGTAGTTCTCCATGAGTACAACTATAACATGCTCAAACAATAATTAAATATTGTGAAAAAACTAGCTACAACTAACATAAAGTTTGTTAAGGGATAAATACAAATGTTGAATGATCATATGAAGGCTATATTTGGCCACTTGGAAAACATGATAAATACGACTACTATGCTAGCGGAAGGTGCTAGCGGAAAAGGCAAAGTCATGCAAAAAATCCTACAAAGGTGGTAGGAAACCACTTACCAACCTTCCTTGAGGACGAAATGATTAGTTGTGCCACTTACTTCAGAGACGGACCATGAAAGCTAGACATTATCAAAGAGAATTATCTGAGTCTATGTCCTCTCATTGCATGGTGACTCACATATTCAAGGTAAATACTGATGAGCAACTATCCCTACCTTCATCAGGCAATCCAGTAACAAACGCTTAACCTATTAGGTTTGGTAAAGTCCAAGTCTTAGAACCTATGGAAGAATGCACTTTATCAACTTTAGAAAAGTATACATATAAGGCATGAATGATGAATATGATTTCGTGTTTGAGTCAGAATAATTTTATGACTGCTTCAAAAAGTCCTACACCATCAAGTGCCAAAGAAAGAAATAAACACTTTGGTAGAGAAGCAAACCAGCTAATGCTAAAACTCATTTTGTCCTTGCATCAAGTCAATATGAATATCTATAGTCAAGCCAATCTAAATATCCGCAGAAGGATCATTCTAAATACAAAGTCCTAAAGAAGATTATGCTAGTAGACAAAATAGAAGGATTTATCCAAAGAGTCTCTGAAAATCTCTCTATAAGGAAGCCCTACATGCCTAATTTTGATATTGAATGGGATGATTATTAGTCAATCACATGCTCTAAGGATACTCAAGAAGCAACTCATTGAGAGCAAGGGTTCACTACTTTCTATTGCATAATTAGCCTTGGTAGCGAGGTGGAAGGGTGCTACCTTCGAGAAAACTCCAATACTTAAGGACAAAAACGTCCCCAAAGATAAAGAAAAGAAAATTTGAATAAATGAAAACATTGTGCCTTCGCAAGCTGAACCCACCTCAAAAAGGTAGAATACAATATAGTAGTCTATCTCAAGAAGATCCCTACCATGTTGAGTGTGTTTGATGCCTCAATAATGTTATAAGAACTCAAGGATATATTAGCTCACATCTTGTAAAATCTAACCAACTACCAAGTATACTTCGTTGAAGAGAAGATGAAGGAGTCTTTATACGTGTGCAAACTCTCACCATCATTTTTATAAATGATGACCTGCTAAATGGAATAACATACCATAATAGGCTATTATATGTCACAGGGAATAGTGATGGGATCAAGATCAATTATATCTTGATTGACCTAGGTTCTTCGCTCAATTTGATGACTCTCTAAACTTTAAGTGCTTTATCTTTGAATGCGTGTCATCTATCATCCGAGATTATAACCATCCAAAAATTTAATAAAAATAGTCAAAGAGTTCTGGGAGCTATAACTATTCTTTGAAAGTAGGCGAGTTGATGACAGATGCTAAATTTTATGTGATTGATACTAATATGTCAGATAAAGTACTACTAGGGAGGTCGTGGCTATAAAAATAAAATAATATCATCAACCTTACATTAATGCCTCAAATACTTTGAGTCTGGTGAAGAATATTGAATTGATAGAGATGTATATCCTTTTGATATTCATAAGGTACATTATGATAATACAAAATACTACCAAAGATCCCATGTCAATAAAGGGTCTGGTTCTATCAATCAAGTAAAATAAAAGATCACTAACATGATTTTTGCTCCTCCTCACCTAGAAAGTGACTTTGACCCAAATTCTTTAGATGAAGAAGCTAGCAAGTCTACTTAGGTGGTTAAACTTTTGACAAAACTAACAACAAAGGTTAAATAAAAAATACTCTCCTTATTACTAAAGTTTCGAAGGGCTTCTTTAAGCCATTAGATGAGCTAAGCATAAACATCATGAAAGAATTAATGACTTTTTACATTCCTCCATGGCATAAAGGAGAAAAGAAAATACTATTTGACAAGGTAATTTCTTGTACCCCAAATATACATGAAATCCTAGGAACTGAAGATCTAACAAATGATGATAACCATCAACCAGTTGTCATGTCTAAATATTTCTTGAACTAGCTTCATCAAATAATTAATAAATCTAATTATGGATGTTCATAAACAAAGAGAGAGCCATTTCTTCAAGAATCTATGGGATCCACCACAAAGGCATACTTATATTCCTGGAAGAGAAAACAGGAACACCAAAGGACTGGGCTATATTAATTCAAACACCCACATGGCCTCATGGTCACCATTAGATCTTTCTCTGATATTCAATATGACCAAATGACATTAATATCCCCTAATACATGTACTGAGGTAGTCATGACTCTCCAAACATCACACAAAGATGACATCCTAAGTGGAATTTCATCAAGACCAGAAGAAAAGGAGCATGATGTAGCCGAAATATCCTCAAACAAACCTTCACCAAATCTCACTCAATATGATGAACTACTTAGCAAAGAAATAATTCTCAAATCAAAAGAAGCTCGACCTAAACCTGAGGATGGGGGCAAGCCACAGTCGATGAACTAATGGAGATCAACCTAGGCTGAGAGGAGGACCTCAAGCCTACTTTTATTAGCACTAAACTCTTAGAGGAAAGGCAAACCCAGCTCAAAGCAGTGCTCTAAGAGTACATTGATTACTTCTCATGGAGCTATAAAGCGATGCTTAGACTAGATCATAGTCCATAAGTTGGCCATCAATCCCAAATTTTCATCTGTCAAATAAACACCTAGAAAGATGAAACTCAATCTATAACAGAAGGTGATAGAAGAAACAAAGAAATTGATTGAAGTAGGCTTCATCAAAAAGGAAAAATACCTAGATTGGGTGGTAAACATCGTGTCAATCAAGAAGAAGGATGGCTAAATCTACATTTGTATGGACTACAGAGACTTGGATAAAGCATATCCAAAAGATGATTTTCCATTGTCAGTAATAGAAATCATGATCGATAATATAGACAACTTTGAAATATTCTCCTTCATGGATGGATTTTCAGGATATAACTAAATCAAGATACATCTTGATAATGAGAAGCATGCTTTTTAAACTCCAATTGACATCTATTGTTACGAGGTGATGTCCTTTAGGTTCAAGCATGCTGGTGCCACTTATCAAAGGGTCATGACCCAAATCTTTGATGACCTCATATACCAATTAGTGGAATGTGTTATGGATGACTTGATGGTCAAAACTAAGTCCAAATACAGGCACATCCAAGACCTAAGCGTGGTATTTGACCACTTTAAAAAATATAACTTAAAGATAAATGATATAGAGTGTACTTTTAGGGTATCATAGGAAAAATTCTTTGGCTTGGTTGTAAACATTGAGAGATTAAAATCGATCTATCTAATATCAAAGCTAGCTTGGATATGTTACCATCCAACAACTTAGAGTAATTAAGGTCATTCCACAGCTGACTCTCATATTTGGAAAATGCAAGCCTTTTTCCAATTTGATGAAAAAGACACTCCATTCATTTGGAATCAAAACTGCTAACAAGCCTTGGAAGAGATTAAGTAGTATCTCTTTAAACTACCAGTTCTGGTAACATCTCTACATGATAAATTCCTTATCCCTTACATGGCCATGATGGAAGGATCCCTGAGGACACTCCTTATCTAGAATAATGAAGTGGGTAAAGAAAATGCACTCTACTATTTGAGAAGAATACTAGTGGGGGCAAAAAGTAACTACTCCTCTATCGAAAATCATTATTTGGAGCTGATATTCGCAGTCAAGAAGCTGAAACTTTATTTGCTTTCTCATCAAGCCATTTTAATATTAAATATCAATCCCATAAAATATTTGATGACTAGGCCTATACTCATGGGAAGGCTAATAAAGTGGGCTTTAATCCTCATGGAATACGATATCAAGTTCACTCCCTAAAAGGTGATCAAAGGACAAGCTCTCATCAATTTTCTTGCAACTCATCTAATATTGGACAATTCTCCACTAAGTTGAGATCTCCCTAATGAAGAGATCCTTTTGGTTGAAGAAGAAAAATCTTATTAGAAGCTATACTTTGATGGAGCATCATCCATCAAACTAGGGATCAGACCAAAGCCTTCACAAATCAAAGCTTGTATTGGACTCGTTTATGTCACTCTGAATAGGGTATTATATGATATTTCTGTTCACTCTCAAAACCATTCACAAACAATGAAGCTAAATACAAGATCTTAATTACAGGACTACAAATGGCCCTCCATGTCAAAACATCACGTCTATATATTTTTGATAACTTACAACTGGTTATCAGCCAAGTCTAAGGTAAATATAAAATTTACAAATTTATGCTTCTGAAATACCATGAAAAAGCTTAGGAGCTCATGAGACAAATTCTATATATTCAAATAACTAAGCTTCCTTAGTCCATCAATGCAGAAGCTGATTCCTTAGTCAAATTAGTCAAGACATTGTTGATCTTAATTAAAAAAAATTCTGATCACAATTTGTAGTAGATAAATGGTAAGCTCAATCTTTAGCATCAAACAAGAGAGAACTAAATCTAAACTAATAGAAGAAGCCACAGATTGGAGAATACTATTTACCAAATACTCAAAAATGGAGAACTCCTAGAAAATAAATTCACACATGCACAACTTAGAAAGAGAGCTGCGTGCTTTTTGCTTATCAATGATACTATTTATAGAAGTCCTTTGACTAATTGCTTTTGCACTATCTCTCAAACAAAGAAGCCAAAAAAGTTATTATGAGGTGCATTTTAGGGCTTGCAGAGCTCACCAATCGAACCCAAAAATGATGATGAAGATTAAATATATAGACTATTACTAGCTCATGATGTTGGGAGATTGCATCGAATATGCAAGAAGATGTCATCTGTGCCAAATTCATAGGGATTTCATTCATAAACACCTAAATCCTCTACATTCGATAGTGTCCTAATGGCCATTCGAGGTACGGGGTACAGATATCATCAACTCAATTAAACCATCTTCTTCTAAAGACCCCCTTCATACTAGTAGCGACCAACTATTTCTCTTGATGGATAGAAGTGATTCCATTGAAAGAGATAAAAATAGATACTGTTATTCACTTATTTTGAGAAAATATCTTTTATCGATCGATGTCCCTCCAAGAATTATTTCCAACAATGAACCATCCTTTGAAAGCTTCAAGGTAGGATAATTCATGCATCATTATGAGATAGATTAGAGATATTTATCTATTTACAATGTTAGAGCCAATGGGCTTACTGAGGCATTCAACAAGATTCTTTCCAAGATGTTAAAGAAATTCGTCACTAGAGATAAGAGAGACTGACACCAAAAGCTTTTTAAAGTATTATGAGTTTATTGCACCACATATCGAACCCCTACCCAATCAACTCCATTTGTGTTGGTGTCTGGGACTGAGACAGTCTTGCCATTGAAAGTGTAAATTTCCTTTCTAAGGGTTGCCTTGCAAGAAGAAATTATAAGAGAAGACAATGTTCATCTTCGTCTAGACAAGCTAGACTCCTTGAATGAGATGAGGCTCGTAGCCTAGTAAAATCTGAAAGTGTATCAAGCACAAATATCCAAGGTCTACAACAAAATAGCCCAGCTCAAATCTTTCTAAAAGAAAAAAATGGTCTTAGTCTTGCAAAAACCCTAATCTCACACCGAAACAAGAAAGACAAATTTGAGCTTAATTGGAAAAACCCTTATATCGTCGAAAGAATATTTGAAAGGAGATCCTACCAACTAATTGATGATAAAAGAGAAGCCCTATGTCACCAATCAATACCTAATTCCTCAAAAGGTACTATGTCTAAGCCCCTAGGAGCAACAATAATAACAATCAAGTGTCTATGTTTTGTCTATGATGGAATATTAGACTTCCTTGAGAAGGAACGCTCGGTCAAATATGCACTCAATGTTTCTCAAGGTAAAACATGAATATAAAACCCCATCCATTTAGTGTGATGATTGAATCCACATTCTTATAATATATTACGTCTATTTTCATGTGGCAGACCAAAGTCTATCTCATGGGGCAATTTAGCTTGTATTTTAAATAACAATTTAAGTCCACTTTCATAGATTAAGTCCACTTCTACATGGCATATCGAGTCTACTTTCGCATGGCAAATTGAGTCCACTTTTACATGACAAATCTAGTCCATATTACATGGCAATTAAGCCTATATCTAGATGGTGAACCAAGTCTACTCTTATGTAATGAATCAATCCATATCACATGACGATTAATTCAATATCTATATAAATCAAATCCAAGAATCAAGTCTACTCTTATGTAATGAATCAAGTCCATATCACATGGCGATTAATTCAGTATCTACATGGTAAATCAAATCCACTTTCACGTAATAAATCAAGTCTATATTACATGGCAATTAAGCTCATATCTACATGGTGAATCAAGTCTACTTCTATGTGGTAAATCAAGTCCACTTTTACATAGTAAATCAAGTCTATTTTATGGAGTAATCAAGCCTATATTCAAATGACAAATCAAAACCACCCTTGTGATAAACCAAGTCTACTCATTGTGGTAAATAAAGTCCATTTCTTGTAACAACTGAAGCTTATCCTTATGTAGCAAGTCCATCGTCACACTCATTAACAAGTGGAGAAATCAGAACTCATTTCGTATGGCTAGGATGCAAAAGAAGAAAAAGGATATACAAAATTTCAAGACCAAATCTGATGCGAAGCAAAGAAATTTCATAAAGTAATGATAATCCTAAATAAAGAAGACCAAAATGAGTAGAGGCTTTAGATAAAGAGGATTAGAATAATATTATGATACATAAAATCTAGATAGTGCCCCAATGATTGCAGCAACTCAGTGGTCACTCGCTTATGCTTCTCCATCATCACCTGAAGGAACAAGTGATACATCAAAAGGCAAAAAATTTTCAAGAAAAGAAGGAGATAGTGGGTCATTACCTGATGCAAGTGATAGTGGACAAATACCCATGGATGCAAACATCCTTTGACTAAAGCATAATCCAGGAACCATGTCTGTAATAAGGGCAAGATTATTACATATACAATATAAAATTTGTCAAAGCTTGGATGTCCCATACCATCAGAGACTGAAATATCACTGGTAGGGCCTCAAAAATCCTTATCTGCCTAAAAAAGAAGATATTTTCAGCCAAAAAAGAGGAGACAAAAGAAAAACTAGCACTTAGGAATACTCACATCTGATGAATGGCCAGCCGATACAGGTGACAAAGAGGACAATTGGACTACTCTCCCATATTAGGAGACTGGCATACTGATGTCAATGAAGGGAGGCTTGCCTTTGGTCCTGCATCCATGTCAATAATGGAAATCAAAGAGATTGGGTCTCAAGATGGTATATGCGAACCCACCCCCAAGCTCCCATCTATAAGTAGACCTGCATGTGTCATCGAGTGCCTCGAAGCATCAGTCACAAGATGGTCATATATAGATCGAGGCCTCTTTAGCCTCAAGCTCAATTTGGAACCTATATTATCCTGAAAATAGCCATCACTGATTTTGTAAGGAAGAATAGGTCTCTCTCTACTAGATCTAAGATGAATAAATTTAAGAGTTGGAGCCTTCCATATGTCTTGAGTCTTATGTTGCTTCGACCCTTTGCTGCTTGTTGTTTGCTTTTCCATGTTGCATGAACCAAGCTCATTTTGGAATAGAAATTCAAGATCAATGTGAAATATCCTCTCATATTTCCAAACCATATTGTGGCATAGGAACGAAGGACCTTGGCTTCATGCTCAATGTCGAATATAATATTCAAAATATAATATTCTGAATCATCTTGAACATGAGTGAGATATAGCCAATGGTCTACTAACTGGCCGAGATGTGATGGTGGTAAAGGAGGGAGAACATTCTCAGAAAAACCTTGATCATACCCAAACTACTAACAAAATAGATGTGGATTATAAGATTCCATAACTAAATAGTCTCTGAGCAAAGAGGGAGTACGCTATGCCACAAAGAGATAATATACTCATGAGCCTCTAAAGATAATGGAAGATGAGCCATATCCATTAACATGTTAGAAACATGAAGAGTGAAGGAAAAAGCTTGCCACTCAAAATTCTAGGGATCCCGCATATACTTTCTAGCCTCTCTGAGGGAGAAAATAGAGACAATTGTATTAATGATCCGAATCATCTTAGGGATGGAGACCAAATGTGAATGACATAACTTCCTAATTTCATCACTAGGCTCTAACTCAGTGTACAACCTTTTAAAGTGGGCATAAATCCAAGTATAAAAAAGTAAATGGGAAACTAGACTGAAGAATCACTTGGTTCTGTAGAGCTACCCACCATCGCCTTGAGACTATCATATATCAAACCTAGTACCGTAGGGGCCCAGGCAACTCTTTTCCTATGCACCATTTTATAGGCCATCACAAATATCTCTAGACAAATTTATTGCCTGCTATGTGGCATGATGAGGTGGCAAAACCATAAGCTGATGAAGGTAGCAAAATAAGTCTCAAGGCCAAATTCTGAAAGGATATCTCATATATTCCACATAATTTGGTCAAATTTGGTTGACTCACTTGTCAGACTTCTTTTGTAAAAAATCTCAATCTAATGATTGAAAAACACCCTCTTCTGATAATTTGGAAAATGTACCACCAACCACTCAAAAATTCTAACGAGACTGTACAAAACATAACAGAAGTCAAGGCTTACATGATGAAGTAAGAATATACTCATCATAAAAGTCCTCAAGGATAGGAATCCTGGCTAGCTGCCTTATATCCCATAAGGAGATACTGACATCACTCTATGGAGTGTGAAAGGTATTTATGGCATGATTCTACATCTCAATTATGCCACACAAAATCCCTAAATCTCTAGCATACTGTCTTTTAGATGCTATGACTCCTTCTAGGATGTCAAATCTCGCAAGTTGGTTTGCAAACTAGAATATGACATCATCAACCCACTCTGAATAATTATGTAGAACTAATACTATTTTGGCAAGCCGGAATAAGCACTCCCAAATAGGCAGCAACCGTTCAGAATGCAAAATCTTTAGGTTTCTAAAGATTCTTCCTATCTAAAATTTCCAACTAGTTCTAGCATGAAGCAACCACCCGCAGCATCAACACATGGCACCATTTCCTTCAAAAAATGGGATAAAGGATAATAATTATCAAAATGCACCTGCTTTTGATGTTTCTGAGGTAGGTATGCAATGACCATCTCGCATCAATCCCAAAGACTAGGAGGAAACATCGTAAAGCTAAACCATCTTCTTTCCCAATTTTCTCAATCACAAAGGTTCTATGGTACCTTCAAAGAAAGTGAGAGCTGAGCAAATAAGAGAGAAGAGGCAAAAAAAGGTTATTGTGAGAAGGTAGAAGAATACACATGAAATTTTGCCAGTCAGACACTCACGGAGGCAGTGATAAGAAATAAAACATTCACTTTTCTTTCCACATCCACTCCCTTTGCCAAGAAACCTCATGAAGTGAATCCAAAGGAAGTACTTTGTTTAAGTAGATTTTGTTGCTCTACTCTAACTTTAAGTCAGACTCGTGATGAGCCAAATTTGGATATTGGACCTGAGTTCAAATTTTGATCAAAGGCCAAAATAAGATTTAGGCTAAATTAAAGTTTATGAATAAACCCCTCGAAATTTTATATTCATAGATAAGTCCCTAAAATTACTAATTTTTACAAGTTAACCCCTTGAAAATTTTTATTTATAAATAAGTCTAAATTTTATTCAAAAAATTTTTAAAAGTTTTACAATTTTACAAATATGTTCTTTTTAAAAAAGCCCATCCCAAAATTTATAAAATTATATTTTGGTCGAAATTTTTTGAAAAAATTTACAAATAACCTCCTTGAAAATTGGATATCACGAATTAGTATAGTTTTCATTCATAAGTAAACGAATCAAACCCTCATCCATATTTACATTCATTACAAATCTTAATCCCAATCAAAGATTATCAAAGATTCTCACTCAATACAATCTTCTAAGATTATCAATTCATAATTTGCCTAAAAAAAAGCAAATGAATCAATGGAAAAGGGAAGGAGATAATATTTTATTTTAGAATGATTTGGTCCATCCTGTAAAATAAAAAGGGGGGATCATAATAGAAAAAATAGAGAGGTAGAAAAATTAAAAGAGCCACCCAAAACTATCAACAAGGATTCAAATCAAGGCAATTTTGAATAAGAAAGAAGATCAAAGAAAAGGTGAATTCTTATATCTTCGATTTGTTTTCTTCTTCTCCTCTCTATCCCTTGTTCTTCTTTCTTTGCCAGAAGTCTCGGCCTTCCACCATTGTTGTTGCCTTCGTATTGCACCTTGTACACGTCCCTCTACTCCCTCTCCATAAGCTACTAACACTACTGGGAATCTCCCTACATGAGCTATCGCAGCCTATAACTTCGCCACCGTTTGCTGTTGCCCAAATATGCCCGCATAGCCTTGCCCCAATGACCTACCAATAGCCTCATCTTGCTAGTCCTGCCTTGTCTCTAGCTCAACCCTCAAGTTTCACCTGTGGTCCTTTGAAGACAGCAAATCCCTGTCACACCCAGCCAGTCTTTGGGCTTGCATTCAGCCAACCTTCGAGTTCGCACTCAGCCAACCTTCAAGCTCTCACTTAGCCAACCTTCAAGCTCACACTAAATTAGCTTTTGGGCTCGCAGTAAGTCAGCCTTCGAGCTTGCCCTCAATCAGCCTTTGGGCTCACATTTAGCTATCCTTCAGGCTTACACTATTCCAGCCTTAGGGCTTACACTTAGCTAGCCTTCGGACTCGCATTCAGCCAGCCTTCAGGTGCACATCCAACTCAGCCTTTAGGCTCACACTTAGTCAACCATCGAGCTTGCACCTCTAAGTGAGCTTTCGAGCTCGTGAACTAAGTCGACCATCTGGTTTGCACATTTAAAGTTGGCCCACAGATTTGCTCAAAATTATCATAATAATTAAGGACTCTCAAATTAAATTAATTAACATGAAGTAACTTAATTACATTGGAATTAAACTCAGCTGAAACAAATGGACAAAACTAAATTGACTCAAATGGACCTAGAGTGATAAATAGATGGACTAAAACTCAAATGAAACTAGACCTAAAATCCAAATCGAGTTAATGCAAATCAAAGTAGCCAGCCCTGATTGGGTTCAAATCAGGTTAATTTAAAGTTAAATTAAACTCAAATCAAATAATATTTGGGCCAAACTAAGCTCAAATCAAATCCTAATAGGGTTAAATAAAGTTCAGATTGAAGGGTCAAACTCAAAGTCAAACCAAAACTAGGCCGAGCTTAAACCAAAACAAAGCTAAACCAAGCTGACTTGAACTAAAGTCCATCAGGATGTAAACCCAAACCTAAAAAAAGTCCAACATAGGTTGAGTTTGACCCAAATCAAATGAAATCAAACTCAAACCAAAATTAAGTTTTGAATATTGAACTAAGTTAAATTATATTCGAATCAAAATTAGGTATATTCCAACTAGAGTTAACAATCACTATTTAATAAATATTCTTCTGAAAATCAACGCCAAGTTTGGTGAATTACATTCATTATTACAAGTTGAACTTTTACTATTAATACCAATAATGATTTTAGGAATGGATGTTTTATATTGTTTCCATAGTCATGATATGAAACATCAGTGTGAACCCAATCGCCAAAGGCTCTGAGAAAAGAAAACTAGAATATATCACTATCTTCTAGAAAGGAATTAGTGAATCACAATCAAGTTATGATCATCAAGTTGAATCAATTTAGACTTGAATTGAAATCGAGTGCTGAATATTGAATTAATTCCAAACCATCCTAACCCAAATCAGAGCTAGTTTAGATAAGAACTAACTAGGTTAAATTGAATCCCACTGGGTATGATACAAAAGCCTTTGACAGCACTCCAAAGCTATATGCAACCCCTCCTAAGCCGTTGGTGATGCTACTAAGTCAAAGAAGTTAAATACTAACCCGTTCAAAGCCATTAGCCACCCCTCAAGCTAGTCAACCCTAAAAGTAGTTGATGATGCCCCTTTCAAACTAGTTAATCCTAAAAATAGTTGATGACGTATCTTTTGAGCTAGTCAACCCTAAAAGTAGTTGATGATATATCCTTCAAACTAGTTAACCCTAAAAGCAGGTGATGATTCATCCTTTGAGCTAGTCAATCCTAAAAGTAACTGATGATATATTCTTTAAGCTAGTCAACCCTAAAAATAGTTGATGATGCATTCTTTGAGATAGTCAATGCTAAAAGTAGTTATTGATATATCTTTCGAGTTAGTCAACCCTAAAATCAGTTGGTGATACATTCTTCAAGCTAGTCAATCTCAAAAATAATTGATGTTGCATCTTTAAAGATGGTCAACTTTAAAAGAAATTAATGATGCATCCTTCAAGCTAGTCAACCCTAAAAGTAGTTGATGATGTATCTTTCAAGCTAGTCAACCCTAAAAGCAATTGATAACGCATCACTCAAGCCAGTTAACCCTAGAAGTAGTTGATGATGCATCGCTCAAAGTAGTCAACTCTATAAGCAATTGATGATGCACCACTCAAGCGAGTCAACTCAGAAGTAGTTGATGATGCAATTTTTAAAGTTATGTCCAACCCTATAAGCCGTTGGTAATGCCACCAAACTAAATAAAGTTATCACCAATGTTCAAAGTTATTAGAAACACTTTGAACTTCTCTAATTTTTTCCATATCCCATCAGACAATGTCATTAACACCTACCGAAGACCAAGTCAGTCTAAATTGGACACCATGTGGTCCAGTATGGGGGAAGCGGGACAATAACACATATCAGAGCTTATTCCTACTCCTTCTTTCTCTTTATTTTTGTTTATATTTTCAATAATTTCATGTTGAAATTTATTTTAAAGTGATGAATACCCTTGCTTAAGCCATGGACTATTTCTTAAAAATTAATTGAATACCTTCTTCTTTTCTTTTCATGCTTCTATTTTATTAGTTAGATTTCTTGTTTTAGCAAGTTTCTGACAAATGTTGAGATAATTAACAATAGAGGCGTGTACCTATCGAAAGTCAATATTCTCACAATACCTAATTACGTACACCAAATTAAATAAATTTTGATTTTTGCTTCAAGGTCGCTCCCCAAAATCTTCATCACTTTGAGCTATCGAAATTGATCTCACAACACGGAGAAAAGATAAGGAAGCCATCAAGGAGGAACAAAGTTCAGAACAAAAAAGGGGTACCATTTCACCTTTCTCTTTCCTTCCTTCCCCTATTCTTCTCTTCTCCTCTCTGCCTATCATTCTTCTTTCCATGTGAGATCCTCGGCTTCCTAATGTTGTGTTGATGTTTCCCCATCCTGCTCCTTGCACCCATATCCTATGCTCCACCCACCCATTAGACCTCATTGAGGTTAGGATGCAGTCCCAAGGTGAGTCCCTAGAACCCTAGCACGTACTTTAGCCCAAGCCGCTCACTGCCTTTGAATGAAGACACGCTTATACAACCCCTTGCTCTAACCGAGCAAGTGGTACTCCACACCAAAGCTTTTGTACTCTCACACTCCTAAAACTAGAAGCATTTACAAATAGAAAAGAATAAAAAAAAAATATAATTTAAGCTCACTACAAAATCTCTCAAGATGAGTTCAAGGGTAATTAATGACTTAATATGAAATTGAAGGTTTAGAGTACTCTTTGGACTAATAGGTTTGGTGGGCTTCAATCTCTTCTCTTTAACAGATATGAAGTTGTAAAAACTTATTTAGAAAAGCCCAACCATGCCTATTTATATCTTATGGGTCAAAACTAGTCATTAGGGGTGAAATTTCACAACTAGCTTCACTCTAACGGTCAAAAAAATTAGCCATTAGTCGCACAAAAAACTGAACAAGTCGACCACTTGTGACAACAAGTCAATTGCTTCGAGTGAACCAAAATTGGTAGATCCGCTCAGTCGGTTGTCTAGTTACTCAACTAGTCATTTGATTCTGGTAGAAGAACTCTATGAAGAGCTTCTTAATATAACAAATTCTCTAAATAAATAATCTCAAAGATAAATCTTTGACTCAGCTAAAATATACAAAAAATTAAACCTATGAGTTGGAGTTAATCTAGCATCTTGAGATTAAAGTTGGAGTTAATCTAACTTGATCTTTAAGCTTCATCTCCAAATTATCATTCTCTTTATATTCGAGTCATCATCTTCAAGCTTTAATCTCAAGACTCAATTCTTCACAAGTATAGATGATCATTACAAATCTTGAAGCATACTAAAAACTTAATAAACTTGTTAAATACTAATTTGATTATCATCAAAATCCAAAGGGCAATAGAAAGAATAAGGTTTTCTAGGCCCTTTTGTCTTACAAGAGCTCTAAACTTAGAATTCACTTTTATATCTTCTTGTCCTTGCACTCTTCTTGAGAGGCAATTGTAGAGAGGCCAAATTTTTTTTTTTCATCTTTCTTAATTTTAAACACTATTAGGGTATTAGGAGTGTGTGAGGAATAAATCTCTAATGTAGGAATTAACTATTGCCAGTTGGAACAAAAGTTGTACGGGTGGGGCTTCACCCAAAAGAAGCGACACTCATGGTTTGTGAGCTAATGTAACGGCTTGATTTCATCTTAAGAAGTGACAACTCTAATGGAACGTCCAAGTCCTCAAGATTGAGGCACGAGTCATGGATTAGGCGTAGTTGGTCGCATAACTATGTAAAAAATTATAGTGTCATTTTTACTTTTTTTTATTTACTTTATAAGTACTCATGATTCATTTTCTTGCTTGTGTACTCGTGTTAATTTGCATATTGATTTATGAATCAGTTTTCAAGGGCAAAAAGTTATTATTATTCTTCATAAACCTAATTTACCCTCCCTCCTCCCATCTCCGTAGCACCAACAAACCCCCCCCCCCCACCCCCCCCCCCCCCCCCACAAAAAAAAATCTCCTCCTCCTCCTCTAGGTTGGCATTTTTAGGTTTCAATTCACATCTCTTGAGAACATAATGTCAAGGTCAATGCCCTTACAAGATTTACAATAATGTGAGAACCTCAATCTCATCAACTATTGCATATTGAGTACTCATGATTCATTTTCTTGCTTGTGTACTCGTGTTAATTTGCATATTGATTTATGAATCAGTTTTCAAGGGCAAAAAGTTATTATTATTCTTTATAAACCTAATTTACCCTCCCTCCTCCCATCTCCGTAGCACCAACAAACCCCCCCCCCCCCCCCAAAAACTCTCCTCCTCCTCCTCTAGGTTGGCATTTTTAGGTTTCAATTCACATCTCTTGAGAACATAATGTCAAGGTCAATGCCCTTACAAGATTTACAATAATGTGAGAACCTCAATCTCATCAACTATTGCATATTGAGACCACCATCCTAATTATGGTTTCAACTCATTCAATTTAATTGAGTTATTTTGGGTTCAATTAACCCTAACCAGCTTTAGTGAATTGTTCAAGTTCAATTCACTTTGTTTAATTTATTTTATTAAATTTGATTAAGCCAAGTTGGCCTAATATAATAGATAGTCGATTATTAGTAGTTCAAATTTCTGAGAGATTTTCTTATATTGAATACGATCTGACATTCCTAGAACATAGTGAAATACAATCAGAATATACAAGAATACAACCAAAACATAGCTGAGCCTAGGACCCCAATGAATTCCTTTAGGTGGAATATGATAGTTAGGAATCCAAAGAATTTTCTTAGACCGATGTTAAGTAATCAGAATCTCAAAGAGTTTTCTGAGGCCGAGTGATAGTTGGAACTTCAAAGAATTCTCTTAGGTCGATGACGATTAGAACCCCAAAAGATTCTCTTAGGCAGATGTTAGCAGTTAGAATTTAGAAGATTTTTTTTAGGTTTGTGTTGTAACCTCAAAATATTTTCTTAGGTTGGTGTTGATAGTCGAGACCCTGAAAAAAATTTTAGGCTAGTGTTGGTAGTTGGGATATCAAAAGATTTTCTTAGGCCAATGTTTGCAAATGGGAGGCCAGTGGTGCACAATAGATGGGGCAACAAGTGGCCACAAGTGTGAAGGGGAGCATGCTAGTGTGCAAAGCCATTGGAGGTAGCAGGGTTCCTTGTGGAGGCAAACAACATGCAAGGTTAATGGTGCACATATAGGCAACGATGGCAAATGGCTTAGTTGGTAGGTTCAAACACAGAAATCTCTGCCGACTTTAGCAAATGCAGAGACAACCGACAAGCACAAAGGGGAATCGGGTACCAATGGCATTAAGAGGAAACCTTTGTAGAGGGCAAAAGAAGAGAAGCAAAGAAGAGAGATGATTGAAGAGAAAAGAAACAATGTATGAGTTGTGATTCTTATTGACTTGGTTCTTGTGTTTCTTCTTCTTTATGTTCATCTCTTTCTCTCTCTTTGTGCTTCCTTCTTATAATTTCTATTAATCTTTCTTTCACTCCTTTAATTTTGTAAGTTTTATAGAGTCAAGGAGATTTGAAATCGAATCATTTATTGATTCAATTTCAAGATTAAAATTATTAATTGATTTTTGTGATTATGATTAATTTTTTATTTTAAATAATTCTATAGATATGAATAACATTTATTTCTTTTTTAATGAGGAGATTTGAATCTTGTATTGATTCGTGAGATCACAATTTTAGGATAGATTTGTAAAAAGTTTCTTTACAAATTTGAATTGAGTTGTGATTGTGTTTTTTTTCTTTTTCATTTTGGAAAGATTTTGCGAATCAAAATTTGAATTTTAAAAAAATGTAAATACAAAAAAAATCCAAATTTGCAATCCAAATTTTCTAGTTATTGTCCATGTCTTTCATGGAAAATGATAAAATGTTGAAAGTACAAAAGAATGGATTCAAAAGTTATAAAAGGTCAATTCATACACCTATTTGTGAAATCTTGTGGTGTTAAACTTATCTACTTCAGCTTTGAAAAATCAAATTGCAAAATGGAGTCTATTAGTGTTGAATTGGTTGATATTAAAATTTTAATTGTACAGTTGACACATATCTAAACTAAAGTCAAAATATTATTTAGCTTTTACTAGTGCGATACTCTCAAAAGTAAAATTAGTTAACATTTTTTAATAGCATTAAACCACAAAGTACTTGCTAATAAAAATGTGATAATCTAACAAAATATATTTGCCATCTATCTTTTATGCTTCAGACACAAAATCTCCCTTTCATTCATCCAACAAAATCCAAGATATTCAAATAATTAGAAATGAGAAATTTCATTTATATGAAACTCGTATCATTGTGTTTTGAAATTGTTTAAGATCCCATATTTGAGCAACACTAAGAGATTTTACAGTTCAACTAATTCTCCTAGCCTCTATAATCAGACATATTCTATGTGAAAAATGGCTAATATTAGAACTCTAAACCAACTCTGTTTGAGTCCAAGTACAACCAATCTTTCCAATGGTCTTAAATCAAACATGTTTTGTAGTGTACTTTTTGATTTGATCAAATTAAAATTGATAAACACTGGATTATTATTGTCCTCAAGATTTATTCAAGCATGCCACACACCAAAACTTAGAAATTATACTTTAATAGCTTCTACTAGCTATTTGGTCTAATGAAGCTACTTCAAACTAAATTGAACCAACTCTCATTTAAATAGGAAGTTGTACCTTTAATGGATAGACATAAAATATAATTTCACTTCATTATATCAAAATAATAAAATAATTAGTTTATTAATTAGTGGTTGACCAAGACATAATTTTGAAGCTTGGCTTAAGTGTTAAATAAATTTCATAGTATATAAAAAAAAGACTCCCAATCTCTTCTTCAACATTCATATTGTTATATTTATATGAGTTTGACATCTTGTTTACAGGAGATAATTTATGAGTTCTTTTCTATTGGTGATTTGGATTAATTATAACAGATTGAAAACAAATAAGGTGAAAATTAAATTGAGTCACATCTTCAAGTTTTGCTGAACCCATCTCTATGAATTCCCAACTAACATAATAAATATTATATAAGTAAATAGGTTATTTAATAAAACTCATTATGTGGGAAAGTCCATAACTCCACTAGAGTTAAGAGGCCACAGTGAAACATTGTTAGAGGATTGTACTGACTTCACCCTAAATTTGGTTGTGATGGTTTATCAAATTAGATTTCATCCAAATTTAGGAGTTTTGCATGGTTTTAGTTCCTATTGTCCACTTACTCCAAATTTAATTTGGTTCAAATGGATTTGCCTCGTCTTAGAATGTAACTTGAATTTGTTATTTTTTGATAATTTTTGGCAATTTGTGGAGGTTTTTTTGCCATGTCCCTATTGTTTTGTTGATTGCCTTGAGGATAGTTATTGGAGTTGACTCAATAAATTCTCTAAAAAGGTCTATAATATGAGACATTAGTTCTATCAATGAGGGATCTCTAGAAGAAGCTTGACTATGTATATTCTTTAATAATTTTTTACCCTTTATATATGGGTGATAAGAGACAGTACACCTTTTTTTTAAATGAGCTCCTTAATATAAATTTACTTAATATTGGCTTTGTTTTGATATTGTAGGTGCCAGTTAAGAAAGCTCCCATTTGAAAATTAGTTTATATTATTTTTTTATTTTATGGGAATGAAATTTGTGGAGTTTTAATTTTTTTGCTGAACTTCATCGGAGTAGATGGATGCCCCTTATGTAGGCTTTATTAATATGCTTGTAATGACAAATTTGTCCACTATTTGTAACCCTCATTATGTTGTAAATTTATATGAAACTACCTCCCAATTATCTAATTAAAATATTGAAACATATTATTTTGATTTAATTTAACTATTAAATCAATATAAAAGAATTGAATTGGCTTCGTTTGATTTAATAGAGAAATTTTTGAGTCAATTTGATTGCTTTGTTTTGTCCTTCCTATGGCAAAGGAGGTTCTTTCTTCCTCTGCTAGCTTGTGACATGACTCTATGCTTCTCTTGGTCTTCTTCTTTATCTCTAGTGTAGTGAGTAGTTCCCAATTATCGATGGGCCTAGCTTCATCTCAACTAATGAGTGTCATTATCGCCTTCACTCTCCAACCAATCCCGCCATATCCCTCATCTCCAACCAAATTTCTCTAACTCCAAGTTGCCCCTGCCATGGAATTTCTCAAGTAAATCAATACTCAAAATTGCTTTTTGAATAACCTAAATTGTTGATGAAGTTGAGGTCTAAGCCATTATGGTTTAGGAGGTGTGAGTTATTCATCATAGCATGAGAGCATGACATATCAAAATGTTTTTATACATCTCCATTTTCTTCTCTTACAACATAAAATAAAAGATGGAGAAGAAAAAAGGAAGTGGTTAGATTGTGATGGAGCCTCTTGTGAAAGCGAAACATGAGGTGATTGTTTAAAGAGATTTTTTACCATAATCAAAATTAATAAAAATATAACTAAAATTAAGACATATATACTATTAAATTATTGTTCAAATGTGGGTCTTGGTCATACTTAAATCACGTCTAAATTTGATCGAAAATTGACTTCAAATTATAAAAAAATTTGGGTTCTAGGTAAGTCTAATACAAATAGATTAATTGAGCTGGTTTTTTGGACTAGAATTGAGCCCAAAATTTATCTAAAATCTAGACTAAAATGACAAAATATAATAATTTTATAAATAAACTCCTGAATTGAATAAATCCGCACAAATAGATTCCTGGTCAAATTTTTCTTACAAATAGATTTCTAAAATAAGGATTTTATAGAAAAGTTCAATAAAATCTTAAAATTACAAAACAATTCTATAAAATTTAGAATTTATAAATAAACTCCTTAAATGATCAATAATTATGATTTAGTTCATATGAAATTCTGGACTTTCAAATAAATCCTTCCAAAATTTTTATTTACAAATAAATATCTAAAATTTTGACTTTTTGTAAATAAATTTTTCAAAATTTTTTCTTCCAAATAATTCAAAATTTTTTAAAAAAGTCCCTAAAAATTTTAAAATTTTATAAATAAGTCCTTTTTATAGAAAAGTCCTATGAAATTTATAAAATTATAATTTAGTATCATTTTCCCAAACAATTGTAAATAACCCCCTTAAATTTCACGATTTCGCAAAAAAAAATATAATTTCATTTATAATATGAAATTTGAACAAGATTTTCATCTAAGATTCAAATATCTAAATTGAGAATCTTATTTTCATTCAAGCTAAGATAGAATTCACATTCAAACAAACTTTATTCATATTCGTAACTAATTCAAAATAATGGATTATTAAAAATTTAAAATTTTGAATAAAGATTGATTGGATCTTCACCAACCTATAAAAATTCATGGAACCTACGAATCAGAGAACATAAAAAAAATCAAAAATGAAAGAAAAATCAGGGACCCAAAGGAGATCATAGATCAAGAATAAATAAGAGGAAGGAAATAAAAAAAAAAAGGTGAAAACCCCACTTTATCTTTTCTTTGTGAACCTTCTATGCCCTCTGTCCACCCTCTTTCCTCGTTTTCCCCTCATTAGCTGCAGAAACTTCTCATCACCGCATCACCCCTGTTTGCCGCTACCTCTTCCGCTGCAAGATCGGCGAAAATCAAGCTCCGACTTCATCTAACAGTGACCTTCCTTGCCATCACCGTTGACAGCATTACAATCGCTTCCAGCCTCATTGCTACATTCCTGCAGAGTTCCAGTCAGCCACTGCCTAGATCGACTCTGCGCCGCCCCTTCGTCTCCTCCTCTTGCCACCGTGCTACCAACCAACTCACGGTTTGGTTATCCGCCGCCACCAAGGGTTGGATCCAGCCAGAGATGGCCGGATCCAACCACAGAACGAAGGGGCTATCCTCCTCCTCCCAGTTCTCCTACCTCACTACCCTAGCACCACACCATACCTGAATTTCGAGCTCATGCCGCTGCTGCCGCTGCTTGTCCTAAGTGCCTCATGCTGAGCTTAACGCACTGACCCCCCAGGCCTATATCACACTTACGCAAGGTCCTTGCCTGCAGCTGTGTTGTAGCTTCTGCATTGCTTGCTACCGTCGTCATGCCGGAGCCTCACGAGCTGGCCGGATCCCTACCGGATCTTGGGTAGCCGAAGCCAGCTGCCTCCCAGCACCTCCATGCGTGGCTTCTCTTCAGGAGGAGCCACCGGATTGCCATTCGAAATAGCCATTTCCGAATTACTGACTACAATCCAAGGTGGCGAGAAGGGGCCAACCATCTTGGGTGGAGGAGAGCTCAGAAGAAAAGAGGAAGGAGAGAAAACCAAAAAAAAGAAAAGTATGAAAAAGAGAATAATAAAAAAATAAAAAAACGAAAAATTTTTTTTGTAAGGTTTTAAGTTTTCTCGGTTTCGCATTCAGAGAAATCGATATATTTTAGCCATTTCGATTTGGTCGAAATCATTCTCATTTTGGTTTCGGCCAAAAAATATTTTTTAATTATTAATTATATATTGACTAAAGTTTAATTATATTTTAACTGTACTTTAAATTCAAATTAAAAATATAACAAATTTTTTAAAATTTTTTTAAAAGGTATAAAAAATTAAAAAAATTATTAATAATTTTTTCATATTAGTAAATATAATTTTAATTAACTTAAATTAATTTTTATAGTTAATTACTTGCATAGTTAATCACTTAATGGGTAGGCCAATATTTAAATTTAGAAATAATAATTACATTTAATTCACTTAAGATTTTTTTTTTTTATAAACTCCTACTTGATTCTAATTTGGTTCCATGTAAATTTTTTTAATGATTTATATTTTTGTTTAAGGATTTTGAGTGCATATCAGCCTTAGTTCATCAGTAGTATTAACTCTTCGGACTCGGATAAATAGTAAAAAATATAAGGTATTAAATGTTATCATATCTAAATTCTAACCTTAACGTTCCGACACTCATCTTTTATTTATTAACCAAAGTTTTGAGTTTCGATTTCGAAAACGGTTTTGACACTCAGAGAAATCGATGCGTTTTGATCGAAACTATTTTCATTTCACTTTCGACCAAAATATTTTTATATTTATCAATTATATTTTGACCAAAATATAACTTTATTTTGATTATTCTTTAACATCAAATTAAAAATATTATAGTATTTTTAAAAATTTTTGAAGCAGCTCATGCATGTGAAGTAACCTAAGCACCAAGAATTCATGCACGTGAAGCAGCCCATGCAAACCTCCCTCCTGCTGGCTCCACTGCCCGCTCCAATACAGCTACTATTTCCAAAGGATGGTAAAGGCAAGAGCGCGTTAATGAGAGCACAAGCTCAGGTGTGAGACTGGCGCGAGGACGCAAGTGCGGGCGCAAGGTTGACGAGGATGTTGGCATAGAAGCAAGGTTGGTGCGAGCGCGCCGACGTGGAGGCCAGGCAAGCGAGGGCACGAGCTTAGACGTGAGGCCTGCGCGAGAGCATAGGCATGGGCGTGAGACCGGCGAAGGTGCTGGCACGAGCGAGAGGCCAACGCGACAGGTGAGTGCAAGTGCCAAAGGTCGGCGTAAGGGTGCGGATGTGAGTGCGGCATGAGGCAAGCGCGAGCGTGCCGGTGGGGGGGCCAGGCCAATGAGGGAGCCAGCGTGAGCATGAGGCCAGCGCGAGTGCTCAAGTCCGAGCACTAGAGGCCGGTGCGAGCTCATGAGTACCAGGCTGGCGAGCGCATGGGTGCGGGCGCTAGAGGTTGGCGCGAGGGCGCAAGCAGAGGGCTAGGTCGGCGAGAGCATGAGTGTGGGCGTGAGGCTGATGCGAGCGCACAAGTGTGAGTGCCGAAGGTTGGTGAGGACACAAGCACAAGCGTGAGGCCGGTGCGAGGGCACGGACGTGAGGCTGGTGTGAGGGCACGCTGATGAGGGTGTGAGCTTAGGCGTGAGGCAAGCATGAGCACGCAGGTGCAAGGGTCAGGCCGGCAAGGGTGTGAGCATGTAAGTGTGAGCGGCAAAGACCGATCAAAGGGCATGGGCCTGACTGCGAGCATGGGCGCAAGGCTGGTGAGGGTGCAAGCACCAAGCCGATTGTTGCAGAAAATATCAATGTCCACCACAAATCACGATATAGAGGAAGAATAAAAAAGACGAAAAGATAGCAAACAAGAGATATATGTGGGGAAGACGATCCAGAGGATATTGTATTGATGAGAAGAGAAAGGTAAGAAGATTACAACGATGGAGACGAAACTCTAATATCACCAACTCTCACAAAAGACTAAGTAGTCTAACCGTCACAAGACGTATTGAGAGTATTGATCTATATCTCTCTCACACACACTCTATTTTGAAACCCTTACATCAATGGTGTATTTATA
Organism: Trichopus zeylanicus subsp. travancoricus; assembly: GCA_005019695.1. Taxonomy (NCBI): domain Eukaryota; kingdom Viridiplantae; phylum Streptophyta; class Magnoliopsida; order Dioscoreales; family Dioscoreaceae; genus Trichopus; species Trichopus zeylanicus. The sequence continues at coordinate 443,201 of RXID01011058.1, forward strand.
AATGTAGTTTAATGATGTTTGAATCAAAGTAAAAAATTGACTCAAATAAGACTTCTACTAATTTAAGTCTTCTAGTAGAGGATAAATCTAGATAAGGATTGAGCCCACTAAATAATTTTCTAATATAATTAAGACTATCCGAAAAATCCGGATTCGAGACACCATAAAGCCAACAATCTCCACCTTGGCTTGAATCATCTTATTCTCTGAATTTGAATCTTTAATAGATGTTTTTGCCATTACCTCCTGGGATAGGATCAATGACCTTGAACATTGATCAAATCCAAACTGAGCTTGAACTTGTCAATCGGAATCACCTTCGTCAACATATCTGCAGGATTTCTTGAAGTATGAATCTTTTGTAAAGAAATCTCACCGTCTTCAATAATATCCCGAATAAAATGAAATCAGACATCTATATGATTTGATCTGGTGTGGTACATTTGGTTCTTCACAATGTGTATGGCGCTCTGACTGTCGCAAAAAATAGGAAGAACATGTTGAGAAAAACCAATTTCACTTGCCAAACCTTTTAGCCATAGAGCTTCTTTGACGGCTTCTGTAGCTGCCATATACTCAGACTCAATTGTAGATAATGCTACAGTTGACTGTAAGGTACACCTCCAACTAATAGGTCCTCCACAAAGAGTGAAAAGATAACCGGTGAAGGATCGGCATCGATCAAGGTCTCCAACATAGTCTGAATCGACGTAGCCAATAATTTTGGCCTCTTGCACTATGTTCCTGTCGAAACATAAACCAATATTAAGAGTACCTTTGATAAATTTTAATAGCCATTTCACAGCCTGCCAATACTCTTTTCCTGGATTTGCCATGTAACGACTAACAACGCTGACTGCTTGTGCAATATCAGGTCTTGTGCATACCATAACATACATTAGACTTCCAACAACACTTGAAAATGGGATATTCTCCATGTATGCATGCTCTTCATCTGTAGAAGGACATTGTTGAGCTGAAAGCTTGAAGTGATATGCCAAAGGAGTATTAACGGATTTTGAATTCTGCATATGAAAATGAGAAATAATCTTCTCGAGATACTTGCTCTGTTTGAGCCATAATTTGCCATGCTTTCGATCTCGATCAATCTCCATACCGAGAATGTTCCTTGCAGTACCTAAATCTTTCATCTTAAATTCTTTTTTCATTTTAAACTTTAGATCATTCAGTAGAGATATGTCTTGAGTAGCGATAAACATATTATCAACATAAAGAAGCAATATAATAAATGAGTTATTGGCATGCATCTTAAAATAAACACCGCAATCATGTTTGCAGTAGATGAAATCTTGTCCCAGCATAAAACTGTCAAATCTTTTATACCATTGCCTTGAAGACTATTTCAAACCATAAAGTGATTTGTTCAACTTGTAGACAAAATTTTCCTTGCCTTCTTGGATGAACCCTTCAGGCTGTTGCATACAACTTTGTTCTTCTAATTTTTCATGCAGAAAGGCAGTTTTGACATCAAGCTGCTCTAACTCAAGATTATAAAAATCAACTAAAGCAAGTAGAAAACGAATAGATGTGTGTTTAACCACAGGAGAGAAAATTTCATTAAAGATAATACCCTCCTTTTGTGAATACCTTTTTGCAACTAAACGGGCCTTGAATTTAACACCATCTATCTCAAAGAAATCCTCTTTCTTTCGAAATACCCACTTGCAACCAATTGCTCTTTTACCTTCTGGTAATTTCACCAGATCCCAAGTATGGTTCTTTTGAAGGAAATCCATCTCTTCATTCATAGCAACTTGCCACTGAGAAGAATTCTTATCCTGCACTGCTTCTTTATACAAAGAAGGATCACTATTGTCAGTAACTAAAGCGAAAGCTACCATATCTTCAAAACCATATCTTTCAGGTGGTTTTATTTTTCTTTGAGATCTTCGAAGTGGAGTCTTTTCAGAAACTTGATTCTTAGAATTTTCTTGAGAGTTAGGCATATCCTGAATATCTTCTTCTGAAGAAACTACATGCTCCACCTCCACTTGCATTATATCATTGGGATCTTTCTTGAGAGATTTTAGCATAACACTTTCATCAAATACTATGTCTCTCTCAATAATTACATTTGAAATAGTAGGATCCCACAAACGATAGCCTTTGACGCCTTTGGCATAACCCAGGAAAATACACTTTTTGGAACGTGCATCTAACTTATCCTTGATAACATGCACATAAGCAGGGCAACCAAAAATCTTTAAAGAAGAATAATTTACAGGTTGACCAGTTCATACCTCTTCAGAAGTCTTGCAATTAATGGTTGTGTTAAGGAGAGTGATTCACAATGAAGCATGTTGTATTGACTGCTTCTACCCAAAAATCTTTATCAAGATTAGCTGTATTGAGCATACTACGTACTTTCTCCAACAAGGTTCTGTTCATCCTTTCAGCCACACCATTTTGTTGAGGTTTTTCTGGGATGGTAAAGTGGCGTTTGATGCCTTTATCTTCACAGAATTTGAGAAATTCTGTTGATTTATACTCTTCGCCATTATCACTTCTGAGGTATTTGATTTTTCTACCAGTCTTTTTTTCAACTGAAGTTTTCCACCGTTTGAAAACAGAAAACACTTCGGCTTTGTGATGCAAAAAATAAATCCACACTTTTCTGGAAAAGTCATCAATAAAACTGACAAAATAACGAGCACCAGATTTTGATGGAATAGGAGAGCACCACACATCAAAATGAATATAATCAATTAAGCCTTTAGTGCAATGAATACCAGTGTTAAACTTTACCTTAGACTGTTTACCATAGAGACAATGCTCGCAGAAATCCAATTTGCATGAGTTGAGGCCTTTCAGTAATTTTCTTTTGTTGAGCTCACTTAAACCTTGCTCACTCATATGACCGAGACGCATATGCCATAAGTGGGTCATATCAGATGAAGAGGCCTGAGAAATTGCTGCTCCACCTGCAACGATTTTTTCTACTAACTCATATAAATTTCCATGCGTTAGGCCCTTCATCACTATTAATGAGCCTTTAGCAACCTTAAGAACTCCACCTTCAGTAGAATACTTATAACCAGCAGAATCTAAAGCACCTAAAAAGATCAAATTCTTTTTCAAATCAGGAACATGTCTAACATCAGTAAGAGTTCTAATAATATTATCAAACATATTAATTTTGATTGTTCCAATTCTAACAGTTTTGCATGGATTGTTATTACCCATCAAAACCAAACCACCATCATAGGACTTGTAGTCTTCAAACCAATCCTTATTAGGACACATGTGGTAAGAACAACCAGAATCAAGAATCCAAATATCATGGTAATGATCAAAATTAGAACTAATAGAGAGAACGTTACCCAAATTATCATCAGAACTCCCTTCAACAACTAACACTTGTTCTTTGGCTTGCTCTTTAGATTGAGATTCTCTTTTTTTTTTTGCTTTGAGCTTCCAAGAAACTTTAATTGCATGTCCCATCTTCTTACAATACTTGCAGTTTATTTCTTTGGATTTGTATCTAGAACGACATGTCCTTGATCTTTCTTTGGTACAACCTCTGACAATTAATGCTTCAGAGTATGACACATCCCCTCCAATCTTTTTCAAATATTCATTAGATAGAAGGACAGTAGAAATATCGTCAAATTTCAAATCCTTCCCATACATGAGAGTAGTTTTAAGATTCTCAAGAGAAGGAGGTAAGGACGATAATAAAATAATTGTCTTGTCTTCATCTTCAATTTTAACATCAATGCTTAACAATTGAGAGACAAGTTTATTGAAAGCATTAAGATGATCAACTATATTCGTACCTTCTGTCATTCGAAAATTGAAGAGCTTCTGCTTTAAATAAACTCGATTTGATATAGACTTACTCATATACTATTTTTCCAGCTTTTTCCATAACTCTGAAGGTGATGTTTCATCAAGAAATGAATAGAGTAGCTCATCGGTGAGACTGAGGATGATTGTGTTATGTGCACTAGCCTTCTGATTTTCCCAGACACTTTCAGCGACATCTTCAAGCTTGACGTCCTCCAATGTATTTCTCAATCCTTGTTGAGTAAGAATTGCACGAACTCTTGCTTGCCAAATAGGAAATCCTTGCTTTCCATTGAATTTCTCTATATAGAACTTTGTAGTAGATATATTGAACCAAGCTCTGATGCCACTTGTTGCGAAAAATATCGATTTCCACCACAATTCACGATATAGAGGAAGAATAGAAAAGATGATCCAGAGATAGTAGACAAGAGATATATGTGGGGAAGACGATCCAAAGGATATTGTATTGATGAGAAGAGAAAGATAAGAAGATTACAACGATGGAGACGAAACTCCAATATCACCAACTCTCACAAAAGACTAAGTAGCCTAACCGTCACAAGACGTATTGAGAGTATTGATCTATATCTCTCTCTCACACTCTATTTTGAAACCCTTATATCAATGGTGTATTTATAGATGTGACCTAATGATGTTTGAGTCAAAGTAGAAGACTGACTCAAATAAGACTTCTACTAATTTAAGTTTTCTAGTAGAAGATAAATCTAGATAAGGATTAGGCCCACTAAATAACTTTCTAATATAATTAAGACTATCCGAAAAATCCAGATTTGAGACACCATAAAGCCAACAGCCGATGTGGGCACAGGCATGAGGCCGGTGAGGGCGCGAGCACCAGGCCGACGCAAGTGCGGGCACCAGGCTGGTGAGGGCGCTAGCGCTGGTGCAAGGCTGGCATGAGCATGCGGGTGCGAGCGCTAGAGGCTATTGTGAGGGTGCGGGCGCGGGGACTAGGCTGCGAGGGCACAAGCACAGTGTGAGGCCAGTGCAGGGGCGAAGCCGACAAGGGCACAAGCATGGGCATGATGTCGGCGTGAGCGCAAGCGTGACACCGACACGAGCCTGTGAGTGCAGGGGCTAGGGCATATACAGTTAAAACAAAACAAAAATCGATCGAAACCAAAATATTTTAGTTTCAGTCAAATTTTGAAACCTTAGTTTCTTGTTCGTTGCCAACTGTAAATGAGAAAGGAAAAAAAATAGAGAAGAAATTATGGCTAAAAAAGGAGGAAAGTCTTGTAGTAAAAAAAAGAAAAAATTCATCTAAACTAAAAAATCTGGCCAAGAAGAGAAAAAAAGATTTTAAGCTTGACATAAAAGAAGAAAAAAAAGAAATTTATTAAAAAAAATTGGCAAAAAATAATAAAAAAGAAGGCTTTTGATATCGTGGCTACTCATGATTTTTAGCGAAACAACGGACTCTCATCGACACCGCGACTACTCATAGGCCTCCACAATGAAGATGGTAAATCCATGATTTCACTGTAGCCACCAATAGCCCCCTCAAATATGGCGATAAAGATAGTGAACTCATGATCTTACTGCGATCACCCACGCCCCTTGAGTATGGTGAATTCCCATAACTTAGCTAGCCTTTGGACTCGAATACAAATTAGCCTTTCGGCTCATACTAAATCAGCCTTCGAACTCACACTCAACTAACTTTTGAACTCACGTCTTAGCCAGCATTTTGGTTCATACTCAGTTATTCTACAGACTCGCATCCAAGCTAGCTTTTAGGCTTGTACTCAGCCAACTTTTAGACTTACACTTAGCTAGCCTTCGGGTTTATGCTTTGTCAGCTTTCGAGCTCGTGCCTTAGCCAGCTTTTGGGCTCACACTAAGCCAACTTTCAGGCTTGCACTCACCTACCCTTTTGTTCTTGTATCTAAGCCAATATTTGGGTTTACACTCAGCCAGCCTTTGGGCTTACATCTTAATCAGTTTTATGGCTTGCACTTAGTGAGCCTTAAGGTTTAAATTAAACCAGCTTTCGGGCTCACACTCAACCAGTCTTCGGACTTGCACTTAACTAGCTTTCAAGCTTACATTTAAACTAGTCATTAGACTCACAATTAGTCAGCCCTTGGGCTTGCACTAGACTAGCTTTCGAGCCCACAAACTAAGCCAACCTTCATATTTGCATATTTCAAGTCGGGTAAAGGTCTATCTAAAATCATCATAAACAACTTAGGATCCTCAAATCAAATTAATTAATCTGAAATCACTCGAGCACATTAAAATTGAACTTAGTTAAAATAAATGAATGAAGGCCAAGTTGGCTCGAATGGACTTAGATTGGTCAAACAAATAGACTAAAACCCAAATCTAGGTAAGCTTCAACAAAAATCTAAATTGAGTTAATCTACACCAAATAAACTCAAACTCAATCCTAATCAGACTCGAGATGTGTTGATTTAAAATTAAGTTGAGTTCAAATCAAGTCCAACCTTGAACTAAACTCAAATCAAATTTTTAATTGGGTTAAATAAAATCTAAACTAAAAGGACAAGCTCAGAGTCAAACCAGAACCAGGTTTGGTTGAGGCTGAACTAAAATTAAGTTGAATTAAATTGACTTGAACTTGAACTAAAGTCTATCAATATGCAAACCTAAACTCGATACAGGTCCAACACAAGAATGAACTTGACTCAAGGTAAGTGAAATCAAACAAACCTGTAGTATAATTAGTTTGAATAGAACTAAGTAGGATCAAATCGAGTCCCACTAGATGTGCAAAACTCTTAATAATATTCTAAGGTTACGAATAACGGGTGATGCTACCATCCTAATCTAAACTGAAATTAGTTATAATAAGAATTAAATAATGTCAAACTGAGTCTCGTTGGGTGTATTACAAAAGTCTCTAGTAACATTTCGAAGCTAGTCAACCCCAAAAGTCTTTAACAATATATCTACCAAGTTAAGCCAACCCAAAAGTATTGACAATGCTTCAAATCAAATCAAACTAAGGTAGGCTTGAACTCGATTAAGTTAGTCAGCCACAACGCCTTGCTCAAAAAAAGTTAATCGCTAATATGCTCCAAGTTATCAGCCACACTTCAAAGTTATACCCAACTTTATAAACAATTAGTGACATTATCAAACTAAAGAAGTTAATTGTCGACACGCTCAGGATCATTGGCCATACTTCGAAACTACTCAATCCTAGAAGTAGTTGACGATGCATCTTCCAAGCTATATTCAACCCCATAAGTCATTGGTAATACTGCCAAATTAAAGAAGTCAATTATCGCTACGCTCAAAGCTATTAGCCACACTTCAAAGCTATATCCAATTTCATAAGACCTTGGTGACGCTATCAACCCATAGAAGTTAATCTCCAATATACTCAAATCTATTAACCTCACTTCAAAGTTATACCTGACCCCTTAAGCCATCGGTGATATTACCAAATTAATAAAGTCAACCAATAATGCGCCAAAGCCATTGCCTACATTTCAAGCTATTCAACCCCACAAGCAGTTGACAATACGCCCTTTGAAGCTAATCAAATCCACAAGTAGTTCACGACGTGTCCTTTCAAGCTAGTCAACCCCATAAGCAGTTGATGACATATTTTTTCAAGCTAATCATCCTACAAATAGTTGACGATGTGACCTTCAAACTAACCAATCCCTGAAATAGTTAGCAATGCATCTTTAAGCTATATCCAACCTTACAAACTATTGGTGATGGTACTCAAAATCAAATAAGTTATCGTATGCACCTTATTGGCTATGAAAATATTTCAAAAACAAAAAAAGTTATCACTTATGTCCTATCGACTACGAAAACACTTCAAGGTTAAAAGAGTTATTGCCTATGCCTTATCGACTAATAAAAATACTCCAACCCAAATAGAGTTATCGCTAATACCTTATTGACTAACAAAAACACTGTAATCCAAACTAAGTTATCACCAATGTCTTTGGCTAATAAAAATACTTTAATCTAAACAAAGTTATCGTCGATGCCTTATTAGCTAATGGAAATATTTCAAAGTATGAAGTTATTGTCAAAGCTCAAAGCTATAAAAAAATACTTTAAGCCAATCTCGACAAGCCGTTAGCAATGCTATCTAACAAAGTTATCATCAAAACTCAAAACTATTGGAAATACTTCAAACTGCTCTCATTCCCTTCCATAATTTGGGTCAAACGCCATATGGTCCAGCACAGGGGGAGCGGGATAGCAACACACATCAAATCATCTTTCCCACTATTTCTCTTTCTTTATTTCTTTCATATTTTCTATAATTTTATGAGAAAATTTATTGTAAAGTAAGGATATACCCTTACTTAAATCATATACCATCTTTCTTAAATTAATCAAATAATATATATATTTTTTTTGTGTCTTTATTTTATTAGTTAGATTTCATATTTTAGGATAATAATTGTCAAGGTAATTAACAATAGAGGCTTGTACTTGTTAAAAGTTATGTTCTCGCAACACCTGATAATATTCTTAAAATTAAGATAAATTTTGATATGTGATTTGAGATCGCTTCTCAGGTTTTTTTTATCTCGGATGATCAATTTCGATCCCATGGTGACAAAAAAGTTGAAGCATAATATTGTGCCACCGCTCTTGTATCCTTTGGTAATATTTCTTAGCATTTCTAAATAATAAGTTTTTGCAGACTATGTTTCTATTCAACTCATATTGTAGTTTGAAAGTTGAAAGCTAAAATTATACAATATGTAGTTGAGAACATGAAATTTTGAAATTGGAATCTAAAGTAAGATCATAAAAATCATAGTTTGGAAGTTGAAAGATAAAATTATACACTATGAAAATATAAAAAAATAAAACATGAAAATGTGAAGCTAAAAACTTAAATTATAAAATTTGAAAATAAAATTTGAAACTTGAAAAATTAAATTGAAAGATGAAAATATAAAGATAAAAATATGAAGTTAAACATGAAAATAAGAAGTTGAAACTCAAAAATATAAAACTAAAAGCTGAAAGTAAACGATTTGAAAATATGAAGTTAAAACATGAAAATATGATGTTAAAAGCTAAAAATCATAAAACTGAATCCTAAAAATATAAAGTTGAAAACTAAACGTATACAATTTAAAAACATGAAGCTTAAACATAAAAATATGAAGATGAAAGTACATTATGAAATTTAGGAAGTTCAAACTAGACAATACAAAGTTGAAAGTACGATATGAAATTTAAGAAGCCAAAAGTATATTATGGAAATCAAAAAGAAGAAACCAAACATAACTATGATATGTACAAGTTGTTATACCTAAATATGATATGCATGAGCATGGAATACTATTGGGCTGGCCGAAAATGAGGAATACCACAGGGCCAGTTGGAGACCGGATGGTGATGGTGGCTCGTGAGCAGAGAAAGAGAAGAGCTAGATTCAGTGCTTATAGTCGCTTACAGATCAAGGTCACTAGAGATGAAGATCAAGGTTAGCGAAAGATAGAGAAGAAGTTTAGGTCGACTCACATTTGGGTTGGAGTTGAAGGAAGATGGAACACGCCTTTGCCCTAGGGAGAGAAAGAAAAGAGTAATTAAAATCAGCTTGATCTTTTTTCTAGTTGAGGATAATTTAGTCTTTTTTTATTAATTTGATTTTAAAAAATTAAAATACTTTTTTTCTAAATATAACCATGAGCTAGTTCCTTACATATTTGTAACAAAAGAAGATAATTTTTTTTACTACTAGTAGTAAATATGTGATTTTTTTAAATGTATAATAAAATATGTGATTAGTTATTAAAAATTCTAAAATATTTAATGACTGATGAGAAAGTAGTCTACTGAATCAAGGAATCTATGAGGTTGTACACTCAAGTATTTTAGCTTGGTGTGTCCCTTCAAATATTGATTATATTCTTTTTTATGTGAGTAATAAAAAGGTTGTCAAAGGTTGCCATAATTATGTATTCCCTCTTCCTGTATATCTTTAGGCTTGTGAATGAGATTGACAGACTAAGGAGGGTGAACCTCAGTATTATCACAACTGAAATTTCAGGAGAGAAATTTGGTTATGTGACAAGTGGTATTAGAGTCAGGTTTGGTAAAATCAGGTTCAACGAAAGTCATGGTGACCCAAAATGAGATCCAGGATCAGTTGATTTGCATGGAGAAAATCATTGGGAATCCTCCAACAAATGATGCGACCAGTGTGTGAGCACAATTGGTTTGGCAAGAAAAGCAAATCAAGGTTCTCAAGGAAGCTCTTGCAGTAGAGGTGAAAGACTCAGAGGAAAGGTATGCTTCTATTTTGGATTCGGTGAAATCCTATCTTAAGTCTTTAGAGGAGGACTTGCTATTGGTAAAGAAGGCGATGACAAACTCCATAAGTAAAAGTGAAGCGCCTTCAAAGGTAAAATTTCAAAACCTCATTCCTTTAACGGTTGTAATAATGCCAAGGAGTTGGAGAACTTCCTATGGATATGAAGTAATATTTCAAAGCTGCTTGTATTTCGAAATGGGAGAAGGTCACCATCACCAGCATGTACTTGGCTACGGATGCTAAGTTATGGTGGCATATCTAGATGACTAGTAATACTCGAATGGGAGGGCCTAGATTGAGGACTGGGAGATCGTCAAGGAGCTAAGGGAGCACTTCCTTCTATGCAACATGGTGTGGGTTGCAGGATAATTCCTAAAAAAGCTACAATATTCGGGGACCATATGGGAGTATGTACGAGAGTTTAGTTCGCTAATGTTGGACATAACCAACATGTCTAAAGTGGACAAGAGATATTCAACTTTCTCTCTAGCTTGTAGTCGTGGGCTCAAGCTGATATCCGATAGCAAGAAGTAAGGGATTTGCCTTCGCCAATTGTGATAGGCGAAGGCCTGGTAGACTTTAAGATATCATCAATCAGTAAGAAGGTCGATGATGGTAGGAAGGCCAAAATTGCAGATAAGGATGGCAAGAGGCCCAAAGGAAAGGGCAAAAAGGTTGCAGAACCTAGCAATACCAAGCTACAATTTACCAAAAGAGATCAGGATTGCTTCATATGCAATGGAGTGTCCGACAAGGGAGAAGTTGAATGCTCTGTCTCTTCAAGAATCCAAAAAGGAAGACATGGTGTTGGCATGACATTATGAATGAACCCATTACCGCTACTCAATTCCATGACGATGAAGAGATAACCTTCTTACAAAGGATTGATGCATGCTTTGGTGTAAGTGAATGAGGCCTGTTTGGGCAATGCTAGACATAGGGGTGACTAGCAACTTCTTCTCCCATAAATTAGTGACTGAATTTGGCTTGTAGGTGTAGTTGAGCTCATACAATGCGAAGGCAGTAAACTCTAGACTAACCCCATTCATGGTATGGCCTACGCATCCCTCAAAGTTGGTGCTTGGGAGGGAAAGATCAGTTTGATGATCTCGATACTTGATGAATTTGAGTATATCCTGGGGATAGACTTCTTCGTGCAAGTGAAGGATAGCATGATGCCTCAATTATCACGTATGTTGATTTTTGTTGAGGACTCACTGTGCTTTGTATAGGCCGTATACGTGGAAAAAACTACAACACATTGGGCGTGCAATCCGTTCAACAGCTGAAAATCAAAATCAAAAGGGGTGAGATGACTTATGTTGTAGTCCTAGTAGAGATCGAGCTAGAATAGGTCATAGAGGTACCTAATGAAGTTACAACAATCCTGACAGAGTATGCGGATGTAATGTCGCCAAAACTACCCAATGAACTCCCCCCTTGAAGGGCAGTCGACCAAAAGATTGAGCTGAAACTTGGAGCCAAACCTCTAGCTCAAGCCCCTTATTGATTAACTCCTGCAGAGCTTATAGAGCTGAGAAAGCAGCTCAATGAATTGTTGGATGTAAGATTGATCTAGCCATTCAAAGCCCCATATGCCACTCTCATGCAATTTTAGAGGAAACAGAATGGTTTACTTCAGATGTGCATGGACTATCGGCACTAAATAAAGTGACTATCAAAAATAAGTATCTAGTGCCTAATACATCTGACTTGTTCGACCAATTTGCCAAGGTAACATATTTCACCAAGCTCAATCTGCGGTCAGATTATTGGCAAGTGCAAATTGCAGAAGGAGATGAGTCAAAGATAGTTTGTGTCACAAGGTATGGCTCATTTGAATTTTTGGTTATACATTTTGGATTAACAAATGCTCTTGTGACCTTTTACAATTTGATGAATAAGGTGTTATATGAGTTTTTGGATCGATTTGTGGTAGTTTATTTGAATGACATTGTCATTTATTTGGAGATGTTGGTGGACCACGTCGACTACCTCAAAAAGGTATTCTCTCGGCTCAAGGACTACAAGCTCTTTGTGAAGAAATAGAAGTGCGAGTTCTACCGAGAAGAGATCATGTTCCTTGGACACAGGGTGAGCAAGGGACATATTCGGATGGATGAGAGAAAGGTGCAAACAATCCTTAACTGGGCAACCCCAACAAAGGTATTGAATATTCATTCTTTCCTTGGGTTAGCAAATTACTATAGGAGATTTATTTAGGGTTACTTAAAGAAAATGAGCCCCTTGACTACCTATTGAGGAAAGATAAAAAATAGGTATGGATGGACTCATGCCAAGGGACTTTTGATCAGCTAAAGGCAATAGTGTCAACGGAGTCAATGCTGTGATTACCCAACTTTAAACTTTCATTTGAGGTATATACAGATGCCTCAAATATATTCTTGGGAGAGTTCTTGTGCAAGAAGGATACTCAATGGCTTTGAGAACTACAAACTTAAAGATGCAGAGTAGCACTATACCACATATGAAAAGGAAATAACCATAGTGGTGCATTGCCTTGACATTTGGAGACATTATCTATTAGGAACGAAGTTCACAATGGTGACAAACAATGTCATGAACACCAACTTCAAAACCCAAAAGAAATTGACCCCCAAACAAGCTTGGTGGCAGGAATTTTTGGCTGAGTTTGATTTCGTGTGGGAGCACAAGCCTAGATGATAGAAATAAGTGGCAGATGCACTGAGTCAGAAGGAGGTGCAATGCTACATAACTGCACTAATAATAGTACAGTCAACCCTATTGGATAGGGTTAAAGAGAAGAACAATGTAGACCCAACATACGTCCAGCTCAATGAAGTGGTACGTGAAGGATTAGTAAAATATTATTGGCTTAATGATAATTTGTTGTATGCTAAAGGCAACAAACTATACATCCCTAGAACACAAGGACTAAGGTGTGAGCTGCTGCAAGAGACTCACGATCCTCAATGGGTGGAATATCTTGGAGTGAAAAAGATGATAACACTCCTATCCAGGTCATACTATTAGTCCAAAATAGGGGAAGATATGAAGGCATACTTCAAGACTTATCTTATGTGCCAACTTGATAAGTCAGAAAGGAAGAAGGAGGCAAGACTACTGTAACCCCTGCCCATTCCAATGAAGTCATGGTGGTCTATCTTTATAGACTTTATCTCGGGCTTTCCCAAGGTAGGTGGGATAAGTTCGGTGCTAGTTGTCGTTGATCGATTCTTGAAATATACAGTGTTTATACCAACACCACATGCATACCCAGTAGATTTGGCAGCGTGACTATTCTTCAAACATTTGATGAAGTACTTTAGTGTCCTGAAAGAAATTGTGAGTGATTGAGATGCATGATTCATCGGCAGATTTTGGACAACACTATTTAACTTGATTGGTTCAGAGTTGAAGTTCTCTATGACAAATCATCCACAGACGAATGGCCAAACATAGCATGTCAATGCCTTAGTAGAGGAGTACTTGAGGCATTACGTCACGGCCAGCCAACAGAATTAGGTCGAGTTGTTAGATACCGCTCAATTTTGCTATAACATTCATAGGTCGTCGACTATAAGGATGAATCCTATGAAAATTGTCATGGGATAGCAGCCTCTCACCCCTCTTGAGATGGCTCAATTGACAGACCTAGGGAAATGCCCAACAGCCTATTGCTTCATTAAGAAGAATGGGGAGCTGATAGAACAAGTTCGGGATAGCTTGTACAAAGCTTTAAAGTGCATGAAGAGACATGCATATGCTCACCGACGGTCATTAGAGTTCTAAGTGAGGGACATGGTATAGCTGAAGCTAACTCCACAAATATAGAAGAAAATTAGCAGTAAGACCATACATCGCAGGTTAATACCAAAATATAATGGTCCCTTCGAAGTAGCAAAGAGAGTTGGGCAGGTTACTTACCGGTTGAAGCTACTTGACAAACTGAAGGTACACCTAATATTACATGTGAGTTTTCTTAAGCCTTTTCACAGGGACTTGCTCGGGGATCAACAGTAAGTTAAAAGGGCTCTACTTATGATCCAAAGATAGTTCGACAAAGAGGTCGAGAAGATTTTTGCACATAGAACCATGGGGCAAAGGAAGAAAAATCGACGGATTAATTTTCTTGTAATGTGGAAGGGAGGCAGCGAGGTTGATACCATATGAGAGTGAGACACCACATTGTTACAATTCAAGGGTCAAATTAAAAAGTACATGGACTCTACTCGGACGAGGATGTTAGACTCTCTTGGTCGGGGTAGTTTATTATCCTAGTAGTAAGTAGCAGATGTCATCATAAGGAATCGTGTAACGGAGCTTGCGATTCGGGAAGATCCATGGAGTATCTACATACATGTGTGCACAGACAACACACGAGTGATTGACGCCACTACGGAGATCATATAACAAAAACTCATGATTTTGGGAAGCTGAGTGCCTCCAACATACATGTATACACAGACAACACATAGAGAGATTGGGATAATTCTAATAGAGTTTTGAGAGGAGAAACTCAAAAAAAGGGGCATGTTAGTTTATTATGTGCTACAAAAATATATGACTAGTAAAAACACTTGGTGCTATAGTTAGGAGACATTTGGCGCTTCAGTAAGAAAATACATGGCGTCCTTGACATGTGACCTGCAGGGAGAATTCTATTAGTACAAGAGTCAGTCAAGGAATATGTGGTATGATGATGTGAGCATAAGAACCAGTAAAGGACATGTGATTGATACTGTGAGTATAAGAACCAATCAAAGGATATGTGGCTTGATGCTGTGAGTATAAGAACCAGTCAAGGGACAAGTGACTTGATGTTATGAGCACAAGAGCTGATCAAAGAGACATGTGTACTGTAGGAAGAACATTATGGATATATTCTCCATGAAACACTCCCAATCACTTATATGTAATATAAATAAGTAAGAAGTCTATAAAACTGTACACTCAAGTATGTCAACTTGGTGTGTTTTTTCGAATATTGATTGTTTTTCTTTTTATATAGTAATAAAAAAATTAATAAAGATCGTTGTAATCGTGTATTCCTTCTTCCTGCTTATTTTTGAATTTATAAGTAAAATTTTGGGACTAAATAGGGTGAACCTTAGAACAATAAATTAAGAATTTTAGTTTTTATTCTTGAATTTTTCTACTACACTAAAAAAATTTATTAATTTAAATTAAAAATAAGTGTTGGAGATATTTTGTCGGACTCTGAACTTAATTTAAGGATAAAAAAATTACGTTGTAGCGACCTAATTTGAACCAATTTCAATCTATATCGAACTGCTGCATATTGGCGGTTCATCAATGGCAATATAAAAATAAAGGCCTTGATTCACAAGTAGCAATCATTTAACAGAAATATAAACAATGTAAGGCTTTTTTGTGTAAAAATCCCGAAAGCAACAAAACCGCCGTCATTTTCCTGCCACGCACTCCACGCTGTGCTTCTCCCTCCGCATCTTGTTAATCTTTCGCCCCCGCCTCCGCATCCCCTCCTCCTCCTCCTCCTCGATCTCTCGCGATTCCCACCAAAAGATCCTCGCCGGACCACCGCCAATCCCTCGCCGGAGGTCCCCGCCGCCGATCCTCAAATCCCTTGTTCCGTCCGTTTTCCGCCTTTGATCTCACCCTCTATTCGATTTCTCTCTCTTTTCCAGGCGGTGGAGCTCGATTTTCTATCGTCGGAGCTGTTTCTCCATCGTTTCGCGGCCACGGGCGTGATTCACATTTCCGAATGGCGCCGGAGTAACCAGAACTGATGTTTCGAGGAATTAGGGTTGTTCGCGAAGCAGCCGCAACGATGATCAACAACCACCTTCTGCTAACCTATCTCTACTTGCTTGTATACGTATCCCTCTCGTCTGGGGTCATTCTGTACAACAAGGTGATGTGTTCTGCAAAGAAGGGATTTCTTGGTTAATTTTGATTTGTTTTAGTACGATGACCTTGCTTGAAATGTTTTGAATCGCATTGTTGCATGCGTTTCAGGTGAATTTAGTTGTAATTATTTGAGATAAGCGAGATTTTTGAGTGGTTTGGTGTGTGTTTGCAGTGGGTTCTCTCCCCAAAGTACTTCAACTTTCCCTATCCTATAACTCTAACTATGATTCACATGGGGTTCTCCGCTGCAGTGGCAGTAATTCTTGTTCGTGTTGCGAAGGTATCTTTTATTTTGTTTCTTGTTATACTCTGTGGTTCTGCTTCCTGATTATGTTTTCTTCAATGTCCTTTCACCTTATTACCTGGTTAAATCATCATGCAAGATATGGAGTGCCTTTGTAATTTGTTTTCCTTCAATTTTTTGTTGGACATAAAGTTAGTGGTCTTTTCATCAAGATCCTCCATTGCATTCTACATATTTTTAGTGTGATAGGATTCTTGACATCCAGGTGATGTTCTACACGAGTTTGAATTCTGAAAGTTAAAATGCATTTGACCATGTAAATGTTGGTTAAAGGTGCGCTTGACTACAATGACGCCAAGATCCAGTTCATGACTTTGGTTTGGCAAAATTGTCCAAGTAATGTTCCATGAGTTGCATGAATGTTGTTTAAAAAAGTTGGTAATCAGTTCAGATTTATTGGAGCCTGAAGTTGCTATTTCCGTGTGAAACTAATTATGCTTGGGGCCCAGTAAATTAATACTCAACAAAAGCTCTTAAATGCACATTTCAGAAGATCTCCTAGGTAGAGTGACAAATTGTTAGGATAAGACCCCTAATTCAACAAATAAATGAATAATCGATTCTTCACATAATGAGGTGGTTGAAGAGAGGTATTCTAATGTTACATATAAGGGCAGACCAATATCACAAACTCAGATATCTACTAGGTTTTTGGGTTCCTGAGAACTTAAAGTTCCCATAGTTCAGACAGTTCTGGTGAAGAACACACTCATAAATGGGTTAATTTCTGATATCTGGTGACAAGTTCATGTCATTTGTACGGACAGAGTACTTTATCTCATAATGAGTAGTTGTTCCTATCACAAAGTTTTATAGAATCTCCCTGCAACAAGGTTTCATTAAAGACAATCCCTTAATTTATGAGGCTTTATATTTTTTTAGTGCGTGATTGTAGATTTGCCTGGAGATGCACAAACATGAATCAGCAATCTGTAACAAAATGATGTACCTGATTTTTGGACTTCAGGCAGAAGAGCTTTATTTCCACAGAAATTGTTGAAAATTTTAATTAAATAACAAATTGGTTATAAGCTCTTGATGCCTATATATCCATAGGCATAAGAATCTTATTTTGAAACTCAACATGAATTCTTTTTGCTCCATCTGAAGGACATTAATCTCTAATATTACATTGTTGTCAATTTTAGAGACTCAATTTATTTCAAGATTAACAGTATTCAATATTCTTTTGGTATTTATTGCATATTCATATGACAAATGCTGATCATTTCCATTTAAATGAGGTCAAGTCAAATTACCACATATCATGTACTTCCATTCTCATGGTTGACTATATTTTGTGTTGGCATCTGAGATGGATATATTCTTCATTTTGAACTTATGAATTTTTTTATCAGGCTTAATATCTAGAAGTTATGTTCAACAATATCCGCAACTCTGTCCTGAAATGCAATTTTATTGTTGGATTAAAATCCTTGGTTCTTTATGTTAAACAAGTAGTGTGCATTCTGGGTCTACAAGCAGTTGTTGAGTTTCTTCCATTTTATGGTTGACTGTACAGGTTGTTCCACCCGTCAATATGACTATTCAAATGTAAGAACTTATCCTTCTTCCTTTTCATATGTGGTTTCTTGTCTTATGCTTAATTTGTCTTTTATTTCTTATGCAGATATGCTAAATGTGTGATTCCAATTAGTGCCTTCTATGCATCAAGTCTATGGTAAGCATGCTAGTGGTTCAAAAATGATGGTTATGCTTGGTCTGAAGCATTAGTAGGTGCCATGTTTTTATGTTGGAAATGTCATTTCTTGTTGTTATTATGTCTATTGTTTCCTGAAGATGATAATTCCACCTTTTTTTGTAGTGTTTCCCATCTTTCTTTTGATTGTTCTTATTTCTTTCATTTGGTGATATCTATCAAGTTAAATACCTTACAACTTAAAACTAATTTACATGCTTTTCATTAAATTCTCTAGAGCTGCATCACCTCAGCGGTTTGCCTTGGTGAACTTGATGATGGAGCTATTTAATAGGGTTTCATGTAATGCAGATAGTTTTTGCCTCATCTATCTTGGAAGTCCGGTTCTTATTTGTTGTTGTCAAGCCCTTCTGTGAACCCTTGTTGTGGTCTAGAACATATAACTTGATTCCTCCATGCAATAGTCAAATATTACTTTGTTTTGGCTCTGAGGTTGATTGTGTGCTCACCAAAAGATGCAATTGGACAAGGAAAATGGAATTGTCCTGCATGATACATGAAGATGAGAATTCTACTTTACTTGGTCGGAAACAGTCATGTCCAACAAATATAACTGGGCAAACATCACATTAGCATGAGAGGAATGATGACGGGATGGCCTACTCTTTTGGGAAATTCCTTGCTCTCTAAAACCACCACTGACATTGCTACCAACACCAACAAAGAAAAGCCGAAAAATCCATTTTACTGCCTTTCCTGTGGCAACCAGTGTTATGTATCAAAATTTTGGCGGTATTTAGCTTCCTTAGCATGCTCATGAGAATGTAGACTGCTTTATCTGGCTCATTATAATAGCTACTGGTTATGATGTATCAAATGATTTATGAGCCGGCCAATATGTTGCAAATACCCAAATATGAATTCCTTCTTTTGTCCTTTTTGGATATTCTTTCTTGAGTAGAGTTTGGAAAGCATCTCAACCCATGAACTTATATTTCAACCCTGCATACCAAAAGCTTTGAACAGATTCAGGTGCTATAGAAGTATTCCAAATAGTTGAACATAGCGAACACCGCATTTGTTTTTACCTTTATCTTGGAAGACAGTTGCATAATGATGTTTAAGTTGATGTGCATCTAGCAGTATCTTAATAGCTACCCACTGAAACAAATATGGACAAGCATCGAACTGGAGTCTGGTTTGATTGACAGGAGAAAAGTGACATCACAAACTATGTTTAGTAAGTTAAAACTAGTCTTGATACATATTATTCACCATGCAAGGATTTATAAGTTGCATTTGTTTGTTGGCATGTCTCATAAAAAACTAGATGCATTTTGTATCAAGAAATATGAAAAATACTATCTTCTAGAAGTTAGAGTTCTATAAATATAACTTAGGGTCGTGATCTGGGAGATTTTCTACATGTCACAGGTTTGGCAACACTGCCTACTTGCATATTTCAGTTGCTTTTATCCAGATGCTTAAAGCACTTAGTAAGTTTTTCTTTGATTTCTTTCATGCATTAATAAAGAAAGGTTTCATCTAATGAACTAATTTACTGGTTATTCTTGAATGTGGTTTTGTTACAGTGCCTGTGGCAACATTTGTTACAGCTGTTATGTGCGGCACTGAAAACTTAAGATGGGATGTATTCTGGAATGTGATGCTGGTCAGCTTTGGGGTTGTAATATCTTCGTATGGAGAGATTCATATCAATATAACTGGAACAGTTTTCCAGGTCTCTGGAATGTTTGCAGAAGCTCTTAGGCTTGTCTTGACTCAAGTTCTCCTTCAGAAGAGGGGCTTGACCTTGAACCCTGTGACTAGCCTATATTACATTGCCCCCTGCAGGTATTCTATCTGAAAAAGAGTTAATATATGTTCTTAAATTTGTGTTTGTCTTTATTTGAAACAGATGATAAGACAAGGCTCATGTATGTGGCTTACTTCTTTCTGGATGTAACTAACAACAAATTGACTTGCTTTCGGAACATAGCATTGACTTCAGAAACCTGTTCTTATTAAATTGATTACTGACTCCATTGTGTTTACGATGTTCTAATTTGCTAGGTAGTCAAGAATGTTGTGGTGCATCTAGAGCTGTATAATGTTTTTGTACAAGGCACTCACTATTTAGCTTTTGTAAGATATGATAAATTTATCGTAAGAATAAAAGCTAGAAGGCAATGGAGATCTGCAGCTGTTCAAGACTGGTGGACTTGTTGAACAAAATGAAAACTGCTTCAGTTGAAGAATTCTTGAGATTAAATGGGTTTGTGTGTTGGGGGGAGGGGGTGGGGTGGGGGAATGATACTAGACTTATGGGTGGTTAGAGGGCAAGACCGTTGCTTGATGTGATTTTTCATGAGTTAGGCATGGTTGGTTTTATTATTGTTCTTATTATTACTACTATTATTTGGGTTAATTATTGAGTACCAAACTTTTGAGTGGGGTCTCTTGTTTATTGGGATTTGGGAGGATGATGGATGGATTTTGGCACTAATTAGTTTTTGGAATAGTGGGAAAGCAAGGGTAAACCTTGAATAAAATGATTGTTTGATCAATAAAATTTCTTTGACTGACAGGAGGAAGTGTTCTTTCCCCTGTCCGCTCAATGAAGATGTAGGTAAGGGAAGTTTGATGATGTAATAGAATACTTGTGGTTGTATGACTGTTATCCATCTCTTATCTAGTATCTATTTTGCACCAAGTGGAAGATGTGATGCATCCATATAGAATGGAGAAGATTCTTGCTTGTGGCAACTTCTTAAAATAGATATATGCTAAAAATTGTGGTCCTGTTGGAAACTGGGTAAGATGGTGATTTTCCAGAATATCTCCCACCTAATATTGGGGACCTTCGGATGTGGTTTTTTGTGTCTGGTGCATATTTTTGCACTCAGAAAGCTTTTGATACCAACAGAGGATCAGCAAAAGCAAAAATTGTTGAAGGAATGATCCGGATGCAAAATTGTTTGATGACCTGTCCTGTAGTCAATTTTGTTGCCATTTAGTGGTGCTGATTCTCCAAACAGAGAGCCTATTCAGTACTCTACAGCTTTAAAAATTGAAGTATATCTTTGTATCTTCTGCTTTATTTTTTTGCTTTCTGGTTTCTATAATTTAGACCTTTGTGGGTCTATCCTGCTAACACATGATATATTTGTGCTTGTATATCTACCCTATTAGCTTGATCTGGTTTTGGGTATCATGTATGAATATTATTCTTTTTTATCTGCATTACTTCATTGCTTCCTTTCCTTGATTTCTAACATTATTCTCTATTTCTATTTGCAGTTTTGTCTTTTTACTTTTGCCTTGGTATGCATTGGAGGCAGGAATGGTGGATAAACAGATCAGGCAGATCCAGTTCAATTTCTGGATATTTTCCTCAAATGCTATTTCTGCATTGGTCTTGAATTTAGCGGTTTTTTTAGTCATTGGTAGAACTGGAGCAGTAACCACCCGAGTTGTTGGAGTTTTAAAGGACTGCATACTGATTGCCCTTTCAACAGTCATATTTCCTGAAACCATTGTTACAGGTCTTAATGTCATTGGATATGCAATTGGTATAGCCCCTTGAAATCTTTATGGAATTTCTAGTATATAAATTCGATGACTGTTGTCTCTTCCATTATATATGATGCTTGTATGGAAATACACTATGCAGCTGTGTGTGGTGTTCTGCTATACCACAATCTGAAGCTTAGGGATGTCCGTGCATCAAATCAACTCCCAATGGAAAATATTCCAGAAAGAGCAGCAAAGGTTAGATTCTACTTTTCTATATCAGAAATAGTAATTTTGCCTCCATTATGATATTCTCTTGCTTTTTAAAGCTCGTTTAGCTTGATTTGCTAAGAAATCATCCTTTTTGTGTATTATTGGTTTTACTGCTACTTGATCTTGGAGCCATAATTTTTTTTTCAGTTTTGAGTCATGACAGTAATTAAAATGCTAACCTTACCTTGATATAAAAGTTTCTCCACAGTTTCCCTCTAGCTTATCTGTTCACCAAAATTGGGCTCTTGGAAATAACTTGGTAAGATGGCAAATTTGGAACTCAAATTTTTTTTTGTTATTCTTATAACTTATATGCAAAGTGACAGAACAACTCACAATTAAAAGAAATAATTCCTGAATAATTTGTTATATTTGTGAATCATTCACTGTTAAATTATTCCCATGAATAATTTGCCTGAGTAATTCGGTATACAAAAAATTGGTGATTATTCACATATTTTGTTTGAGGATAAACTCTGCCATTTTTTAATTGGTTTGAAAGAAATACTGATTGCATTCCCAATACGTATGTAACTCCCATAGTTGACATCTACAAATAAGTAAAGGAAAAGGCCACCCAGTGCATTTGCTTGTTTTGGACATACTACTGTTTCTGGGGGCAATTCATTAACCTCATCTTGTGATATTTGTTCTATTTAGCTTTAATTCATCATACCTAGCCTATCCTTACCTTTTCATCTTGACTGCTGCATTTATTTATTATCCTATTGAATTGACAATGTTGGTGTCCAATCTTAGATTTTGCACCAGTGTGGAGGATATTAGGATCCTTTACAGGCAACATCACATTTATGTATGCATGCTATAACCATATGCTGGCTATTATGATTGTCTGGATATGAGTTTAGGATCAATTGGGTCTGTTCCTGTGGCTTTCTTAGCTTTGTGCTACTTTGATCTCTATATGCAAAGTACTTTAGTGATGTCTTGTAGGGGTTCTGAAATTTTCAGGAATTGAGGCTGGTTAAGAAATTATCAGACGTATACATGGTTGGGGATAAAGCTGGAGATAACACAGGAAGTGCAGCCCATGGAGCAGCTGTGAATGAGGCGGCTGCCGTGCTTCCAACATTGAAGCTGTCTTACATGGGCAGAAGCCAACTCAGCGGGCATGCTGCGTAGAATCAATGGAGACTTCCACAATTGTTTCTGAAAGCCACTGGATTTTGAAGCCTGATTTCAAGATTGATCAGCTTTTTTCATGAAGAAAGGTATGCATCCAGACACATCCAGTGATACTGATTACATGACGATTCATTTTAGAAGTGTTAGAAACTACATTTTTTTAAACATTGCAAAAATTTGGCCACATGTTGATATAAACAGTACAGCTGGGTTGGGGTGGCTTTGAAATTCAGGAAGCGAAAGTATTGGTATATCACCCCTGACAACCCATAATTTTCAATTTCAGTATCAATCTCAATTCTTTTCTGAGGTATTTGTCATGTCCTTTTGGCAATTTGATGTTCTTTTGCTTGAACTTTTCAATTGGAATCAGCATCTGCTGACTTCCAGCGTTTGCCTTTTTGCAGATCTAGAGCATGATTGCAATATTCATTTTAGAAAACTCCCCTCTTTTTGGAATATAGGCCTGTGTAAAGTTATGAAAAAAAAAAAAATGCATTTGTACCCGTCAGAATTTTTTAATTGCAAAGATAGTCCAACGAACACCAAATGTCACATTTGTCCTTGTGGTTGGTTTTTGGTAACTTGGGAGTTAAATTAAACAATTAGGGGTGTCGAAATTCCTTTTGTTAACTCATTACAGAAGTTTCACCTCAGGGGTGTATAGGTAACATTTGTGGTTTTGTAGGGGTGGATATGGCTTACAAGTGCTGTAGGGGCATATTTGCATTTTGAAGGTTGCGTGCGTGAATATATGCAATTTTTTTCAAGTTAATCATATGGTTGGAGATGAAGTAGTTCGAAGGTCATTTTCGTCCAAAGCAGTCACTGAGAAATTTGAAAAATATTATTAGTAAAATATATCTCTCGTGCCTGTGCAAAATTTGTCGTAGAATACTTTCATCAGGCCATATATTTCCAACACGCCAAACACGTGTCTGTAATCAGGTTTATGGAAGTGTATTGAATCTGATCCGATGTGTACGCCTTAAAAGATCACCGCCAAGTTGTTGTTGGGCTGTCAGAAGAATTAAGAAATTGAGTCAAAATGAGAGTAAGGCGGGATGGGATTGCTTCGGCCCCATTGTTATCGCATTTAGGCGGACCGAAGCGGTCCTATTTAGTTTCTAATAAAAAAAAAAATTCAAATGATAAATAACATTAGGTTCTTGAAAATGATTATTTAAAATTTCTTTATATTTTCTCAATCGTACTTTTATTGTCCTTTATTTGTGTAAAACACGTTTGTCTATTAAGAAATAAAATACGGATTCATCACATCTAATTTTACAAAAAAAAAAAATGTTTGCTTTTATTATTTTTGTGTATTAAAAACAATTAAAGTGTTTTTCTGGTAGAAACATTCCGCATCAACATCAATTGGTTGAATATTCACTATATACATATGAGTTGGTGTCGTGGTTTGAAGAAGTATCCGGTCAAAATCCATAGTTTGATGGTGGAAAGAAATGCTTGGAGTCAATTTGGGAGGGAAAAGGCACCACCGAAGTCCGAAAAGCACGGCCAGAACACATCTCTAGCAGCACAATAGTCCAAATATCGGGTTCCACAATCCATTACGCAATGTATGTATGGCACGACTTTTGTCTGGCCGAGTGCACGCTCACCATCGGCCAAAAGCTCATAAATCAACGATCGAGATTTAGTGAATACTACATCTTGATCTGTAACTTATAAATCTACAGCTGAGATTTAGCGAAAGCTGTATGAAATTTAAGAAAAGTGTACA
Source organism: Trichopus zeylanicus subsp. travancoricus (assembly GCA_005019695.1). Taxonomy (NCBI): domain Eukaryota; kingdom Viridiplantae; phylum Streptophyta; class Magnoliopsida; order Dioscoreales; family Dioscoreaceae; genus Trichopus; species Trichopus zeylanicus. The sequence goes on from RXID01011058.1 coordinate 467,823, forward strand.
ACATCAAACACCTCGTGAAAATTGCCGCGCGGTTGTGCAATGACAAATAAAACAAGGTAGTAGTATTTCGCAATTAAGTACCCACGTCGACGGAGGAGTAACGGGATGAACACTTTTCGGTAGGGCACCTCCATTTGGCTTGAATGGAACCCCCCCGCAGGACCAGAGACTATCTTTACGGACATCATAGGGCTCTAAACGGGCCGGGCATAGATTGGGCCTACCATGAACATTGTCAAAAATACTCATAAAAATCGTAAAATTCCAGTATTTGACGTAGAGTAATTCGATTGTCGGTCAAGACATACAAGATGCGGTTTAAGTTGCATGTTAAGAAGCGCATAAACAGCCCCCATCCGCAGAAATACAAATTTTTTTTTTTTTATTTTTATAAATTAAATATTTTATTATGTACAAAATATTAACTGTGGGACTATTAGCTAATTTTTGTACGCGAAATGTCGTGAGTTCGAAAATTTGATATATGATATTATCTGTCAATTGATTAAATTTGTTTTTCTTTTCTACCGACAACAGGACTGGACCATTAAAAATTAAATATGATGAGGCCAATATTTTTTGAGATAAAAATTGCTAAGAGTGTTTAAAATTTCAACTCCGTTTTTTAAAGAATAACCGTACAATAATCACAGTAATTTAAAATGCCGGTTTATATTAGTTTCAATTTCAAAACTCGATGTCTTCAATGCAAATAAATGTGCAAATCTAACTGTGTATTTGTGAGATCTAAAACTTCTCTTGAAAATCTGTGCGATAATCAACAGTGATTTAAGAAGCCGAACGAAATAGTGCCATTAATGTTGTTTGCAATCTCAAAACAAATGGTTCTTTTCTATTTTAGCTCAGATCGAGGACCGATCAGTTCACAGATGGATCGAATGGATAATTTGTTAAGACCAGCTTGAAAAAACCCATTTAGATAGTTACACGTCATCACATCAATTTACAGAACATTAATAATTATCTTATTATCTATAATACATAAACCATAAATATCTCAGCAAAAAAAAGAAAAGAAATATATTTATGAAATGGGCCAGACGCGCCCAGCCCTAATTAGGGCCCTATTTAAAATTCACCCTCAACAATGCAACCACCTGTCTGTACCCATCTCCATCTCCATCTCCATCCCCATCCTCCTCCTCCTCCTCCTCCTCCTCCTCCTCCTCCTCTCTGTACCCATCTCCATCTCCATCCCCATCCTTCTCCTCCTCCTCCCACAACAAAACCGAACTCAACCTCCATAATATCTCCTCCTCCTTCCTCAAACTCTAATTCCTTCCCTTCAACATTTCTCGTTTTCCCCCAAATAACTCCTTTCAAACCCCTCACAAAACCCCCCAATTTCCCCCTATTTCCCCCCCACAAAGCTCCCACTTTTCCTTCCTTCCTCCTCCAGATCCATCCACAAAACCCTTGAAAAAGATACGCCTTTTTCCCTGCAAAGAAGGATGTTTTCTTCCTCCCCTTTCTTCTTCTTCTCCTTCCTCCTCCTTCTCTCCCTCCCCCTCGTCTTCTTCATCGCCCCCCGCCTCCTCGCCCCCAAGACCCTCCCCAGCATCCCCCTCGCCAGTGAGATCGACGACCTCTCCCTCTTCCGCCGCGCCACCCTCTCCTCCTCCTCCACACCCACCACCTCCAACAACCTCTCCGCCGCCGACAGCGACGTCTCCAAGGTCGCCTTCCTCTTTCTCACCAACTCGGACCTCGCCTTCGCCCCCCTCTGGGAGCGCTTTTTTGACGGGCATGGGTCCCTTCTCAACGTCTACGTCCATGCCGACCCCGCCGCGCGGCTGCTTCTTCCCCCGACCTCCTCCTTCCGCCGCCGCTTCGTTCCCGCGAAACCCACCGCAAGGTCGTCACCGACGCTCATATCCGCCGCGCGGCGCCTCCTCGCCGCCGCGATCCTCGACGACCCGCTCAACGCCTTCTTCGCCCTCCTCTCCCAGAGCTGCGTCCCCCTCCGCCCCTTCCCCTCTCTCCACCGCGCTCTCCTCGCCCACAGCCCCGCCAAGAGCTTCATCGAGATCATCTCGGACGAGCCCGGTCTCTGGGCCCGGTACATCGCCCGCGGCGACAGCGTCATGCTTCCGGAGGTCCCCTTCCACAAGTTCCGCGTCGGCTCCCAGTTCTTTGTCCTCGCTCGCCGACACGCCCTGCTCGTCGTGCGGGACCGCCGGCTCTGGAGGAAGTTCCGGCTCCCCTGCTTGAAATCCCGCGAGGATTCCTGCTACCCGGAGGAGCACTACTTCCCGACATTGCTGTCGATGCAGGATCCCAACGGCTGCACTGGCTACACGCTCACGCGGGTGAATTGGACCGGCAGCGTCGGCGGCCACCCGCATTCTTATGGCCCAGGTGAGGTCTCAGCGAGGCTGGTGAGGACTCTACGGAAATCAAATTCCACGTACGAGTTCATGTTCGCCAGAAAATTCTCGCCGGAGTGCCTGGACCATCTCATGGAGATCGCCGACACTGTGATACTCAAGGATTAGAATCTACAAGAAGGCAAATGTCTCATGTTGAAGAAAGAAAACACAAAAAGATAGGATCTTTGCGAGTTTTGGTTGTGGATTGCTTTTCCGAAGAGGGAGGCATGAGGTATGTGCTTCTCTTCCATCCATTTCTGCATCTCCTTTGTTGCCAATATTGGATTTTTAGCATGATATTGATTCAGCAGGACTGGTTTTCCTGTTCTAGCTGGATTCTGTGTAGTCTTTCACTCTTAGATCGATCTTTAGATTCTTGGTTTGCAAATAGGAAAAAAAAACCATTAATTGTGAATTATATGGATAGGGGCATTGATTGTGGTGATGGAGAAACAATAATTCAGAGTGGTTGGTCATATGTATTGGACTTAAATGATGAATATTACAGGGTGAGGTTAGCAAGGATAAGCTGATATGAAAGCTCATGAACACGCTGCCATATGTGAACACCAATCCAAATACTGGAGAGTGAGGTAGGAGGTTCGCTGCTGCTGTTGATGCTACTGCTACTATTCTTCTTCTTCTTCTTCTTCTTCTTCTTGTTTGTCAGTGTGGAAGCTCTGATAATAGAACAGAGAGAGGTGAGTGAAGTGAAATAAGTTGGGCAAAAAATAAAATCTAGAAGCAACGCACTAGGTTTTGTATCAGCATATCCTCTTGTTCTTATGTCATGTTACGCATAAAAGGAGAAGTCAATCAGTCTTAGTTTTAGGATTTAGAAATGTATATTTACAATAAGGTTATTATGATCAAACTACACTATTTATTTATTATTCCTTTTTTATAGTTTTTTATTTTGTTGTTATTATTCTCTTTTGAGTGAACCCTACTCCATGTCAAGGGTTTTCTTGCTTTCTTGCTTTCTTTTGGTGGCTGCTGCTGCAGAGTGGCTCCTTTTTCTTTGCCTCACCGGCTTTTGCTTTTCTTGTTGGTAAATGACAATGCCTGATGCTACTACGGTCTTTTTGTGATGCATGTGAAGTTCTACTGCATTGTCTTGAGCTACACTAGCACATCTTTTTTGCATATTGGTCCTTGTAATGTTGGAAAATTGCAGTTGGTTGTCCTCTGTTGGATGATTTTGTCAACCATCTTGATCCAAGAACAGCAGAAGACACGTGGGAAGAGAGAGGTGAAGCATGATGTTTTTCTCTATTTTTATCTTCTCTTCTGTCTGTTCTGTTCTTCGGTGGGCCGGCACCGAGGGGTTTTGTGTAAATATTTTGCAAAAAATCTGGAGAAAGAAGGGTTTATGTGCAAATAATTGAATAATTGAAAAAAATCCGAGTAATTTATGTTTTATATGAACTAAGTTGGATCTCCTCGTGAGAAAGCAACGTGCGAGGTCATTATTTTTCTATATTTCCTATATTTATTTCTTCAATTTTCTGCTTGGCATAAAGACAACTAGATTGAAATGTTTAAGTGATGTCTGACCCGTCCTGGACAGCTGGTGGGCTCCAGCTTTTTGGTGTGGGTGGGCCCAGCTGTGCCCCCACATCGAATCCAGTTGTCTTTGCTTTTGATTCCCTCCCCCTTTCGCTTATGGCGTTGACCTGGTCAAAGGTGCGAATCATTTTGAGTGTTGGACGGCCAGTTTCTTTTTGGGATTTTTTGCGTTTATACCCCTGGAAAATTATGAAATTTAACAGGTCCGCTGGGGTGTTTTTCTCTTCGGCAATTTTGCATATCGATTTTTATAATATGAAAAATTGCATAGGACTTCTTGACCTACAACTTAACTTTTTTTTTTTTTTTTAAAAAAAAGTCATCCGATTTAAATTTATCATCAACAAATTGAATATGCGGGAAATATTTGTTTACATAATGTTAATATATTTATAAAATGTTGAAATTATTATTATTTTTAGATGTAAAATATATGTGAAGTTTTATTTCAGAGTTTGTATTTGCTTTATAATGATGTTTTGATTTGATTTTGAATGGTTTTTGCATTTATGACGCATTTGCTTTAAGTTTTATTGGATTGTGAACCAATATGAAGTCATTAATATCCATTACAAGTTATTTAGTTTCCATCAAATTGCAGGTTGAAGTTTTAGTTGTAACCCTAAAAGTAGGAGAAATATAAGATGTAGATTTGTTGGCCTCTGTATAATTTAGACAATCAAACTACAGAGTTTGAATTGTCTAAATATAAAATTTAAAGGTAAAAGGGTATTTTTCATAACCATTGTTGAAATTTAACCCATGGTTTTATCCTCCGATGGACGGTAAGGATTTGCTTGAAATCCAAAAATTTAATGTAAATTTTCAGATTACGAGAACTTTTTTATAATTTCATCATATTAGAAGGACTTTTATACAAATTACTCTTCTTTTTATTGTAAATTTGCATAAAGACACTTCGATATTTCTCCTAATTATGAAAAATGTTTTACATACAACTTTCTAAAAAATATTTAAATTACGTACAACCTCTTGACTTTTTTGTAATTATGTACAACCCCTTCCTTTAATTTTTAGAGAGATTATAGGTCTTTTTAAGCTTAGTTGATCCGAAAAAGAGTTAAACAATAGTTAAGTTAAGGGGTAAAATATTAATTTTATCCCTTAACTCATCTTACCCTTTTAGGCTCCAGATCACTATTTTGCACGACGCAGACCACACATGAAACAAAAAGCAGAATAATAAAAATGTGAAGCAGGAAATAAAATTAGGGTTCTGATTTTTTGATCTACCCATATACGGATTTTTTTAAAAATTTCTTCAGAAATTTGTAATTGGAGTTTTAGACTTGTCTTGTTGCTTGAAGTTTTAGTCTTTTGTGATGCCCATTATTTCTGAAAATTTTCATTTTTTGATTAGATATATCACATTTGAAGCTTCAAATTTAAAGTTATTGTGCTAATAAAAAAAAATCTCAATTAGATTTTACCCTAAATCCCCTGAGATTCTTATATTTATAATTAAAATTTTCAACGACTATACAGAGATATTTTGGTCATTTTGGTTATAGTTGTTGGAAAAAATCCTGGATATGTTTCGTGTGAAAAAAAGTTCTCTTAATGCATAGATCTAAAATCTCTTAAAAACTAAAAAAAAAGGTGTTATATGTAATTTGAAAAATTAGGAGTTATTTTTTAAGAAATTATATGTAAAAAAATTCTCATGAAAACGTTATTTAGGTAACAACAAAGATACGTTATGGGAGTGTTTGATATAGGATAATTTTATTTTTTTAATTGTACTACTTACTCTCAATGTAATAAAATTAAATTAAATATTTTATTTCAAAATGAGATCATTTTATTTTTTTTCCCAAACTAAACAGGCCTGAAAATCACAAATTTTGGTATAGGACATAGGCTCATCTCATTTATTTGGTTATACCAGAGTTTATTGGACTTGTTTGCAGGCAGATTAGGTCGGAATCGAAATAAAAAAGAACAAAATTTTTAATTTTGACAAAACACTGGGTATTTATTGCAAAAAATCCCTATTTCTTGTAGATTTCACGGTTAGATTTCATGTTCTCATCCGTAGTTGATTTCTTAGGATTCTCTTTTGCGGGTTGACGTAGAAGAGGGTAGAGCCGCTTGGAGATTCGTGTTGGACCTCGTGATCGAAGTTCTGAGCGCTTGTTGGTGGTTCATTGCAGGCGGTAACCATCACGCTGTGATCTAAAATATGTGCTAATATTCCCAACACAAGATAAGAATACGACTTTTAATTATGACGCATTATTATCTGATATTATTTTATGAAGCCCATATGATTCTCCAAGATAGGATTCCAAGCGCAAGTACTTTTTCCATAGACAACCCTGAAGATTACAAAAATTTTGCATGAACATCCCTAACTCACCTTTCATAAATACCCCTTGGAACAATGGTATAATTGCATTCTGAGTCCGTGTCAAGCTTCACCAACAACAGCTCCTGAATCTTTTGGCAATAAATACAAATTAAATGTTGCCATCAGTAACTAACCAAAAAGGAACCAAACAGATCAAATGACACTTCTTCCGAAAATTATATCAACATACATTTAACAGTTAGAAAAAAAAGAGCATCACTCGCCGTATATAGATATGCGATTTATCCTCAAAGATAAAAAGGCTTTCAGTTTGAGCAAATAAAGTCGAGTTGACTATATGAACATCAACTCAAAAGCCCTGAATAAGTAAGAAAATTTACGACAACAGATATTACAACAACAGAATGTGCCCTCACCGTGTTATTATATGCAGAAATCCGCACCCAACTTCCGATCCTGTTATAATCATAATCAGATGGTAATGTACATAAGGGTGGAAATGGTAGCCGAGTTATACGAGGCAGCAGAACAGCTCCTTAAGTTTACATATTTGCAGATGACTTCTCATGCCTGCAGTTCAATCTCCTTTGAAGCTTGATCAAATGCGCTGGTCGGCTGCTTTTTGACTGGCATCTTTGCCAGGCTTCTGGAAATTGGATGACTTGTTGGCTGCAGTTCTATTGGCGGGACAATGTTTGGGAGCCATACCTGTTTGAAATTAATTAAATTTTCATTAGAATCTCAGAACAACAACTTCGACAAAGAATCAAGAGTACAATTGAGGTTGCGTTGTACTATCCAGAACTTATTTACCACAGCCATCATTCTTTAGGTTGGTCTACTAAGTTTGGCAGTAACTTGGTCACCATCACCATCCAACCCCACAGATTAAATGTTGAAAACACAACCTTAAACCATGTTTTAATAATAAAAAGAAAGGTATAGATAATTCATGCAATTGTTGTCTATAATAAGCAGCGCATGGTGTTAGTTGAATGCAGAGAATCGGACTATGCACTATCATGAGCATCATAAGAAGGTAAGAGTAACTGGAATCACGTATCAAAAGGTAACAGCACATATCTGAAGGTAATTTCGCATATAAAGTTAATGGCCTTACTGCTGCCAGGAAGCGACAATCGCTTCTTTGCCAGGGGATCTAATTGTGTATATCTTTCCCTTGGATTGCTGAAGGACCGTGGACCTAATGCAGATGGCTTGGAGACAGCTTCTACAGGCCATTCCTCAGATGATTTTAATTTTGACTTTCCTAACACCAAAGTTGAAGATGCTGTCAAGCTCATAGATCGGTTTAATGAAGAGACACTGTCATCAGAATGAGATGGGCCTGTTTTCTGGTTTGATATGCTGGAATGAGATTTGACAATAGGTTTCCTGCCAGGAGATTTCGACCAATTCTTAGGTACACTATTTCCCTTTGTTGACTCAATTTCATGGATCATCATGGTGTCCTTCACATTTACATCAAGATACCGATTTTCCCATGGACGAGCTGCCATCCATCTTTCCAACCAATTCCAACCCCAATTAATTTTATCTGGTTCAAAACCAGGAGGGCTTGCCTGATGCCTAGAACTCGCTTGCCACTGACATCAAACCAAAATTTAACATGCGAGAACAATGAACAAAAAAACATAATACAAGGAAAGATATGCATCAGGTTATAACTCAATAACTGAAAAATATTAATGTTGTAATATCTGTTAAATGCTGCTGCTCTGTTCAGGACAATTTGCATGCAACCATTATAATAAAAAAAGTCATGAATTTGCTATGCACAGAGAGAATTGTGAGCTTAGAAGCACCACAATGTGTGAGTGCTTGATGTGCGCTTGAGCTAAAAGTTAAGGAATACTTGCCACCCCTTGAGAGACTTTGGCAAACAATATATATATATATATTTTAAATCAGCTCTGACCTTTGCTAGCACATATTGTCAGCACGGAATTTTACTTGGGCTGAATTATGTTTCACATGAACAAATTGAGAACATCAATCATAATCCAGCAGAACTTATGAAAAGTACCAAACCAGATATTGCACTAAACCACTCATAAAGTCTACTAGCAGAAATTTCATTAAATCACATACTTAGTTTTTGGAGATGTTCAACCAAGAAATAAATACCAAGTTTGTCTTAAATGGCTTTACAAAAAAAAAAAAAACTGATGTTTACATCAAAGACACATGCAAGTAAATGAAAGCAGATAAATCAGTTGCTTTCTTACAAGTTTCAAGGATTGGAAAATAGCATACCTGATGAGAGAGAGCATATGCCCTAGCTCTCTCACGCTTTGCTGCAGCTTCTTGCCTCTTCAACAACTTTGCTTGAATATCTTCCTTAGATCCAACAGTGTCACACCAGCCTTCCTGAACAAGTTATAAAAATATAAATGTGAAGCTCTGAATGCAATGGGCAATCACATGCCAAACAACAGAAAGGGTGCAAAACAAATTGACAAATATATATATGACAATTCAAATGACTCAGTTATTTAAAAGTGAACAATGATAGTGAAAAAAATGGATGTGTAGAGTGTCTTGGTTTCTGTGATACCTTCTGGCCACTCTAAACATTTTACATATGCAAGGAATGGAAGATACAAGAAAAATATTAAAAGAATGAAATTTGTAGTAACTGTGAATAGACCAAGATTGCTGATTCAGAATAGGAATTTAAAAGTCAAATAGAGGAAGATTAGAAATCACAGAGATCAGGAAACATATTCCTATTGCCATCAATTTGGACCTTAAATAGCGAGTTTCACTTGTCATTTAGCAAAAGATGAATTTATTGTGTGCGAAAGGATGTAATTGAATTAGTTGGAAGTGTCAAAAGAAACTACTTGGAATTAACAATATTATATCATTTCATTGCTTGAATATGATGACCCGAGCCAAAGATGCAAAGATCATAATGGAAATACATTACCATTAGAAGGAAAAAACAATCAACTCGGGGGGTATCATCATGGAAAAAAAAAAAGGCTACGTGGGTTTTGGAAATATCCTCATTGCATTATGATTTTTTTATTATCTTGGAATGTTTTGTTGGCTTACCTCAGTTTCTCGAACATGAGTCTGATGTTCAAGTTGCTGCTGAAATTGTTGCTTAAGTTTCTGCTGTTCCAGTTGACCTTCCAGAGCCATTTGAACTCGTCTTGCCCTGACACGAGCCTGGACTCTCACTAACGCTTGCATGCATCTCAGAGTTACTACAGCTTGTTTTCTAACAGAATGACCCCTGAATAGGGCTTGAAGTCTGACCAAACCTTTCAGAGCACGTAATGCTCGCCTAGCCTGAAAAAGCAACATTTACAATCATAAAAATATAAATATGAGTTGTTTATTTCAAAGTTGAACATAAATATTGAAGAACAGCAGCTAGTCTGCATTATTCCAAGGAAGACAAGAGGGTAGAAAATCTCTATATATCATCTGAAAATAATAATGCATGTCTCTAGTTCTTCAAAGTGCCAAATGCACTCTAAGTATAATAGATCATTTTGACACATCACTAGGGGTGTGTTTGGATACATTGGAAGTGGCAGAAGGTGTCTGGGAACAATTGAATTCCAGAAGTGACTGAAATGTCACTTGCAGAGTAGTTCAAAAATGAACTACAAATCACTTATGTCACTTCCTCAAATTCGAGGAAGTGACTGGGAAGTGGCAGAAGCAGGTGGCACCCACGTCCACCACTTCTTCCACTTCATAATACTTGAATCGGAGCTTTGGCCACTTCACAAGGCCAAAAGCACGGAAGGTGCAGCTTGCGCATTGACTTCCCAACTCGGTTGCAGCCTCCTCGTGCTTGCTATTGCTACCCACATGCTCGCTAGCGGTGAGTTCACTGGCCTCACGGCCTATGCCATTGACCTTGCTTTTGGATTCCGCCGTGATCTTGAGATCAGTGCCATTCCCCACAGTTGTCGCCTCTGCACTCATTGGCGGTGAACTCACCGACCTATCCATCCCTGCTCTCGACCTTGCCCTCGAATCCGGCCGATCTCAAATCTAGTGTCAAGGTTGCTGCCCCCATAGTCGCCGCTATCGAAGTCCCTGGCTTCGTCCTCGCTACTCTTGCCTTCTGAACCTCACCCTCATCTATTCTTATGTTTAAATATCTTAAATTTCTAATTTTATGAATGTATTTGTACTAATTCTTAACTTTTTAGGAGCATATTTGTAAAAACACATCCGATTAGTTTAATTAATTAATTTTTTTAATTTATTATTCCATCAAGTCAGATCATATGCTAAAATATATTATTTTTCTAATTTTAAGAGTGTATTCGCAAAAAACCTTAAATTTTTAGGAATTTATTTGTAAAAATACCTTAACTAATTTTGTTTTATTCATTTTTACTTGATTATTTCATCAAATTGATCATTATGCTACAATATTTTAATTTTCTAATTTTATTATATTATTTTTATTTATTAATAAATATTATATTTTTAACTATCATAACTACCGAGGTCACAGAACCCTCACCAAACCTCATTTCTCAAATGATCAAAACAATACTACCAATTCTTTCATTTTCATATCAAATTTAGCGAATGACTAAAGTCACACTTCCACCACTATTATTACTTCTCACTTCTGATAATTTTTACTATTTTTACACTTTTGCCACTTCCAATATATTCAAACACAGCCTAAGTCATTGAGGGTGTCAGTAAGAACTTTCACCAGTATGCATAGACTCATAATAGGTGTTCCAAGTAAAATATCGCAAACAAAGTTTGGATGCAAATGTCATTGTTATCTCATAACTGATTTGATGCGATTTTTCAATGAATTTGTATTTTTGTTGCCAAAGCAAGTGCACAGTGAGCACAAGTGTGATATTTTGTTGTGAACTTATACCACTTGCAATGTTCTGGCAATTTTCAACTTTTTTGCAATTAATTGCCTAACTACAAAAGTAGATATTCCAATAACATGAAGCCAATAACCTTCTGACATTGTTTTTTTTATTGGCTAATCCTACCTATCCTTTACATATTTGCACGATACCACCTTGCTTTTTATACATGAAAAACCATCCAAATCCTGAGATGAAGCATCAGTTATTCATTATGGCTACCCAAGTTTAATAACTAACCCTTCCTAATATCTTGCAATTGATGCTAATTTTCTATGGATCTGGCACCAATTTCAGGATTAATGCATTTTGGATTAACAGCCATGAGAAGGTGTGTTGACTCGCCAATTCTACTTGTGGGAATTCAACCACTGACAAATTTCTCACATATCTATTCACTGAAAATTCTACTTCCAGCAACCAAATTTAGTTCTAAGAGGCTTTTTGCAGATTCAAAACAAAACCTAGGAGGCTTCGCAAATAGTTAAAAGGAAGATAGGTTTTCTGCCAAAAGATAACCAACAGTTGGCTTCATGCAAAAGTCCAGATGATAATTTACATGAGACAAATATTAAACACAAAAAAGAAACATTCAAATCACATGCAGGTTGTCAGAATTTGCTAGGCACATTAAATGGAGCAGGATTTAATACCAGAAAAGCACGAAAAGAAGTCTGGATAATGGTGGCAGCCTGTTCCTCTTTCACACTTTCCTCAATCTGACAAGGCACTAGAACATGAAGTGAGGTGGATGGAGAAGTACATTCCGAACTTGACTGATTATTATCCACTTGAACATGGAGTGGTGTGGATGGAGAAGTAGCAGATTCCAAATTTGACTGAATATTAGGCACTCGAACATTGAGTGAGGTGGATGGAGAAGTAGATTCTGAACATAGCTGAATATTAGGCACTTGAACATGGAGTGAGGTGGATGGCAAAAAAGTAGATTCCAAACTTGACTCAATATTGGCATCTCCTCTGGAGCCATTACCATCAGGATCAATGGAATCTTCTCCTTGGTGCTGAAAGTGATTAGGATTGGATATTTTCTGTACAAACATTCAGGCTCATAAGAGAAGTTTCATTGAAGTAGAAAGTCATGAATTTCAATGATAATTATTTTGTGTACATTCGAAGAGAAGTCAGATATTAACATAGAAAATGTAAAAGATGGAGCCAGAGATTATAGGCCAAAGATCACTTTGTGTTATGTTTATCCTTGCAATGCATGCAGATTCAACCATCATAATCTGAAAATCTTATTTTTGTTGAAGGAAATACAAATGGAAGTTACTTTTATGCAGTATATGATTTCTCCTTTGAGATAACCAATGTTTTTGTTGTTTAAAATTATTCTTTATGATAATAAATTGGCCAGCATAATAAATTATGCTTAAATCAATTGAACCATGCTTTATTAACCCAATAAATATTGATTCAAAGAGAGGATATTTTGATATACGGCACCTGATAACTCGTTTTGGACATTGAATCACTCTCTTTATCATATTCATATACTAAAAGGTATTTCTGACTGATCTCTCCTTTTTGCCACCAATAACTTGTTTATTTTGACCAGATCACAGGCAACATGTTAGAGTTAACAATAGTTTATTCACTTATTATCGGATGATATATTATCTGCTACTACTACCACCAGTTGCATCTTTTACTGAAGAAAGTTGATCTGCAGAATCCATTTGTTTCCAGAACTAAAGCCTTCCCACAAAAACAAGGTTTTCGCAAACATGTCCAGAAGTGATCTTTGAATGTAGAAGTCAAGGACCGTTGTTCATAGCAGATAATATCTCTCTCTTTTTTAGATAGGAGATCATCTTTTGAAGGTAAAGATGAAAATAGGCACAGGTATGCTTAGCAATTTCACATCATAGAAAAAAGCCAAGACTAGCGTTACCCACATTTTCATCCTTCTCTTCACGAGTACCATTACCCACATTTTCATCCTTCTCCAAATTATGGGACTTCTCTGATTTCCTTACCCCAATCAATGTTTTGAGCCACTTCCCTGTTACGCCCATGATTTGATCACTTCTGCTTTATGTGGCCATCACCTGCCGAGAAACAACCATAATCAAACACAAGTGAGTAGTTTAAATATAATTGCTTTTCTTGTAAAACATACGATAATGAATATTCAATTTGCAATTCAGAATCCATAAATAACAACAATGCAGTCATAAACAAAACTCAAGTTCAACTGCTGTATAATGAACATCAAATACAACTATCATTTGTTAACACCATGAATCTTCTCCAAACAACACATGGCAAGAAAGCATTCATAACAAAAATCAGGTTTTTTTATGTTTTCATAACAAAATAATTCAACAGCTCAATCAGGAAGGAGTTGCCATGCGAAAAGGAAACAATTGATTTTACATCGAATTTCCATACTGGTAAACGAAAACATAACAGAGAAGGAAGAAAAAAACGAAAACGACGCCAAATTTATTCATTTAATCATTACCAAATAACAATTGCGGGCTCCAAACAAGAAATTAAGCAAATCCACGCCTAAAGAAACCAACTTTATTTCAAAAACAAGGCAAAGAGGACTCAAGCGGCCATTTTGAATTGAAAAAACAAGGACTCACGACAGAAGAAACTGCCGACGAACTGCACCCAGAAAAAACAAAAAATTCGTGCCCAGAATCACCCGAGGTCTTCCGGATTGCCTCCTTTCTTGGATCCTATGCGGGTTCCGTGAAGAGATTGGGGTGCCGGGTGGGAAATCCCTCTGCTTTTTCCTCCACCTTTGCCATCGCCTTCAGAATTGGCTTTTTCGTTTTCTCCATTTCTATCTTTGAATAGTAATAATAAGAAGGTCTCGGATTTTTGCATTTTCATCCCTAAATTTTCGTAATTTGTACATTGTCTCCTTAAATATATATCAAATATAACTGATAAGAATAAAATTTATTTTTGTTATATTTATTAAATTTGGAGTTTTTGCAATTTTTAATATTTTGATCAATTTTTCGGGTGGGTTTTGCAAACAGAAATAGTGTATAAAAATATAAAAAATTTAGTTTATATATCTTGAAAATCTCTGAAACTGCACATATATTCATATGAAAATTACAATTGCATTGGCATTCTTATTGTTTTCTTAAATCAAGTTTTATCTGTATTATTTTTGAATTAAATTTTATCAAATTTATGCAAAGTTAAATTTGTCACTATATATCTATAATATATTTTAAAATTTAATTTTCTATTATGATATTTTTAGATTGGAAGAATATATATAAAACATAAAAATACACACAAATATTTAGAAGAAATTATCGTAATTAATCTCGTTGCGATTAAACCTTTTGCCAGTTCGAGTAATAAGCCATGGAATCTGAATTGAATTTCTGTATTGGTGGACAGCGTTCGGATGAATTCGGGATTAGCATGTGCTGAACGTACGCTAATCTATGTTGCGGAGTTTAGTCCAAAAGGACCTTTATCTAATTCTATGTTTTATTCTACCAATAATACAAGGGTATCATCCGAAAATACAAAACAATTGAGGGGGTGTTTGTGAAACCGCTTTTAAACTGCGACCAAAAAATTTCGAGGGCTTTCCCGAATAGTCTAGAACCAGCGATCTCAGCCGTCGGATGATCGATCCAACGGTCAGAATCCAGCCCCAGGCCACAGAGGGCGAGCGTTCTAGACCCTTCTTCTTGTCCACCGTTCGTTCCTTCCTCCCCGGCCGCTCATATATATTCTCACCGAGCAACCTCCTCGCCTCTTCAAGAGTTCTCGCCGCGATCGTCCTCTAGCCGTTCTTCTTCTTCTTCTTCTTCAACTTCTTGATCGGCGGCTACCAGGGTTCGGCGAAGATGTTCGGGAGAGCGCCGAAGAAGAGCGACAACACCAAGTATTACGAGATCCTCGGGGTCTCGAAGAACGCTTCGCAGGAGGACCTCAAGAAGGCGTACCGCAAAGCCGCCATCAAGAACCACCCCGACAAGGGCGGCGATCCGGAAAAGGTACGCATGGGAGGGTTCTGATCAGAGATGTGGGATCCGATCGCTTTGAATTCTGTGGGTCTTTTGGGCGGGGGGTGAGGGGGTATGTGGGGGGCTTGGTGTTTTCTGCATTTTCGTCTTGAAACGTGAAAATTTTGAGGTTTCTGATGCTGAATATCTGATCGCGTGAAAATTAGGGATGCATATGGATCTAATCATGGTTTTGCGGGCTATTTGGTACTCAAATCGTTGAAATTCATGATTTTTCTCGCTGGATCCTTACGCTTTCTGTCGTATATCTATTTTAGTCCCTATTTTCAGATCTCTTATTCTTGTCGATTTATTGCTGTATGAATGTCCTGTTGAAAGCTCCGTGCTTTAATAGTAGTATGTATGTCTACTGGGTTACCAATCCCAAAACGCATCTATGTTCTAATTGGTTGCTCTTTGATGAATTATGGATGCTGTATTTGAACAAGTCCAATACTTTGTGTATGAAAATTGAATTCTCAATGGATTTAGCTATGTTTTTTGATGATATGTTGGTCGGGGTTGTAATTTGGTGCTCTTGTGATGCACAAACTTATAAAAAAACGTGATTAAGAACATTGGGAGTGACAAAGCTCCGGTTTGGAATTTTCAGTTCAAGGAGTTGGCCCAGGCTTATGAGGTTCTGAGTGATCCTGAGAAGCGTGAGATTTATGATCAGTATGGTGAAGATGCTCTCAAGGAAGGAATGGGCGGTGGCGGTGGCCATGACCCGTTTGACATCTTCCAGTCCTTCTTCGGTGGCAATCCTTTTGGAGGTGAGCGCAATGTCTTGAAGTTTTATAAGAAGTTTGATTCTTGTGTTTTTGATTAGTCTAATTGGTTTTATTGTTCATGAACAGGTGGCGGGAGCAGCCGTGGCCGCAGGCAGAGGAGAGGGGAGGATGTTATTCACCCATTGAAGGTTTCCTTGGAGGACCTCTACAATGGGACTTCAAAGAAGCTCTCTCTTTCTCGCAATGTCATCTGCTCCAAATGCAAGGGGTACGATCTAGTCTTGGAACACCTGCCATGTCTTTTCAAGTAATTTGTTTGATTCTATAAGTCTGTTGTTGTGATGTTTGGGCAGGAAGGGGTCAAAATCTGGTGCCTCAATGAAATGCGCTGGCTGCCAAGGGTCTGGCATGAAGGTTTCCATTCGCCAGCTTGGACCTGGTATGATCCAGCAAATGCAGCACCCTTGCAATGAGTGCAAGGGCACTGGTGAGACCATCAATGATAAGGACCGCTGTCCACAATGCAAGGGCGAGAAGGTTGTTCAGGAGAAGAAAGTGCTTGAAGTTGTTGTTGAGAAGGGTATGCGTAACGGCCAGAAAATTACATTCCCAGGAGAAGCTGATGAAGCGGTATATACTTTCTGCACTTCCTTCTGTGCTGTCATTATGTGAATCCTTGATATTTTAGCCTCACTGTGAATTGAATGTGTTCTTTGCAGCCTGATTGCCTCACTGGTGACATTGTATTTGTCGTCCAACAAAAGGATCACCCAAAGTTCAAGAGGAAGGACGATGATCTTTTTTATGAGCACACGCTGTCCCTCACAGAAGCTCTCTGTGGCTTCCAATTTGTTCTGACTCATCTGGACAACAGGCAATTGCTCATCAAATCCAACCCTGGTGAAGTTGTTAAGCCTGGTAGGATTTATATACTTTAGTCTTCGCCTAATTGAATAACTAATAGGTGATGTATTCTGTGAGGGATCCTGCTCTGACAATATGTATATTTTGGATGTATCAGACCAATTCAAGGCAATAAATGACGAGGGAATGCCTGTTTACCAGAGGCCTTTCATGAGGGGGAAGCTTTACATCCACTTCACACTGGACTTCCCAGATTCTCTCACCCCTGACCAGTGCAAAGCCATTGAGAGTGTGCTGCCTCCCAGAACTTCATCCCAGTTGACTGATATGGAGATTGACGAGTGTGAGGAGACTACGCTGCATGATGTGATGAACATTGAGGAAGAGATGCGAAGGAAGCAAGCCCAAGCCCAAGAGGCATATGAGGAGGATGAGGATATGCATGGTGGTGCTCAGAGGGTTCAGTGTGCGCAGCAGTAAAAACACTATCTGAATGCCTATGAGGAAAAATTATCATTTGTCTCAATGAGCTTTGCTTTGATATGAAAGCATCTGCCAGTACTAGCCATGACTGCGTGTTGGCTTATAACTTGGACTACTAATGGTTTTGTAGCTAAGAATCATAATACTTGGTCTCGTTTTGATTTTCCTTTTTAAGACATCCTTTCCTTTTAATTCCTTACTGGTTTTCTGTATGATGTGTGAAGTGTTTCCTATGTTATGGTTTGGCCTGAGTTGAGGGTAAAGGTGACAGTTCCAGCAGCTCCATCTGTAAGCCGCAGCAGCTACAAAATACTTGGTACAATCTCTTGCCTCAAATTAGACCACATCTCTCTTCGTTAATTGATGTAAATGTTTAGATGTCAGTTAGTGGTGCATTTTAAAACAGCGTTTTGATGTGCGATAACAACGCTGCTAATTTCTTACCAAGTAGGTTAGGGAGTTCAATCGTCCTCTTTTCCCAAGCTGTAACCTAGTCAACTAATTTTCTCCAAAGAAGCTTCCCAGGCTAAAGCAAAGCACCTTCACAGGAGTTTCTGTGATACAAACTTTCTGGATTGTTTAATGTCTCTTAATGTTGTATTAACCTAATTAAACGCCGCACTAAGACGAGTTGGAATGCCCCCATGTGCAAGCAAGCAGTGGAACCATGTCTCCACCAGCCCCAAGAGCAAATCTCCATAATCACTTGCTGCAGCGTCTGCATTCACGTTACACGGATTCTCAGTTTCCGCTATAAAACAAAAGGCTAGGCCTTATACACCCAAACGAGAAGCTGACAGGATGATTCCTTCCCCTCGGTATAACTTGTACAGCAAACTCAGACCAATTCAATCTGGACTAATGTATTTATCTCGATCCAATGCGAAACCCATTTGATATTTTGAACATGTACTGTACAGCTGATCCAAGCATGATCTGAAACCCGACTCGGACCAATCCACTTGTTCTGCGCAATCTGTCCAGACGTGCACCACAAACCAAGGTTGAAACAAACAATCGAAAGGTCACTTAAGGGTCTTATTTATTTCGTGCAATTTTAAACTTTTTAAATTTATAATTTTTTATAATTATAAAATTGGATGTTTATTATTTAAAATTTTTTTTCAAAATTTTAAATTTCGATCGATTTAGAATTTATTAGTTCTCAAAAATTAAATTCTACAAATAAGTTTAATAAAATAAATAACGAATTTCGACATTTTGAATTTATATATTCTATAAAATAAATAAAATTTTAAGTTCAAAATTTTAAAATTTTTTAAAATTTTAAAAATCCATAAAATAAAAAGGTACTGAAAAAATAATTCCAGC
The DNA here is from genome assembly GCA_005019695.1 of Trichopus zeylanicus subsp. travancoricus. Classification (NCBI taxonomy): domain Eukaryota; kingdom Viridiplantae; phylum Streptophyta; class Magnoliopsida; order Dioscoreales; family Dioscoreaceae; genus Trichopus; species Trichopus zeylanicus. Next base: position 486,438 of record RXID01011058.1, read on the forward strand.
ATCCAAGTTTGAAGATCAAAACTCAAAACCATTGACCCGCAAGACATGCCAGTTCACAACTCATATTAAATCCTAGTCTCTTTCTCTTCACCTAAACATTCTGCTAACATGTTGCTCGTTGACATCTTCAGCATGCATACCCACATTCAAACACAGATAAGCATCACCATAGATAAGCTCACCAATCCCACCGCCATGAACAGCACGAATGTCACCGCTGATAGCGTGTTCAACGGCAGCAAGGCCGGTGGCACGGACTACGCCATTGGCGTCTCGGTCGGGATTCTTCTCCTCATTGTTACCATAACCCTTGCTTCCTACTTCTCGCAGGCAAACATGCCCGAGCAGAATTCGAATAGTCGGCGGCGCAGATCAGTGCTTGGCGATGACCAGGCGGACGTCGAGGTGGGGATTGATGAGGAGACGCTGAGGATCTACCCGAAAGTGACGTACTCGGAGGCTAAGACACAAGGGAACAGCACAACAGCATCTTGCTGTTCGATATGTTTGGCTGACTACAAGGACACAGACATGCTGCGGCTGCTGCCGGAGTGCAGGCAACTGTTTCACCTCAAGTGCGTCGACCCGTGGCTCCGGCTGCACCCCACGTGCCCCATCTGTAGGACTTCGCCAGCACCGTCTTCATTGCCAACACCGCTTGCGGAGGTCGTCCCAGTGAGGCAAACATCATACTGATCGCTAGGTATTGGGTTGCAGCACTTCTTGGCTGATGTATCTTTGAACTCTGGCAATCGGATTTGCTTCATTCTTTTGTTTTACTCAGTTGTTCATACAAGGAGAATTCAATGAAATAAGTTGTATTTCATGTAACAAATTAATTGGTGGAGTTCAAAGTATTAATCCAATTAATATAGTAGGTCAAACATCAAATTATTTAAAAATTTAAACTAATAAAATATTGGCCTTTCTGTTATATATATTAGATTCTTTTTCTTCAAAATTTAATGTGAAACTAATTTATCACATTTGATATCAAAATATTTTTTTCTTTCAAATATTATCCGATCATATCAATTTCAATGATTTTAATCAACAACTCTTTATTAGACTAATTTCAATCAGTATTATTGAATAATCATCTAATACTAGTCAATAATCTACTCCCTTGGGCGGTAATATTTAAAAATTCACTATTAGTCACATGATCTTTACTTGACTCAATTTTGAAATTCAATACTAGTACTTGATTAATTACACTTAACATGATATCGATTAAGTTATGCACCACTTGCGAAAGGGCTTCACCTGTGCTCTAATTCAAATCCGAGACCAACATGTAATTCAATCACATTATCAACCATCAAACCAGTGTGTATCACCATATGACTCACTAATACACCATCTGTAAATGAGCCTTACTATGATAATTTTGGTCTTAAAAAGATTGCATCGTTTCAAAATTGAAATTTTTATATCACTTGTTGGGAATTCTATGAGTGTCAAACCAAATTAATATACTGAGCCGGATACCAAACTATTTCAACAATATAATTTAATAGGATATGAGATTTTTTATTATATATATCGTACTCTATTTATTCAATATCTAATGTGAGATTAATTTATTATATTTGATACTGTAACACAACAACAGATAAGAACATAAATTATTTGTAGAGAAGAAGCTTTGTTTTGAAGTTGAATTTCATCATCTCATTGCCAATCTTTTTTCTTATGTACATATGCTCATCATTAGAAGATGAGCTGCATAGTTTGACCATTAAGAAAAGATAAGCTCCATAGTTCAGTCATTGAAACACGAGTCTCATAGCTTGACCATCAGAAGACGAGGTTCATAGTTCAAGCCTTAAAAGTTGAGCTCTACAACTTGGCTAGGATAAGACAACAACACACACACGACAAACTATTCAAGCATTTTGCATGTTTCCTCTGCTCCTACACTCTGCCATTAGAAGATAGGCTTCACAACTCGGACCTTAAAAGTTGAGCTCTATAGCTCGGCTAGGATAAGCCAATGACACACACCCGATAAACTATCCAAACATTCTGCATGTTCCCTCTATTCCTATGAGTGATAGCCCCTGTGGCATCTTTGGAGACAAACTCCTGCACCACTAACTCCACTCGAGAGCCAACACACTCTCTCTTTCTCTTCTCTCTATTCTCTCTATTCCTCTCTCTCTATTTCTCTCTAGTTCAACCTTTATAGTACGTCACATATAAGCCCTAAATATTATAGTATATTTATACACTCTTATTGGGTCTGAGTTTTACTCAATTACAACTCCTAATAATATAAATCTAAATCCAACTTTGGATTCCTATTTTAACTCAAACTCTAATTAGAGTTCAAGACATCTAAAATTCAACAATCTCCACCTTGGCTTGAACTCGGGCGTGCCATCATCACGAATCTTTAGCCGTCATCTCTCATCAAGCCCCTGCCCCTAGGCTACTATCATATTCAGCTAATTTCAAGATGCGGACTCGAGCCAACCTCGAATTTATTTTTCATGCCTACAGTTTTGTACTTTTGGAAGCTTTTTGGATGACCTGTGTCTGCTGTTGCAGTAAAAGTAATTTGAGGAGACATCAATTTACTCCGAGTATCATGTTTCCTCTTTACTACTGTAGCCATCGGAACTCCATCTGCAATGGTGTGTCCTATCAATTGATAAACATTGCCGCACTTCTCACCTTTCATCAGAATTCTAATACCGCGTGTCACCTTCATGACTCCATCTCTTGCTGAATAATTACAGCCTTTTGAGTCCAGTACACCAAGTGAAATTAGATTCTTTCGCATCTTGGGGACATGCCTCACCCCAGTAAGAGTACGAATCGCTCCATCAAACATCTGAATTTTAACTGTTCCCACACCGGCAATCTCACAGGCTGAATTATCGCCCAACCAAACAATACTTTTCTTCTTACTCTCCTTATAAGAAGTAAACCAATCCTTCCTGGAGTAAATATGATAAGAACTACCAGAATCTAAAATCCACTTAGCAGAAGTGCCGATTTATGCGGATACTGCAAGAACGTTTCCATCCGCATTATTATCAGAAGTATCATCCGCTATTGCCGTCGTCATATTGGAGGACTCTATCTTCCCACGTTCAGGGCAATACCGTCTAATATGGCCATACTTCTTACATGAATAACATTGTACTTTCGCCTTCAATTTTGATTTGGACCGTTGCTTGCCTTCTCCACGCTCTCTTAATCTTCCTCTTTCGTGAGCCACAAATCCTTCACCAAACTCCATATTAATGTTTGAGTTTCTTCTTCTTTCATTAGAAAGAAGACTAATTGTCACATCTTCCATCTTGAGAGTTTCTTTACCATAAAGAATTGTGGTCACAATATGATCGTACAAAACAGGAAGAGACATTAGGAGAATCAGCGGCTTATCGTCCTCTTTAAACTTCACATCAACTTTCAGCAAATCATTGATAATCTTATTGAAAGCATTCAGGTGATGTAATATAGTTGTACCTTCGCTCATACGTAATCCATACAACTGTTGTTTCGGGCAAAACTTGTTTGTGAGGCTTTTTGACATGTACAACTTCTCAAGTTTTGTCCAGATGTCCATCGTCGTCTCTTCGTCAATGACATTGTACAAAACCTCATCAGTCAGACTTAGAATAATTAAATTCAATGCCTTTTGATCTATCTCCTCCCAGTCTTCATTGCTTATCTTGATCGGCCTCTTTTCTTTTCCTTCTAACGTCTTTTGCAGACCTTGAAAAGTAAGAACCGCCTTCATCTTCTTTTGTCATAAGGCAAAATTTATCTTACCGTCAAACTTCTCCACCTCGAGTAAGGACTTTGCCATCTTAGTTGTTTGCTCCTAGGCTCTGATACCAATTATTGGGATTTGCAGCGGAAGTTTCACGAATCACCTTGTTCTCAAACAACACAAGAAACGAGAAGTAATACAAGATAAAAGAAAATAACAAGATAAGACAACGGGAGATCCACTATCAATAGATAAAGGCTTTTACAAGAGTTTACAAGAAGGACTTTACTCTTGCATACTCAACTAAACTCTTTCTCCAAGTCTCGGCAACGCCTCCACCTTCAGAGAGAATCTCCAAGAGAGTACCACGAGGAACCACCACGAGAGACCACCGAGAAGCACTAGAAAGACCCACACACGAGAGCCAACACTCTCTCTCTTTCTCTTCTCTCTATTCTCTCTATTCCTCTCTCTCCATTTCTCTCTAGTTCAACCTCTATAGTACGCCACATATAAGCCCTATATATTATAGTATATTTATAGACTCTTATTAGGTCTGAGTTTTACTCAATTACAACTCCTAATAATATAAATCTAAATCCAACTTTGGATTCCTATTTTAACTCAAACTCTAATTAGAGTTCAAGACATTTAAAACTCAACATTATGCCACTAACTCTTGCTCCACCTCTTACTCCACCTTTCACTATATGGCAAAATTTGCTAGATCATGGTATGAAATACCAAGTAAAATCTTTAAAATATCCTCATTTAACTCATACATCAACCATAGAGCGCCTTATATAATAGGGTCTAAAGTTTTAAGGCAAAGGATTCTCTCCTTCTTCCTCCTTGAGTAACATTAGAAACTCTTTAAGTTCTTAGCTCCATTTGTGGTAGCAGAATCCAATAAGGGTGAGATTCTGACTTGAGCATCAAAATATCCTTTTCTAGTCATCACTGAATAGACATTTCCTTTTTTTGTATTGGTTGAGATTAATTGGAGAGGACCGAAAGAGCTTAAAGACTTGGATGTAGGCATATGCAATACTTGCTACTTTTATTGAAATCTACTGCAACATCTTATCTTCGGGTAGCTGACTTCAATTGTATCCTTGAGGCAGCAATGCCTTTGAAAACAAGTGGCGATGGAGTGTCAAAAAAAAAATAGCATCACAACAAGCTTCCTCGGGAGATGCTCTAAATCCTTGTGGTCAGGTGACAAGGACTTTACTGGAGCTAGCCCCATCCATCTAGAGTCAGAGCAAGGGGGTTCAAAGTGATGAACCCGTATTCAGGGGTGAGTTCACCCATTTGGTAGCTAAGATCCATGCTCTCACCCAATTGATGAAGGCATAGGCCCAAATGGCCCAAACGCATATGCCAACTAGTTGGCTCCTACATGGCCACACCTCATAGGAGAATCCTTAGGAAGAGGATGGGTTGAACTAGTAGGCATCAAAAGGCTACATTAGTTAGGCTGACAATTGGCATAATCTAAAAATCTTAACTTAGTAGGAAGGATAGGCTTAAACTAATGCATCAGAAAAGAGCTCTGAGTTGTCTACTGAGATAAGTGCAACATGGAGTGTAGAGGAAATAGAGAAACACATTGTCCAACTGGTGGATGAGAGACTATGAGGCTCTGCAAAGGCCAGGCTAGCATTGAGTAGTGCAATAAGCATGCTAAGCCCATAGCTCCTAGGCAAGCCTCCATAGCCCAAGTTCCAACAACCATCTTGGGACTCATATAATGGGACTAGAGACCCACTGGACCACATTAGGTCATTCAAAAATAGTATGATACTATATGGGGTGACTGAGACTATCATGTGCAATGCATTTCTGCCTATGCTTTAGGGCTTGGTGTGAGCATAGTTTTCTAGTCTCCCATTAAGATCAATGGAGAGCTTTGTCGACCTGGAATGTAAATTCATAAATCAATTTTGTCTCTTTTATCTTGAGATGTGGTGACTCATCCACCTTTCTAGTGATACAACAGGTTGAGAGAGAAAGTATGAGGGATTATCTTTTCTGATTTAACATAACTTGGATATAGGTAAATGACTTCAATAGTTCAATTATTTTAACTATTACAATGAATAGTCTAAGGGATGGGAGAGTAGCCTACGAGATGGCATAGTGGCTATCATGAACGCTCATCAAGTTCATGGAATAAGTCCATGAACATATTGACGTAGAAGAAATAATGGCAATTTGGTGGAAAACTAATGATTTTCGAGGCAAGAAAGAGAAGAGAGAACTAGGCTAGCCCAAGCCTGAGGGGCAAAAGATCGAACAGTGGGACTGTAGAATGGAGGTTCAGGGCTTCACCCTGCTTAATCATTCTCATGTCGAGATATTGGCATAGATTGAAGATCATGACTATCTATGAAAGCCTTTGCAAATCTATCAAGATCAGGAGAACTTAGATACCTTTAGATATTGTAGATATCACAAAGACTATAACCACAACATATAGAAGTGTCAGAATCTAAAGCTTGAGATTGAGTGCCTTATCTGTGAAGGTCACCTAGCAAGGTTCAGCCAAGAAGGGTGATGATTCTGCAAAAGCCAGCAATAGCCACCATTATGGTGACGAGTTGCCACCTTCTCTAGCTCAAATGATCAAGGGCTACATTGCCATAATCTAGGAGGATGTTTGCCAGGAGAGTAGGGCAATTGTCACCATAAAAAGGTGATCTCCTATCGAGTATCGGTGTGTGAAAAATGTCCATGAAAGGAAGAGTGACACAAAGATGCACCAGCTCTAGAGAAAAGCCTAAAATATAAGGATAAAGCTCTAGTCATTACCCTCAACTTGGAGGAATACCTAACGCGGAAAGTACTAATAGATATGGGAGCATCCGTAAACATTCTATTTTTCAAGACATATGGCCATATGAAGTGCGACTAACCTCTATGCCCCTACTAGAGCAAGTTGACCAGTTTCATTGGATACTCTTTGAACTTTGAAGGAGTAGTGAGAGTGTTCATGATAATTGGTGAAGGTCAAAGAAACTCTACCTTATTTACTAATTTTATTGTGGTGAGAGTCCACTCCTCTTATAATGCTATATTATGCCACCCTAATTTGATCAAATTGCAAGTGACGATCTCCAGTTATTAGCTACTCCTCTAGCTTCCTACTAAGTACATAACTAGAGAAGTTCTAGGAGACAAGGATATGGTGTGCCACTATTATGCCACATACTTGGAGGAACATAAGAAGCTAAGGGAAAAAGAGAAGATAGAAGTGAGCCTTGGAGCAAGCTTGAGACAATGGAGCAGTTAATGAGCATTACCTTGAATGAGGCAAATGACCACACCATCAAAGTTAGGACAGGGCCATCAAAGACCCTAATGGTGGAGCTTCAGAAGCTCTTGCATGATAACCAAGACATGTTTTCTTGGATAGTAGATAGCCTTTCAGGAATTGATCTACGTGTGGCAGAGCACAAATTATCGATGCTCACAGATGCAAAACTAGTAAGGCAAAAGAAGTGCCACTTCACTCTCGACCATCAAATATTAATTAACAAAGAGGTGGAGAAGTTGTTAGAGGATGGTTTCATTAGAGAGGTTTGATACCCGAGATGACTTGCCAGTATGGTGATGATCAAGAAAAGCAATAAAAAGTGGAGGATATGTGTGGACTTCATAGATCTTAATAGGGCATGTCCAAAAGAAAGTTATTTGCTTCTGAGCATAGATTGATTAGTAAATTTAACTATAGGGCACCAATTTTAAGTTTTCTTGATGTTTTTTCAGAGTACCATCAAATCAAAATAAACCTCGAGGATCAGAAGAAAATGTCATTCATAACTAATTAGGGAATCTACGTGGTCATGCCTTTTGGATATAAGAATATTGGGGCCACACACTAGAGGATGGTTGACCAGGTGTTCAAACATTAGTTTAGAAAAAAATGTGGAGGTGGACATGGATGGCATGCTGATCAAGAGAGTGAGAGGTATGGACCATATTTTCCTTTTGTAGGAAACCTTTGATACATTATGAAGGTATCACATAAAAATGAATTTGGAGAAGTGCACATTCAGGAGATCAGCCGGAAAGTTTCTCGAATACCTCATCTCGAAAAGGGAAATCAAAGCCAATCCATTGAAGATCCACGTGATTCTAAAAATGAGGCCTCCCACTTCGGTGAAAAAGGTACAAAGACTTACTAACGGACTACCGCACTCAGACATTTCCTCTCTTGGTCTAGAGAGGAGTGTCTTCCCTTCTTCAAAGCTTTGAAGAAGGATAAATCATTTAAGTGGGATGAGGAGTGTGAGAAAGCTTTCTAGGAGCTGAAGTTGCACCTCCCCTTTTTGTCAATTATTGGTGGTGAAGGCTATTTAGAAGGACCTGCACCTATATATCACAGCAAGCAGTGTAGCAGTTAGTTTGGTGCTAGTCAGCAATTGAGAAGGGAGACAATGCCTAGTATATTATGTGAGCTACACCCTTACCCTTACGGGAGTGGAAGCTTGATACTCTCCAGTGGAGAAGCTGGCTTATGCAATCATTCTATCATCCAAAAAATTAGGACTAACTTTCAAGCCCACATGGTGATTATCTTAACCAACTTTCTACTTCATCTAGCCCTTCATAAATAGAAGAATTTAGGGAGAATGATCAAGTGGGCTGTGGAGTTAAGTCAGTTTAACATTCACTTTGAAGCAAGGACAACTATCAAAGCCTAGGTGTTGCCAAATTTCATTATGGAACTTGGCCTTAAGGAAATACTAGAAATGGAGGTAAAATCTTGGAAGGTCTATTAGAAGAGTCATCTTGCAAAGTGAAAAGCATAATAAGAGTGGTGTTGATAAACCTAGAAGGGAATAAGTTCTAGTATTCTCTCAACTTCAAGTTTAGAGTCTCAAAACAATGTGGCAGAGTATGAAGTGATACTTCTCCAATTGGGAGTAGCAAAAGCAATTGAAGCCCCAACACTCGAACTCTATAGCCACTCATAGCTCATTATGAGCTAGACCTGAGGAGTGTACGAAGCCAAACTTGATGGAAGAATAAGTTTCAAAAGTTAACAAGATTTGTTGATATTTGGCCAAGTCAATATAGAGCAGATCTTGAGAGAGGAGAATTGGGAGGTAGATTCCCTTACTCAATGCGTATTGTCCCTACCTGAAAAAGGGAAATGACAATATACATAGAAGCCCTTCAAACTCTTAGCATGGGAAACTTAGTTGAAATCCAAACTGTGGAGGATGAGTTGAGCTGGAATACCTTAAATTGAGAAAGCTGCTTGATGATGAAGGGAAAGCATAGAAGGTTAGAAGGCTTACCCCTAATTTTATCATCCTGGGAGACGAGCTATATAAGCATTCGCTTACTTGGCTATTTTTGAGGTATCTCACCCTGTCAGAAGTAGAGTATGCCCTTAGGAAATTCCATGAGGAATTTGTAAAAGTCATGTAGGAGAACAAACCTTGGTGCACAAAGTACTTTGGTAAGATTACTATTGGCCAAATATGACTAAAGAAGCATTGGAGCATTCCATTGTGAATAGTGCTAGATGTAAGTGCCTCTACATCACTAGCTCGCCACTGACCTATAGAAAATTCACTCTCTATGGCCATTCAATCAATGGAAAAATAGATATCCCAAGCCCTTTTCCCCCCAGCCTCGAGGCAGTGGAAGTTCTTAATTGTCATAATCGACTACTTTACCAAACGAGTGAAAGTTGAGCCTCTAACGACTATGACTGAAGGTAAAAGTGTTTTTATAGCAAGGAGTAGTTTGCCATTTGGAATACCAAGACATTAGTAACTGACAATAAAAAGTAGTTCCACAACTCAAAATTTCAAGAATTCTACAAAGATTTATACATCCAGCAGAAATTCACTAGTCATCCACTTGCAGGTAAATGGGTTAGCTAAGACAACTAATCGAACCATTCTATAGGAACTGAAAAAGAGCATCATAGGAGCCAAAGGTGGCTAGGTTGATGAGCTTTCTAACATAGTCTAGGCCTTTCGGAAAACTTGAGGATGTGGGATCAATTTTGATAGCTCGGGAGTGGAGGGGCCCCGTGGAGTGATCTCGATGCACAAATCAAAGTGTGTTTTAATTTGAGTATACTATTAGATATTGTGAAGACATTAACTTCTAACAAGCATAAGCCCTTATTATTAATCACTCTGACAATCATCAAAAATCTCCTAAAGTAAGAAACCTAATTAATAAAATAGAGACACAAAAGGAAAAGAAGAAAGTATTTGATTAATTTTTAAGAAATGATACATGACATAAGTAAGGGTATACTCTTACTTTGTAATGAATTTCATCATAACATTATCGAAAAAATAAAAGAATTAAAGAAAAAAAAAAGTAGAGAAGAAGCTCTAATATGTGTTGTTGCTCTACTCCCTTAAACTAGACCATGTGGAGTTTGACTCAGATGGGTCTTGCCTTGATCCTCAGCAGATGTTGATGGTGTAATTGGTAGAACATGAAAGAAAATATGGGACATACATGTTATATTTTTTGATTTGAGGTATTCTATAATCTATGAGGCATAGGTATTAATCTCTTTGAGTTTAAAGTATTCCATAGCCTATGAGGTGTTGGTGATAGTTTTACTGATTTTGAAGTATTTTTCATAATCAATGAGGTGTGGGTGATAACTTCATTGAATTTGAAGTATTTTTATAGCCAATGAGGTGTAAGGAATAACTTTATTAATTTTGAAGTGTTTCTATAGCTAATAAGGTGAAGTAATAACTTCATTTGGCTTAAAGTGTTTCCATAACTAATGAGACGTAAGCGATAGCTTATTAATTTTGAAGTGTCTCTATAGCCATAAGGCGTGAGTGATTACTTTATGAGTTTGAAGTATTTTCATAGTTAACGAGAGATAAAAAATAAATCCATGAGTTTGAAGTAGTTCCATAGTCAATGAGGCGTAAGTAGTAACTTTGTGAGTTTGAAGTATTTTTATAGTCAATAAGTCATAAGTAATAGCTTCATGAGTTTAGAATATTTCATAGTTAATGAAGTATAGGTGATAACTTCATTAATTTTGAAGTGTTTCTATAATCAATGAGATGTAAGTAATAACTTTATTTAGTTTGAAGTATTTTCATAGCCAATGAGGTGTAAGTTATAACGTTGTGAGTTTGAAAGAGCATTGCCCAACTACTTGTAGCGTTGGACATAGCTTTGGAGTACTACCAAAAAGGCTTTCATAGCACATCTAATGGGACTTAATTTGACCTAGTTTATTTTTTTTTTTAGTTAGTTCTAAGTTAGATCAGGATGGTAATATCACTCATTATTCATAGCTTTAGATTGTTGCCAAATATTTAGCATATCTAGTAAGACTCAGTTTGACCTATTTAGTTCCATTTAGACTAATCTAGTTTAGGTTTTAATTTGGTTTTGATTAACACATTTTGAATTTTGGGATCAGTTCAATTTAAGTATTAGCCCATCTTATTTAATTAATTTAGATCCATTTGAGTCAATTTAATTTTGTTTGTATCCTCTAGCTGAGTTGAATATGACTGAGTCACTTTAATTTAATCGATTCATGTTAATCTATTAGGTTAGAGAGCCCTCAAACTGTCATAATGATGTTACGGTGAGCTTGCAAGTAGGCCATAAGTTCAAATTATCTTTCAGGCAAGAGTGCAAACTGACTATAAATTATTTTGACTTTCAAGTGAGATCACATGCTAGTACTAAGTCAAATAATTGATTGTCTAGCAAGACTGAAAGTTGATCCTAAACTATTTAACTATTGGACGAAGCCACAGATTGACCCTAAGTCAGATTGCTTATTAGGTGAGATTGTAGGTTAGTCCTAAATAGTTTTAACTTTTGGATGAGACTATAGGCCAACCCTAAATTAAATTGGTCATCGAGCCAGACTGTAGGGTAATCATTTGACTTTTGGATAAGATTATAGGATGGTCCTAAGTCGATTAGTTATCAAGTGAGATTGCAGACTATCTCTAAACTTAGGGTTGTGCATTCGGTTCAAAACCGAACCGAACCGAATAAATCGAACTGAAATTTTCAATTTTTAAAATTTAAAAATTGAACCGAACAGAAATACTTTAAAAATCAAATTAAAACCGAATCGAAATATTTCAGTTTGGTTCGGTTTAAACCGAAAATAAAAAATTTAAACCGATTTTTTTGTTTAAATTTAATTATATTTAAATTAATATCAAAAAGTAAAACGAAAACCAATATTATGTATTTATATATATAGGTAATTCGGTTCGGTTCAGTTTTTACAATTTTTCAAAATCAAAAACTAAAATCGAAACCGAATATTAATTTTTCTATTTTTCAAAACTGAACCGAACCGAAAACCAAATAACCCGAACCAAATTGATTATTCGGTTCGGTTTGCACAACCCTATCTAAACTATTTGACTTTCAGATGAGACCACAGGCTAGCCCTAAGTTGGATTAGTTGTCAGACAAGATTGTAGGTTGGTCCTAAACCATTTGACTTTTGGATGAGACCACATAACCCTAAGTCAAATTGGTTATTGGGTGAGATCATAGACTGGCTCCTAAATCATTTGACTTTCGAATAACATCACATATTGGTCCGAAGTCAAATTGGTTATCAGGCGAGACCGCAGACTGATCTTAAACCATTTGACTTTTAGGTAAGATCTCAAGTTGACTTTAAGTCGGATTGGTTGTCAGCTAAGACTACAGATTGGTCCTAAACCATTTGAATTTCGAGCGAGACCATAGGCTGACCTTAAATTAGATTGGTTATTAGGCAAGACTACAGGTTAGCCCTAAACCATTTAGTCAGATATTTTATTTTTTTTGTTTTGTTATATTTTGTTCTTTTGTTCTCATTCTGGGAGAGTTTGGGCATTTGATCTTCTCGTGTTCTATCATCTGAACACAAGTAGCCATAGGTGGCCATGGTGGTGAGAGTTTGTTAATCACCACCGACCATTGGTGGTCATGGTGGTGATAGATTCCATCAATATACGAATAACTGTGGGTGTCCGCGATGGTGATAGAGTCTATCAATACACTAAAGACCATGGGCGATCGCTATGGTGATGGAGGAAAAAGGTTTTCTATGAGGTTTGGGTGTTTGGTCCTTCTATGTTTGGTCATCCAAACATGGGGAGCTGAGTGCTCATGAAGTAAGACCATGAGTGGCCATGGTGTTGATAGGCATTCATGGTGTACTTTAGGCATCTGGTTCTTTAATATTCAATCATCTAAATATAGGGAGCCGAGTGGCCCATGAAGTGAGGCTATGCTAGGTGTTTGTGAAATATTTTAGGCACCTAATCTCATAGGTTTGATCATTCAAACTTGGATGGCTATGTAGTTTGCAGATGAATGATGGTAGGTTGATAAGAATGAGGCTGAGGTGGCCACAAGCTTGGAAGTGGAGGGGAAGGGGGCCTACAATAGTAGAAGCACGGGGATGCTGATACTTTGTAAGAGACAGAGGAGGAACAAGAGAAACAAAGAAGCAAAAAGATGGAGATTAGATGAGGACTTACATCTTTCTTGACTCCCTGATGATACACTCTCAACCTTCTCCTTGATGATGAGATCTCCTTCTTCAATTCATGCAGTGCCTCTCCAAGAATCCAGCATAAAAATTATGTCAAATTTGTGTGCCCTAATCTTCTTTTTATAGGACTTGAGAGAATCTTCTAATTTTGGTTGTTGATTGGTTTAATTGGAGATTTGATATCTATTCTCTTGCCATAAGCTTCATATTTGAATTTTAAATTGATATATTTCCAAATTACAACTCTCATTCTTGAAAAATCCTATTGATCTTTGTGGGATTTGGTGAATTTCTTTCTGAATTTATAGATTATGCCTATCTGTGAGGTTTGGCCGCCCGAACCTCTGATCTTTGGTAGTCCGAATAGGGGCCGATTGGGGCTCAATTTTTTTTAGCTATTTTCTATTTCCAATTAGATCCTATTTACTAAAATTAGAGATTTGATAGGTATTCTCTTATCACAAATTTCATATTTGAATCTCAAATTAATATATTATGATATTACAGTTTTCCTTTTATAAAAATCTTGTCGATTCTTGAAAGATTCAGAGAATTTGTTTTTGAATTTGTAGATTGTGCTAGTCTTTGACGTTTGGGCACCCGAACCTTTGATATTTAGTCGTCCAAACATGGGCCAGTCTAGGCTCAATTTTTTTAGTCATTTTTTGTTTTGAATTGAATCCTACTTAGCTCAATTGGGTTCAATGTCTGATCCTAATTTTTGTTAGACTTGAAGTTAGAGTTGGATTGTAAAAAATCACTTAAACAAAGTGTCTCCTTGCACATCCACTTTGTGAGTTTGGTTTGCAAGTAGAGTGGATGTGAACAAAAGTGAGTTCTTGACTTTTTGTTGCTTTTGCAAGTGTTTAACAGGTGAGGTTGCCAACTTTCTTTCTCATCATCTTATAATAATTTCCCCTTCTTCTTTTATTCATTTGTCTTTAATCCCTTTTAAAGGAGTTATGGAGCCTTTTGTGATTGAGAGACTTCAAGACAAGAAAGAAGGCATTATGGCTCTATGTTATTTCCTTCCTATCTTGGGGACGAATGTCAAAGCAGTTGTTGCATACTAATCTCGGGAGAATTGAAAGTGAGTGCGGTTCAATAATTACCATCTTTTTGCTCACTTTTCCAAAGAAGGGGGTGCCATGTGCTGGTAGGGCAGGTGAGTCCTTCATGGCCTTTCTCCTCCTTGGGGATGATTCTTCCCACTTGTTAAAGCCATGCCAATCTTGCAGAATTACTCAAAGTGGCTTAACAATGCGAATTCTCAATTTTTATCCCAACTCGCGGGTTGTGGTATCTTAGGGGGTCATAGCATCCAAAGGTCAACATGCACAAGACTAAGAGATTTTATGTTGCATGGTTGAGGTGTAGAACCATGCCACAAACACTTTTCATACTCTGCATAGTGTGGTTGGTATCTCTTTATGGGATATAAGACGACTAGTTGAAATCCCTATTTTGGGAGTTTTGATGATGAGTGTGTCCCTCGATTTTAATCACACCCTTTATAACCTTCTTAGGATTTATGATTGGATGGTGACACATTTTCCAAATAATCAGAAGTGGGTATACTTTCATCATTAGGTTGGCCTTTTCTATGAAATATCTCGAATAAGATAGCTGACTAATTTTGACTGGATCATGTTTGACATGAGAGACATCCTTCCAAAGTTTGGCCTTGAGACATACTTTGCCACTTTCATCTATTTGTGGCTTTGTCGCTTCATCAAGCCATTTTTGCCATAGCTTGCAAGATGTCACATAGACAAAAGGTTACTCTAGCTCCTACAGTACTTGGATCCATATACATGGGTTTCAGAGTGATGGTGGGTAGACCAGGTGATTTCTCAACTTGATTTCCCATCCACTTTCTTTATGCCTAAATTTATGCTCATTTTTAGAGGATATATATTGAGTTGGAGCCTAGTAATAAAATTAAGGGGCTATGCCACTCATGCTTAGTGCCTATTCTTGAGATAACTCAGATTATGAATGTGGTTGCTTCTACTTTTACTCCTAAAGAAGCCACGATGCATGTACAAGATCCTCGAAACCTTGAGTGGTGAGCTTTCCCTTACACTCTTTCATATTCTAATATACTGATGGATGTAGCTCATCTTCCGTTATATTCAAAATTTATGAGTACATTATCTCTTCACAATATGGAGTACTTTTGCTTTGCATAGGAGAGCATTTGGCTATCGAATCTTACAATCCACATCGGTTTTGTTGGTAATTCGGATATGATCAGGGCTTTCCTAAGAATGTCCTTGCCCCTCATTAGACATGACAATATATGACCCGATCTGTTCATCTGATCTGAATCTAACCCAATTTAAGTGGGTTCACATTTGTTATAATCGGGTTAGGATCGCAATCGGATTGACCTGATTATGACCCAAAAGTTCGGGTCATACTTGGGTCAATCCATGCAACCTGTTTATGATCTGATTGACCCATTTAGAATTTGGGTCATAATGAGTCAAGTCGGATCAGGTCGGGTTAACTCATTTGCCAATTAAGCCAATTAAAATTATTTAATATTTTATTTTACAATATTTTTTAGTACTTTTTGACATTATTATTTATAAATTAAGTATTTTATTATTATAATTAGTTTTTTAACAATATTATTATTTTAATTATTTAAATATATGGTAAAATTATTAATTTTAATTAAACATGTTGGATTGACTTAGGTCAATTTAGATAAATTCGAGTTAATTCGAATAAATTAGATCAATTCAAGTTGGGACAAATTATGACTTATTTAATTAAATAGGTTAATTTGGTCAAATCGGGTTATAACTCGAATCCAATCTATTTAATAAATAGGTCAATTTGGGCACAGTTATTTATTTAAAAATTGGGTTGGGTTTGGGTTTAGAAAATTGACCCATTTAATAAATGGGTTAGTTTTGGGTTGTGACCCATTTAGTGTAATACTATAGGTTTGACTCGACTCGAATCCAATCCATGAATTCGAATTGCCAGGTCTACCCATCACTGCCATTATGTCTGGGTTAGTTAGCGAGCTATTGGTTGCATCTTACTCATTTTAAAGATAATTCAGAATATTATATTTTTGATATTAAGTAGGAGGTCAAGGTTTTTTGTTTATATACTATAATGTGGTTTAACAACATAGGAGGGTATTTTTGCAATGATCCAGAGTTTCTATTTAGGAGTGAGTCTGGTGTGGCAAGTAGCAGAGGGTCGAAGTGGCAGAGGGCTCGAGAGATACAGAGGGCCTCGGTTCACAAATTTTCTTGTCCTAAACTCAGTGGAGAGAGACCCATTCCCCCTTGTAGGATCAACAATGACCATTTTCAAGGTAATTTTGTCCTTCAAGTTGGTATTTTTTTCTTTTGCATCCCAACTCCATGAAATGAGTTTTGATTTTTCACTTGTCAATGAACTTGATTTGTTATGTGATGGTGGACTTAACTTGCCACATGAGGATAAGCTTGAGTCACTATAAGGAGGGACTTTGGATTGCTACAAGGAGCGGACTTGATTTATCATGGGGAGTGGATCTGAGTTACTACAAGAAATGGATTTGAGTTGCTACAAGAAGTAAACTTGATTTGCCACAAGGAGTGGACTTCGGGTTGTCACAAGGAGTGGATTTGATTTACCATGTGGAGTGGACTTGATATGCCACAAGGAGTGGGTTTGAGTCACGACAAAAAGTAGACTTGATTAGCCACAAGAAGTGGACTTGGGGTACCACAAGAAGTGGATTTGATTTGCCATAACGAGTGGACTTGATTTACGACAAAGTGTAGGTTTAATTATGCCATGGACTTGACCATCACACAAAATGGATAGGATTTTGTGTTTATATTTTGCCTCAAAAAACATGGAATGCTTGTTTGATCGGACGTTCCTTTTTGAGGAAGTTGGATATTTTGTCATAGCAAAACATAGACATTTTTAGTTGCTAAAGGCTTAGGCATAGTAGCTTTTGAGAAATTGGGCATTGATTAGTGGCATAGGCCTTTTCCTTTTGTTATCAATTAGTTGGTAGGATCTCCTTTCAAATAACCTTTTAATAATATAAGGGTCTTCCCATTTAGGCTCAAATTTGCCTTGTTTATTTTGATTCAGAATTATGGGTCTTTTTAAGATTAAGACCATTTCTCCTTTCTAGAAGGATCTAAGCCATGCTATCTTATTTTAGGCCCTGGATATTTCCAAGTTCAGTTGAGTTGCGAGCCTTATTTTGTTCAAATAATCTAGCTCATCAAGGAGAAAATGAACATTATCTTCTTTTGTGATTTCTTCTTGCAAAATAATCTTTATAGAGGAAATTTGCACCTCTAGTGGTAAGATTGCCTCATTCTCAAACACCAACATGTATGACAATGACTGAATGGGGGCTCAGTATGTCGTGCAATAAGCCTATAATGCTTTAGGAAGCTTTTGGTACTAGTCTCTCTTGTTTCTAATGATGATTTTCTTTAATATCTTGGAGATTGTCATGTTGAATGCTTCTGTGAGGCCATTTACCCTTGCATTATAGATGAATGAATATCTCTAATTTATCTTATGATGGTGCACAAATAGTCTTACCTTGAAGCTTTTGAAAGATAGTTCATTGTAAAAAATGATTTTTTGAGGGACACTGAATTACTACAAGATATTTTATTGGAAGCAATGGATAATAGTATTTGCTTTCACCTCATTCAATGGAATGGTCTTGACCCGTAGAGACAAATAGTTGGTTGTTGTTAATATGTAATGGTGACATTTGAAAGAAGATGAATGGATTGGACCAATGATATCTACTCCCCATATCTCAAATGAACATGAGGATATTATTGGATGTAGCAAATTTGGGTGTTCATGGATGAATAGTATCCTATATACTTGATCTTTATCATCATTTTAGGGCATGATTGATGAGAGTCACAAACCCCTGAATGCATCTCATACATGAATGCTTTAGCTTCTTTGTCTGAGAGACAATGTAGAAGTAATTGATTGAAGGAACTTCTATAAAGAGTATCATTGATAAGTGGAAAGCATGTAGCTCTCTTTCTGAGTTATGTTCGTATTGATTTATCTTCTAAAAGTTTTCCACCTTTGAGATAGTTGGTGAATGGTATTCTCCAATTTGTGGCCATTTCTATCCATTTAGATTCAATCTTCTTATATTTGATATTGAAGACCGATCACTTGTCTGCTACAGAGTGTGATTAGAATTTTTTTCTTGATCAGGATCAACCAGTGCTTTGGCTAATTTAGTTAATGAATCAGATTTTGCATTAATAGTATGTGGTATTTGCCTCATGAGTTCTCGAGCCTTTTCAAAGTATTTTAGGAGCTCGAGTTTGTGAATTTTATATTTGCATTGGACATGATTGATGACCAATTGTGAGTCTCTAAAAATATATAGGTGTAATATTTCTATGTTGAGGGCTATTTCTAGTCTTGCAATTAAGGCCTCATATTCAAATTTGTTATTTGTGCATGATTTTCAGATGGAGTAGGAATATCATAAGATGCCTCCATTCAAAGTAATATAAATAAATCCAATGCCTGCTTTGATTTGCAGAAGCTTTGGTTTGATCCATTGCCTGATGGATGATGCCCCATTAAAGTATAGCTTCTAGTAGGTTCCCCTTCTTCAACAAGGAGGATCTCTTCATCAGGGAGGTCGAAACTTAGTGGAGAATCATATGGCATAGGGTGAGTTGTGAGAAAGTTAGTGAGGGCTTGCCCTTTAACCACCTTTTGGAGAGTGAACTTGATATTATATTCCATGAGGATTAAAGCCCACTTTGCGAGTTTTCTAGTAAGTATAAGCTTGGTCATCAAGTATTTTATAGGATCAATTTTTGATACTAAAATGACTTAATGAGAAAGTAAATAATGTCTCAAATTTTTTATTATAAATATGAGCACCAAACAACACTTTTTGATTGGAGAGTAGTTACTTTCTACCCACAATAGCATTCTACTCAAGTAGTAGAGTGCATTTTCTTTACCCTCTTCATTATTCTAGGCAAGAAGCACCCTTGGAGACCCTTCCATTGTGGCTATGTAAAGGATCAAGGGTCTACCAGGCACAGATGTTGTCAAGACTAATGGTTTTAAGAGATATTGCCTAATTTCTTTAAAGGCTTCTTGGCATTCTTGACCACAGACAAATGGGGTATCCTTCTTCATCAATCCACAAAAAGGCTTACATTTTCTAGAGAGATTTGAAATGAATCTTCTTATATAGGTGAGTTGGTCTTGGAATGACCTCAATTGCTTTAAGTTGCTGGATGATAGCATATCCAAGATGGCTTTCATCTTAGATGGATCGATTTCAATCTCTCGGTGCTTGACAATGAATCCAGGGAACTTCCTTGATGACACTGCAAAGGCGCATTTCATAGAATTCATCTTTAAGTTGTATTTTCTAAGATGGTCAAAAATCACTCTTAGGTCTTGGATGTGCCTATCTTTGGACTTGGTCTTGACTACCGAGTTACCTACATAGCATTCCACCAGTTGGTGTATGAGGTCATCAAAAATTTAGGTCATGTCCCTTTGATAAGTGGCTCTCGCATTCTTAAGCCTGAATGGCATTACCTTGTAACAATAAATATCGATTAGAGTTTTGAAGGTTGTATGCTTCTCATCATTAGGATGCATCTTGATTTAATTGTACTCTAAAAGCCTATTCATAAAGAAGAATATTTGAAAGTTAGCTATGTTATCAATCATGATTTCCATTATTAGCAATGAAAGTTATCTTTTGGACATACTTTGTTTCAAATCCCTGTAGTCCACAAAGATATGGATTTAGCTTTTTTTTTATTGGCACAATATTTTCCACCCAATATGGGTAATTTTTTTCCCTGATGAAGCCTACTTCAATTAGTTTCTTTGTTTCTTCTATCACCTTTTATTTTAGGTCGAGTTTCATCTTCCTAGGTGCTTGTTTGATAGACAAAAGCTCAGGATAGATGGCTGACTTATGGATTGCAACTTTAGGATCTAGTCTAGGCATCTCCTTATAGCTCTATGCAAAGTAGTCAATGTACTATTGGAGCATTGTTTTGAGTTGGATTGGGCTCTTTCTCTAAGCCTAGGTTGTTTTCATCATTTCATTGACTATGGCTTGCCCCCCATCTTGAAGATTTGGTAGAGCTTCCTTTGGTTTTAGGATCATTTCCTCATCATGTGGTTCCTCATATTGAGTTTGATTTGGCGAAGATTCATTTGAGGGCATTTTGGTTGCATTATGCCCCCTTTCTTCTAGTCCTGATGGAATTTTGCCGAGGACATCACTTTCTTGTGATGTTTGAAGAGTCATGGATACTTTGGCATATGTGTCAACAGGGGTGTTGATGTTGTTTGGACATGCTAAAAATTAGATAGAGGCCCATATTGACCATGATGCATGTGTGGATATTTGGAGTGATATACCCCAATCCTTTATTATTCTTGTTTCCTCTTCCAAGAATATAAGCATACCCTTAGGGTGGATCTCATAGATTCTAGAAGAAATGACTCTCTTTCTTTGTTTGTGGATGTCCATAGCTTGATTTCTTGATTCTAATGAAGCTGATCTGAAAAATATTTAGGCATGACTAATGGTCGATGGCCACCATCATCAGCTAAATCCTTAGTTCCCAAAATTTTATGCATGCTTGAAGCATAAGGAATTGCCTTGTAGAATAGTATCTTCTTTTCTCCTTTATGCCATAGGGAAATATAGAAGGTTGTTAATTCTTCCACAACATTGATGTTTGGCCATCTAATGACTTAAATAAGCATTGTGGAACTTTAGTCATAAGGAGAGTAGTTTCTGTTTAACTCTTGTTATCATGTTTATTAGAAGTATAACTAGCTAGGTAGATTTATGTGGTATCTTCAACTGTAATTTGAGACAAATCAACCTGCTTCCCAAAACCAGCATTTGCTAAAAGTAGGTTTGTGACAACTTAAAACAGCATATAGTTGACAAGGATATTTTCACATGCCATACAAAATAAAAGCACATAATCTAAACCTAAATATAAATGCACTTTTTACTACTCTGCTTGATTGGTTAAGCACCAAGTGACAAGACAAACACTAAACTTTTACAGCCATTAGCCAGAATATCAATCCCAAGATCTGTACAAAAGATTCAGCTCCTAGTTCAGATTCAAATGTTCATCACAAACACATGCTTAACTAAGCAACAGACTCACTAAATTTCTGATGAATACATGCTTAAACAAGCAGTCCACACACTAGTTGCAGAAATTAAGATCTAACCTACTTGTAAGCAATGCCCAATCTGAGCTAGAATAATTACACGGTTACATTAATCACTTGCATGATTAAACAAAACCTAATAACACACACGCTTAATTAATCAAAGCAGGCTTAAACACTTCAGTTAGGGACCACAGCATCAGTCAAACACAACTCATACACCAGAGCCACCACACATGTGCAACAAAACCATCACATAATATTCGCTACCAAACAGAATCTAAGCAAAGAGGACAGGGGCAGGATTCTCTACCTTTGTCCGCTGTCATCAGAGCCGGGATCAGTCTCCATTCTCTTCCCACAAAGGAAACTGTAGAACAAGTATCCAACAATTAACAATTGGAAAGACGTACAGTGCCATCTATGTAAAAATTTCAGGTTAGGGCTCAGGTAAAATCGCCAAAAAATAGCAGAAACTAGGTTCATGGGACAAAGATCCAAGGGGAAAGACCAAGACATTACTAGGGGGAGGGAAATCTAGCTTATAAAATGAACAATCAGAGAGTCTCCGAGAAATTACGGAAACGAGGGCATCCCGAGGAAGAGCAACAGGTCGCCGCCTTGACTGGGTTCTCAGCATCTACCAGCGGCGAGGACGTCGGAGTTCGGCGGAAAAGCTTGCCAACGGGGAGAAATCCCAAAAACATGCTTTGGATGACGGACCGCAAGACCCGACAATTTGAATTTATGGGTCCGATTGGAACCGATCAAATTTATAATTTTATATTATATAAATTAATTCGAAATCAATCTATTTTTTACACGAATTAATTTTTAAAATTTAAATTCGACCTAATTTTAAATGAGTAATTTAATTCGATTTGAATTAATTTATTTATTAAATAAGTCAAATTTAGGTCATGATCCGATTTAATCCATATTAACTTATTTAATTAAATAGATTGTACTTTAATCCAATTTAAATTAATTTGATTGATTCAAATTAACTCAAATTGATCTAAATTAATCCAAATTAATTTAATATGTTTAACTAACATTAATAATTTTAATATTGATAATACACAAAAAGTGAACTAGTTGGGTTAAATGGTTAACAAGAATCAAACTTTAGACTAGTGGAAACCCAATATATCTGAGCTGAAAAACTATCTTGAGATCAAGTTGCAATGAGCCTCGGTACATGGGCTACAAGAGATTTTATTTATTTCAATATTGAAGTATGAGAAGCTCGGTATCCTTGATCAAAGATTTTGTAAAGAAATTACACCGAGTATCTATTGGGCTTGGATACCTTTGTACAGATAAATCAAAATACAGATTATTATGAACTCTGGCACCGTTTGGTTTAGGATTAGAATTAAAATTAGTGAACCACTTTTGTAAACTAATATTTTTTTATCAAAATTAACGCTTCAATAATTTAAAATTCGAAAAACTATTTAATTTTTTATAATAATTTAATTTAATAAAAGTGTAAAATAATTAAATATTAATTTTATAAGAAAAAAATAATTCTGAAAAAGACTGATCCTGATCTTGATCCTAAACCAAACGGGGCCTTATGTAGAAGGAAATCTCAATATATTCGGAATCCATAACAATTTATCACAAGTAATCTAGAGAGATTATGTCCCTAAATTACGGGATTTGGGTATACTTCAATATCTATAAAATATGACAGTTTTTGAAAATGTAAGGAATAATGCCTCTCTCCTTTCTACAATATACTATGTGTACCCACAATTGACTTGAGTATTGGAGTGCCTATTGCCGAAGAGTTCTCGGCGACCTTCTTTATTTTTTTCTTATTATAGATTAGCAGAAGAGCAGTCTAGCAAATTGATTTCGAGGAGTCTCTTGAATCGAAACCAGTGGAGAACCAAACTCTATCAATAAATTGGTGCTTTCATTCAAAACTACTTTACTTTTTTTTTCAACTAATCTGGAGGATCTTCCATAATCTTTCAATCATGTTGCCCAAGGCAACATGACTCTTGTTATTGAAAAATATGTCTTGGGTGGGGGTGAGGGGCGCAACTCCCACACCAGCAAAATCCCATAACTCATCAAATGGGCTGGGTGTGCCCGTTTAACAAGCTACTTCGATGCTTACACCATCCCACATCCTTGTGAGGCAATCTTACAAATGGTACTTGAGGTACTTCCAAGGTCCACCTATCAAGTGAGTTGATAGTAGTTCCAAACTTTGGTCGTTACTATGCAGTAGATGATGCAACTATTGGAGGTTCAAGTGCAGGTTATACAGAACTTCCAAGCTCAGCAGTCACAAAATTAGGCTCCAATCAGGCGTTATGCCAAACCAAATGCACGACCCATAACACCACATGACGAACCAATTGCACTTTAGTGTCCAACAACACCCAAGCTGTCATGAGCCATCGACAGCACTTTCCCTTTGGTATCATCCCTCAAGGGACTACAGAGGATATGATCCCACCTATGATCTGATTGACAAAGTCACATATTACCCACATACTAGTTGAGCTTTGGCTAGGGATGCTTATGACACCTAGAGAGAGACTATGGCTTATACAATTTAGAATAGATTAGCAACTCTAGACCATCCGAGGCATATGAGGTATGAAAACCCTCTTATTCTTGAGATTGTATATTCTCCCATTCAGCCGAAGTTCTAATAACCTCCCTATGAGATTTACGATGGCTTAAAGGGCACGACGGATCATTCCAGCACAATCAGGAATGCCATGATTTTACAAGACATGTGAAATTTTACTATGTGCAAAGCATTTTCTATGATCCTGCAAGGCCCAACTTGAGCCTGGTATACCAAGTTTTCGAGGTACTTTAAGAAAAATCCGGTCAAGAACCCATTTATGAAGATTTATTCAATCCATGGACTTATTTATAAAATTTTTATATTTTATAATTTTGGCCCTGATTTTAGATAGATTTTGGGCCCAATTTTGGTCTAAATATCCAATCCACTCAGCCCATTTGGATTAGGCCAAGCTTGAGCCTCCCAATAATTCATATCCAAATCGAGCTCAATTTTTAGTCAAACTCAGATGCGATTTAAGTTTAATTGAGACTGACATTTGAGATATAATTTAGTAACATACAAGTCTCAATTTTAATTATATTTCAATCAAATTTAATTGTGGCAAAAATTACCTCAAATAAATTGCCCCCTTCACAAACTCTTCTCGACTTCTAACAAGAGAAGAGGATGCGAACAATTCTCAAGTACTTGCTCTTGTATCAATATTTCAGGAATTAACTATATGGGTTTGAATTGCCATACAAGACTAGACTTGATTTGTCATACGATGATAGACTTATTTTATCACATGAGAGTGAATTTGATCTACTTTGCAATGATGGATTTATTTTACCATGTGAGAGTCGACTTGATTAGCCATATGGAATAGACTTGTGTTATCACAATAAGTGGATTTGAGCTACCGCAATAAGTGATTTTGATTTGTCACGATAAATGGACTTGAGTTTTCACAATAAAGTGGACTCGATTTGGCGCAAAAAGTTGACTTAATTTACCACATGAAGGTAGATTTGATATACTATGTAAAAGTGGACTTGATTCACCATGTAGATACGGGCTTAACTAGCACATAATATAAATAAGATTTGCCACGTGAAAGTGGACTTAGTTTGTCATATGAAAGTAGATTTAATTTGCCACATGCAAGTGGACTTGATTTGTCATGTGAAAGTGAATTTGATTGCTACGTGAAAATGGACTTAAGTTGCCATATGAAATTGGACTTGGTTTGTCATATAGAAGTGGACTTAGATTGTCACATGAAAGTGGACTTGATTGCCACATGAAAATGGACTTAAGTTGCCATGTGAAAGTAGACTTAGTTTACCATCTAAATATGTGTTTGATCGTCACTTAAGATGGACTTTAATTTGCCATGTGAAAGTAAACTTAGTTTACCATGTGAAAGTAGATTTGACTTGCTACAATAGATGGACTTAATTTTTCATACAAATGCAAGCTTGATCACTATGCAAAACAGACTTTACTTAGCTAATTTCCAAAGCTGCTACTTTGTTTTTGCTATGTTAGAGATAACATATTTGACTTTTTAATCCTCATAATTAAGGTATTTGACTTTACCATTTTGGAGGTAAGTTTGATTTTACCACCTTGGAGGTGATGAGCTTGAGTTTACCATATTGGAGATGATGTACTTCTTTTGCCATTTTAGAATCACACATTTGATTTTTCCATTGTATAAATGGTTTGCTTGAGGTCTTTATCAAGGATTTCATGACTTTTGACTTGACCTCTTGATTATAAAAATAGTAGAAAATATCAGATATATTAGTTTTCTTTGAATGCCATAATGATAGACATCTCTTAAATATTAGAGGAGAGGATTTTACTTGCCCTCAGTATTTTGAGGTGAGAGAGGAAACCTTGATCCCCTTTTGTATTTTTGAAACCTTGGCTATATGCTCTCTTTGTGAGTATTTTATGAGGGAGTCTTGATTTTCTCGTCTACAATCTCTTGATGGTGGAAAACAAAGATCTCACTTGATATTAAATAATGGATTGGCTGTCCACTTAAAATACTTTAGCAACATGATTTTTTTTAAGTGTTTGAATAAGAGAGGACTTGACTTTTCCCTTACCATCTTCTTTTATGGAAGGATGGATTTAATGTTTGATTGAGCTTTCACGATGAATGCTTAGGCAATATGCCACTTGACATGATTATGTATTTTTAGAAGAGGGTCATTGCATGTGCTCATATGCTTTAGATGTGAGAATTTTCCATTTTCTTTCTTGAATAAAATAGCAAAGGAATAATATCCTATTTTAATCAAAAGGAGTTCCACTTTTCTTTTCTATGGATTAGAACCCTTGCATCCACAATGTAAAGATTCTCACTTGACAATGGTTGGGAGAAGAGATCCCAACCTGTGTTGAGTGGTCACAGAATCAAAGGGCTTGGGGAGAGATATACCCCCAGTTTTGATTACTTTTAGGTAGTGGTTGATGGCTTGACCAATCAATCCAACCAATTTGACTTTGATTGCTTAGAGGGCTATCTTGAGTGCCATCTTGAAGCTTCTTCACCTTGTCGTTCATACCATGTCTTGGTAGGGCAAAGAATAAAGAAATAAGTTACTATTTTTATGAGACTTATCTCCTATAATGCCATATTGACATGCTGGAGTAGGACATGCAATAGTAGTCAGTTGACTCAGTGAGTAGACACTATGATTGATGCTTGTCAAGTTGCAATACTTCAAGCTAATAGTTCATCTTCTAGATGCCAAATTGGTGCATTAGCTTTGAGAGAAGTAGACTTTTGAAGTGATGTTTTCTCTCTTTTCTAATTTGATCATGATGCTGGAAGAAGCAAACGATGCAAAATATGTGTTTTTTATTTTTTTGAAAAAAATTATATAGATTTATTATTTTGAAAATATTTTGGTTGATAGGTGATATATTCTTTTATCTTCAATTAAGGCCTCTTACTTGGTTAGGTATGTTGAAGTTTGAGGATAGTTTTAGGTCTCAAAAGGTGGTAGGTCGCCAATTGACCTTCCCTTATATCTTTTCCCTAATGTAATATTTTCTTCGAGAACCTTTTTTTTTGGCGACTTCATTACTTTCACCATGTTCTTATTAGTTAGTTATTTTTTTGACTTTCGCTTTGATCTCAGAAACCTCTTAACCTCAATTTCTAAGGCTTACACACCCAGAGATGCCAATCGGTACTTACTTTTTGAGTGATTTTTCTGGATCGGTAATACACTGATATGAGGTTGGGTCAGTCATCCTAATTTCAGCATGCGATTCAATTTTCTCCCCTATTTTTTTTCCTAATTTTTTTTATTTTTTAAGCAATCTCACTCCTCTTTTAAGGATCTAAGGTTTGTGGGCTTGCAGATACTAACTGATTCTTACTCTTTGAGTCTGCCTCTGTTGGCTTGATTTTCCATATAGGACTTTTCTATTTAGGAATTTATTTTTATTCTTCATTTTTTTCCTTTTTTTTAACGAGGGGGCGAAAAGCCTTTAGGAGTCCTGAAAAGCTATCTTTTGATCTTAGTACTTTCATCTTTGAAGTAACTTTCTAATAAGATTTTAGTTACTTACAGATTAGTCGCCATATTTTCAAACTTGCATCCTTAAAGTTAACTTAGAAAGTTGGTGGGTGGCGAGGTGCTAGGATTCTAACTCCACCATATTTCATCATCGACCATTCTTGACTTTATTAATCTTTCATTTTTAGAGACCTTATCTCTAAGATAGAAGGTATGTCACCTGAATACTAAGAAATTATTTTATTTTATTTTTCTTAGTGATTTTTTTTGTTTTATGTTTTACCTCAAGAAGTATGGAATGCATACTTGACTAGTTGATTTTGATATGACTAGACATTCTATCATAGGCTAGATATTTTTTTAGTTTTGTAGGTTTGATGCTCATGCAACCATTTGACTCTTCTATGTTGTTGGCTTGGTGCAAGCATCATTTTTTTATTAGTTTAGTGTTAGAAGATGGGATTGCCCCTTTCTTATCTAAAGAAGATTGAACACGTGTTCTTTTGTTATTCTCCTTTAACCTTTATAGCATTGGAGGTAAAGATTGTAGAATCTAGCTTTAGGTTCAATTCTATATCCCAAAGTTGACCGAATGTCCCATTGACCCTTCCTCTGATAAATTGTAGATAGTCAAAATTGTCTTTTGCCTATTTCTTAGTCTTTGAAAGATTGATGTCCTGATTTGTGCTAATAAAATCTCTGTTTCATCATCAAGATTTAGTATAATAAAATTTGACCTTTGTTGCTAGGGTAAACTCAATCTTTGTCCTTTGATGGACTTAGTCTTTTGTCCATAGGATGGAGTTGATCTTTTGCCCTCTAGATGGACTAGATCTTTTGCTCCCTATGTGGACTTGGATCTTTGCCCATAGGGTGGGAGGCTACGGCTGATCCGTACTAGATAAGCGGAGCAATGATTGGATTAGTGGTATTATTAGCGATGCTAAGAATAGTGATGCTATTAATGAAAGTAGAAGCACCATGCATAAATTGGATGGAGTTGGACATACCCTGATGTCTTATATGAACTCCATTTGCCTCCATGATGGTTATTATTTTATCATTGAGAATTGGTATAATGACATTTGGACTTAGCCCCTTTAAATGGGTTTGGCCATTGCTTCCTAAATGGGAGGTTCTTACCCTGGATAGGAGGTCTTTGCCCCCTGAGTGGGTTTGGTCTTTGCCCATTGGGTGGGAGGCGAGGAGTTGATCCATACTTATGTGGACTCTAGTTGTCCCTGTGGTGATTGTTAGTTGCAACTTTGTCCATGTAGTGATCGTTAGTTGACGAAGTGTACCATAAACCTATCACTGAGGATAATGGTATGGATTGGGGTAGGATGACCACTTGATGATGTCATTTCCCTTTCTCTTAATCAATCATCAACTTTTAACTTTTCTTCTCCTGATATGTGCTCATTTGAACTAGGTTTCTCCACTTAGAGGAAAAATCAAGTTTCATTGGGCATGCTAGAATTTATGAGATTGAAATTGATCACTTGGGATAGTGGAGACCCTAGAATGACTGCAAATCATAAATCAAAATTTATTTTGATTTAAAGTGTAATATCAAGTATTGTGAAAACATAATTTTTAATAAGTGCATGCTCTTATTATTAATTACCTCGACGATTGTCAGAAACTTTTTAAAGTAAGAAACCTAGTTAATAAAATAGAGTCATAACAAAGAAAAAAAAAGAAAGCATTATTTAATTGATTAAGAAAAATAGTTTGGCTTAAGTAAGGGATGCCTTCACTTTATAATAAATCTTAATATAAAATTATAAAAAATATGAAAGAAATAAAGAAAGAAAAAGAGTGGGAAAGAATCTTGATGTGTACTACTGCCCCGCTCCACTCCATTGGACCACATGGCATTTAACCCAAATCGACTTGGTCTTTGGCAGGTATTGATGGCATCATTCGATGGGACACAAAAGAGAATAGGAGAAGTTAGAAGTGTTTTCAAAATTTTTAAGCATTAGTGATGACTTCATGATTTGAAGTATTTTAATTAGTTAATAAGGCATTAGCGATAACTTCATTTGGGGTTAAAGTGTTTCCATTAGCAAATAAGGTATAACAATAACTCTATTGACCTTGAAGTATTTTCATATCCAATAAAGTGTAGATGGTAACTTCTTTAATTTTTTAAGATATTTCTATAGTCAATGAGGCATATGCAATAATATTTTTGATTTTGAAGTATTTCTATAGCTGATAAGATATAGGCGATAACTTTTCAATTTTGGTAGTGTCACAAACACCTTATAAAGTATGGTATAGCTCTGAGAATTGTATCGTCAACTATTTTTGGGGTTGACTAGCTTGAAAGGGTGCATTGCCAACTGCTTGTGGGGTTGGCAGCTTAAGGAGCACATCACCAACTGCTTCTGAGGTTGGTTAGCTTAAAAGGGTGTGCCCTCAATTACTTCTAAAGTTGACTAGCTTGAAGTATGGCCAACGATTTTGAGTGCATTGTTGGTTGACTTCATTGATTTGGTCATCTCCAATGGCTTAGAGAGTTGGGTATAGCTTTGAAGTATGACAATAGCTTTGAGCGTATTGATGATTAACTTCTTTGGTTTGATAGCATCATCAACTGCTTATGGAGTTGGATATAGCTTGGAAGATGCATCATCAATGGCTTCTGTAGTTGACTAGCTTCGAAGTGTGACTAATAACTTTGAGCATGTTAGCAATTAACTTGTTTGCTTTATAACATCACCAATGACTTATAGAGTTGGACATAACTTTGAAATGTTGCTAAGGACTTTTGTAACACACCCAGCAAAACTCAGTTCAACTGTATTTAGTTCTATTTGAACCAATATTGGTTCAGGTTGGGGTGGTAATATCACCCTTTACTCATAAAATTAGAGTACTATTGAGGGTTTAGCATACCTAATGGTTCTTGGTTTGATCCTGTTTAGTTCCGTCGAGACTAATATGGTTCAAGTTCAAGTTTGATTTCATTTAGTTTGAATCGGGTTCAAACTTATGTTGGACCTCTATCAAATTCAGGTCTGTTGGACTTCGGCTCAAGTTCAAGTCCATTTAGTTCGACTTGGCTTTGGTTTAGGCTTAGCTTAGCTTGGTTCTGATTTGCTTTGAGTTTACCCTTTTAGTTTGGACTTGATTTAACTTAATTAGAGTTTGATTTGAGCTTAGTTCAGTCAAAATTGGATTTGATTTGAACTTAACTTGATTTTAAAATTAACCCATCTTGATTCTGATTAGGGTTGAGTTTGAGTTTATTTGGTTTACGTTAACTCAATTTGAAATTTTGGAGTCTAGCTAGATTTGGGTTTTAGTCTATTTATTTGATCAATTTAGGTCTATTTGGGTCAATTTGGCCTTTGTCCATTTGTTTTGACCAAGTTCGATTTCAATGTGATTGAGTTACTTCATGTTAATTAATTTTATTGAGGGTTCTTGGCTATTTATGATGATTTTAGGTAAACTCATGCCTAACCTTAAATGTGCAAACTTGAAGGTTATCTTAGTTTGTGAGCTTAAAAGTTGACTTAGTGCAAGTCTAAAGGCTAATTGGGTGCAAGTTTGAAAATTGACTTAGATGTAAGCCTGAAGGCTGACTGAGGTGCGAGCTCGAAGGTTGGTTGAGAGTGAGCTTGAATGCTGCCTAATTGCTAGCTCAAAGGCTAGCTTGGATGCGAGCCCGAAGGCTGGCTAACTAAGAGCTCAAAGCTAGTTAGGTGTGAGTCCGAAAGATAATTGAGTGCGAGCCTAAAGGATGGCTTGGATATGAGCTCGAAGATTGGCTAAGTGCAAGTTTGAAGGTTGGTTTGGATGTTAACTCGAAGGCTAGCTGCTTGTGAGCCCAATGGCTAGCTAAGGTGTGAGCTTGAAGGTTAGCTAAGTGTAAGCCCAAAGACTAGTTTGGATGTAAGCCCAGATGCTAGCTTAGATGCAAGCTTAAAGGCTTGCTGAGTGCGAGCCTGAAGGATGGCTGAGGTGTGAGCCCAAAAGCTAGTTGAGATGAGAGTATGAAAGCTAGTTAATTGCAAGACTGAAGGTTGATTAAGTGTAAGCCCGAAGGCTAACTGAGTGTGAGCCCAAAGGCTAACTAAGTATGACCTTGAAAGCTAGTGGAGGTGTGAGTTCGAAAGCTAGCTAAGTGCAAACCTGAAAGTTAGTTAGAGTGACTAGGATTTACCATTTTCGAGGGGCTACAGGTGGCCGCAAGTAGTGTAGAGGGTTTGCCATCTTTGAGGGACCACAGGTGGTCATGGACAGTGTCAAGAGTCTACTGTCTTCAAGAGGCCGCATATGGCCTCAACGATGTCAAGAATTCACCATTTTCAAGGTGCTGTGGGAAGCCACAGTGTTGGTGGAGTTCTATCGTTGTGCCAAGGACTGTGGTTGGCCATGATGTTGATGAAGATTCGCTTAAAATCAAGATGAGAGAAGTCTTTTCTCCTTCTTTTTTTCTTTTTTTTGAACAAGCTTTTCTTTTCTTTTCTTATTGGTTATGTTTTCCTCTTTCTTTTTACCCAACAATTTTTTTATATTTTTATATTTTTTCCTATTTCTTTTTTTTCCTCAAGTTTGAAATCCTTCTCCCCTATTTTTGAGCTGGATTATTTTTTACACAACAACCTTTTTTTTTATTTTTTCCCTATTATTTTTTCTTCTTCCTCACCAAAATCAAACTAAACTCTTATTTTCTTCTTCATGATTAGGCCATGGTGGCTCGACTTACTTCCCTATGGATCTGGCCATCACCCAGCTGGATCCAGCTATTCCGCTAGTGGTGAGGCAGAGCGGTATCCAAGGAGGGGGGGGTGAAGCTTGGATAGGCTGGAGGCAGAGGCGAGGCTCATGGTGCTGGAGGTGGTGGTGGTGATGGCTGGCGTGGGCCAAGGGTGCATGGTG